>JARQOD010000001.1:481271127-481284687 GCA_033576555.1 Oophaga sylvatica | reverse complement strand
GGTTAGAGTCTGACTAATTAATTGAGTCTGTGGATAGGAGTCTTTTATAAAGGTGACTATGTAACACAGCTGTCTTTAATGCAGGTAACAAGTTGATTTGGAGCGTCTAACTGGTCTGTAGGAGCCAAAACTCTTAATGGTTGGTAGGGGATCAAATACTTATTTCTCACTGCAAAATGCAAATAAATGTATAGAATTTATACAATGTGATTTTCTGGATTTTATGTTTGATATTCTATCTCTCAATGTTAAAATTAACCTACCCTTAAAATTATAGACTATTCATGTCTTTGTCAGTGGGCAAACTTACAAAATCAGCAAGGGATCAAATACTTATTTCCCCCACTGTACACATAATACAGCTGCATGCACAGTAGATCACATGATCTGACATTATCCTTCATCTAATCATGAACTAGAATCTCCTATCTTGCTGTTATGCTGTGTGGAATGTCAGGGCCTTCAGCAAGGAGAGATCTGAGCTTCTCTCCATGGCAGATGCCAAGTAGATAAGTGTGGGGCAAGAAGAGAGAGAACTGTTCAGCTACACAATTCTACCAGTGATCAAATGAGAAAATATATGAGCACTACGCTCAATCAGTAAGGAAGCTACAAGCAAACTACACACTTTTCATGTTTTTTTTGTTCTAAAGTATGTCATATTGGCTAAAAAATAAGGTATAGATACCCAGCAGCTGCAGTATTCTACTTTGATAGCGTCAGCTGTCTATGGTATTTAACTTGTATGCTGACTGACCTATGCCCCCAAACACGTCCCAGTTAACTGTGAATGTTTTAATCTGTATAGATATACAGTACAGACCAAAAGTTTGGACACACCTTTTCATTTAAAGATTTTCCTGTATTTTCATGACTATGAAAATTGTAAATTCACGCTGAAGGCATCAAAACTATGAATAACAGATGAGGAATTATATACTTAACAAAAAAAAGTGTGTAACAACTGAAATTATGTCTTATATTCTAGGTTTTTCAAAGTAGCCACCTTTTGCTTTGATTACTGCTTTGCACACTCTTGGCATTCTCTTGATGAGCTTCAAGAGGTAGTCACCGGAAATGGTTTTCACTTCACAGGTGTGCCCTGTCAGGTTTAATAAGTGGGATTTCTGGCCTTATAAATGGGTGGGGACCATCAGTTGTGTTGTGCAGAAGTGTGGTGGATACACAGCTGTTAGTCCTACTGAATAGACTGTTAGAATTTGTATTATGGCGTGAAAAAAGCAGCTAAGTAAAGAAAAATGAGTGGCCATCATTACTTTAAGAAATGAAGGTCAGTCAGTCTGAAAAATTGGGAAAACTTTGAAAGTCTCCCCAAGCGCAGTTGCAAAAACCATCAAGTGCTACAAAGAAACTGGTTCACATGAGGACTGCCCCAGGAAAGGAAGACCAAGAGTCACCTCTGCTTCTGAGGATAAGTTTATCCGAGTCACCAGCCTCAGAAATCGCAGGTTTACAGAAGCTCAGATTAGAGACCAGGTCAATGCCACGCAAAGTTCTAGCAGCAGACACATCTCTACAACAACTGTTAAGAGGAGACTTTGTGCAGCAGGCCTTCATGGTAAAATAGCTGCTATGAAACCAATGTTAAGGACAGGCAACAAGCAGAAGAGACTTGTTTGGGCTAAAGAACACAAGGAATGGACATTAAACCAGTGGAAATCTGTGCTTTGGTCTGATGAGTCCAAATTTGAGATCTTTGGTTCCAACCACCGTGTCTTTGTGTGACTCAGAAAAGGTGAACGGATGGACTCTACATGCCTGGTTCCCACCGTGAAGCATGGAGGAGGAGGCATGATGGTGTGGGGGTGCTTTGCTGGTGACACTGTTGGGGATTTATTCAAAATTGAAGGCATACTGAAGCAGCATGGCTACCACAGCATCTTGCAGCAGCATGCTATTCCATCCGGTTTGCGTTTAGTAGGATCATTATTTATTTTTCAACAGGACAATGACCTCAAACACACCTCCAGGCTGTGTAAGGACTATTTGACCAAGGAAGAGAGTGATGGGGAGCTACGCTAAATGACCTGGCCTCCACAGTCACCAGACCTGAACCCAATCGAGATGGTTTGGGGTGAGTATATAATTCCACATGTGTTAATTCATAGTTTTGATGCCTTCAGTGTGAATGTACAATTTTCATAGTCATGAAAATACAGAAAAATCTTTGAATGAGAAGGTGTGTCCAAACTTTTGGTCTGTACTGTATATATGTACATATATATTTATATATATTGTAATGTACTTCATGCTGCTATGTATATGTATATTGAGTGGATAAGGAAAGTGAAGTTATAGGGTTAGCCACTAGAAGGGGGTATTGTAGGATAGGAATAGGAGTTTAGAATAGGAATTAGTTAAGATAGGAGGGGCCAACTGTGGGTAAGCCAGGAAGATTTCCTGAAGTTTAGTAGTAGGACCTGAGAGCCCGAACAGGGCAGGTGGACCCCGTAACATTGAAGAAAATGACGTGAGAAAATGAAGGGCAGCTCCAGTTTGTGGCAGCTAACTACATAGGCTGATGTACTTTTGTCTGGGGTGAAACGGACAGGGGAACTCCTGAAGATAGTTAGGCTGGCCAAAAGGAACACTGCGGTACCGGCTGTTCCAGTATGACCATGGGATATTCTGAAAGAAGTGAGGGAAATCACAGGGCAAGAAAGGAATGTACTCTGTGGTGATCCCTGTGATGCAACTGTGATTGAACTGGACATACTGAGAATGGAAACAAGTAAAATTGTTTTTGTTAAGTTGGAACTGGACCCTGTCTCTCTTTGTTTGAAACCGCCAGAAAGCAGTCCTCAGCAGCTCAGAAGGGATCCGGATGGAACCAAGAGTGGGACAAAAGGTACAGATTAAAGGGGACCTTGTGTGTATGTGGCAGGAGACCAGGGCGTGATTGAGCAACCGTTGTCAGCCACGACTATGGCCCTGGCTCCCCTTACATACTGTACATGCTCCAAATATAGTATAATCACTCATACATTTAGATAAATACACCGGTGCACACTTTTATATTTAGATACAGTGGCATGTAAAGGTTTGGGCACCCCTAGTCAAAATTACGGTATTTTTTGGACCATAAGACACACTTTTTTTCCTCCAAATTTGGGAGGAAAGTGTGGGTGCGTCTTATGCTCGGAATGTAACATATGGGGAGGGGGGCAGTGGGCAGCGGTGGAGTGGGATCAGCAGGAGGCAAGAAAATATCCCCTCTGCTGCAGGAAACAAGCACTGGGGAAACCCCTGGTCCCTACTTAAGTGCAGTGAATATTAATCAGCTGCTTCCCGCCCACCTATCAGCTGAGCAGTGAGCGGGGAGCAGCAGATCACAGAGCCACACAGTTTCCCCAGCGCCTGATTCCTGCAGCAGCTGGGCAGATCGGTGTCTGAAGGAGAAGGAGGCAGCAGGAGCAGCTGGCATACCTGACAGCCTGGGGCTGTGCTGATGGGAGGCTGAATGCTCCTGTGAAGGACCTGTGATGAGGTCATGAAGAGGGCTGGCTGGAGCATCACATGACCAAAGCCCTGCCTCTTCATGATGTCATCACAGGTTCTTCAGACACACTGTACAACAGAGAATTAATTAAAAGGTTAGGCTACTTTCACACTTGCGTTTTTTTGTGCAGCGCATCATGCGCACATGAAACGCATACGTGTCACATTTCTATCAACTCTGTCTCTATCATCTCTGTCTATATCCTCTGTCTCTATCATCTGTCTCTATCATCTGTCTCTATCATCTCTGTCTCTATCATCTGTCTCTATCATCTCTGTCTCTATCATATCTGTCTCTATCATTTGTCTCTATCATCTGTCTCTATCATCTGTCTCTATCATCTGTCTCTATCATCTCTGTCTCTATAATCTGTCTCTATAATCTGTCTCTATAATATGTCTCTATCATCTCTGACTCTATCATCTCTGTCTCTATCATCTCTGTCTCTATCATCTCTGTCTCTATCATCTCTGTCTCTATCATCTGTCTCTATCATCTCTGTCTCTATCATCTGTCTCTATCATCTCTGTCTCTATCATATCTGTCTCTATCATTTGTCTCTATCATCTGTCTCTATCATCTGTCTCTATCATCTGTCTCTATCATCTCTGTCTCTATAATCTGTCTCTATAATCTGTCTCTATAATATGTCTCTATCATCTCTGACTCTATAATCTGTCTCTATCATCTCTGTCTCTATCATCTGTCTCTATCATCTCTGTCATCTGTCTCTATCATCTGTCTCTATCATCTCTGTCTCTATCATCTTTGTCATCTGTCTCTATCATCTCTCTCTATCATCTCTATCATCTCTCTCTATCATCTCTGTCTCTATCATCTCTGTCTCTATCATCTGTCTCTATCATCTCTGTCTCTATCATCTCTGTCTCTATCATCTATCTCTATCAACTCTGTCTCTATCATCTGTCTCTATTTCTATGCAGCATGTATTTCTATGCAGCCGCACGATCCAGTCTGAGTGCCGGCGGCAGTTCCGGGTGTTCATGCGAGAGACTCACACGAAATCGTGCGAGTTTCTCGCATGTGTGCCCCCGGCCTTATACTCACCCTCCAGCGTCTTCACATAGTAGTTTACAGACACCACATGGTCCCGCAGCACCATCTCCTACCCGTAGCTTCCAACATAATAACATACTATTATATATAATAACACCACATATAATAGTATGTTATTAAATATTTTACCACATTTTTTGCTTCAAATATATTTTTCCCTATTTTCCACCTCTAAAACTGGGTGCGTCTTGTAGTCCGGTGCGTCTTATAGTCCGAAAAATACGGTACATTTATTTTGAACAGTTAAGAAAATTGAAAATGAAATGATCTCTAAAAGGCCTAAAGTTAAAGACCCATCTCCTTTGTATTTTAGCCCAAAAAATATATATTGTAATTTTTTACATTTTAAAAATTACAAAAATGAAAATGGACCGATGCAAAAATTTGGCACCCTGCATGGTTAGTATCTAGTAGCACCCCCTTTTGCAAGTTTCACAGCTTGTAAATGCTTTTTGTAGCCAGACAAGAGTCCTTCAATTCTTGTTTGAGGGATTTTCATCCATTATTTCTTGGAGAATCCTTCCAGTTCTGTGGGATTCCTGAGTAGTCTTGCATGCACTGCCACAGATTTTCAATGATGTTCAGATCAGGGGACTGTGAGGGCCATTGTAAAGTCTTCCATTTTTTGGATTATAAAGCAATATCTGTAGATGTGAATCTAGCACTAGGATGTGATAGAACACTTTTCCAGACATTAGCAGCAAGGGTCTGTGTGCGTATATTCCTGTCTCTTTAAATATGCTCCTCCCTCCTTTTCATCTTCACCTTTCCATAGACTTTAATAAGCATTTGTAATGTGATCACTCAGTGACCTGTCATACTTGTATTGACCAAGATTTGACATACAGTAATAACTCTGCTTAAATGCTGTAATCCTGCAGCATCCATTACATCACTATAATAATAGCAAATGGTACAACTTTGAAATATGATAATGTAATTAGTTCAGAGAAGGAGCCTTGTCACCCTATCCTTGTCCCCCAGTTCCCACTTGGATCTTTTTTTTGTGGAAACATATAGACACATTTGGGGTTTTGCATTTTCTTTTGTTTGTTTGTTTGTTTGTTTTTTTAATTGAAATGCATTTTTGACTAGTTAATAATTAGATGTAATGTGATCCCTCACTGTGGAGGAGTTTTGTTAACCTCTCCTTATCTCCTCACTTGAATCTTTTTTGGGGGGAAGGATATGGACACATTTGAGGTTTTGCTTTTTTTAATTTAAGCATGTTTTTTGCTAGTTAATATTCAGCTGTAATGTGATCCCTCAGTGATTTTGCTGTCTGTCTTGTTTTGACCAATATTTCACTTTTGACTGGATTTTAGTTGTTTTTTGGAGTAAATTATAAATTCAGGAGGCAGATGAGGGGTAAAGTAACTCGGTGTGAAGAAAGAAACATTTATCTAGTAATGTGCTATATATTAGATAGTTCTTTTTTAGACTGAAATGATAGTGACCATTTAAGTTTCAGTTATGTAAGTCTAGAGGTAGCATAATTACCAATCTTTCATAGAAATCAAGCAGTAAATGTCACATTTCATGGTTTTTGCCACTTATTTAGCAATATATAGGATACCCGAGGGCACATATTTCAAACTGTCCACAATGAGACTTATTTAGCAGCCATGCTTCACGGCACAGCATATGGTATATGGTAATATATGATCAGGAGACGACAGGTAGAAATGAAGGTTTAATATATTCCAGCGAATTTAATTACTTCTTAAAGGAATCCAGAAGAGATCAGTCATTGACTTTGCAGTGACATCCGCTCGGCTTTATGTCACCGCTGACATTTAAAGCATCTATTGAACACTTAAGATCTAGTTTCCTGACAGCTAAGATGGATGGAGCTTACTTATATTTATAAGAGCAAAATACACTCACGTCTGGATGTGCGGAGAATTCGCAAATTAAATCTAAGTGTCATACCCGGATACCAGACGATATTTAATATCACGGCAGACGCACTTTTAGCAGAATATTTGTGAGGACATTGACCCCCGACAGTAGCAGAGAAAAAAATCATAAGCTATCTGACTCCACAAAATCAATATATATTACAAACCTTGTGAAAAATAAGTCAGCACTGGTCAGCCTGTGGGGTGAAGTTAGAGTATTAGGACTCATGTAGACGTCCATTGATCTCAATCCGATCACAGTCTCCCGCACGGAATAACGACAGCTTCATATATGTCTATGAGGCTTTCATGCTCCGGTCAGGAGACCCCCGGCTAGTCTGTACAGTGTGATTTGTGTTCGGACCGAGATCCACAGACAGAGCAGAGACCCTGATAACAGCAAATATTTGATATAGTTTGAATAAAATCACCCTTTTATCTGCTGCAGCTCTGCTAGCTTTCTCGAAGGCGAGTTCTATCTATCTCCACCTATACCATTAACTGATCCAATACAATAGTGTCCAAAAAATGTACGGGGAGATGGCACTTCTTACAAATAACTCAACCCAATTTTGGACTAACATGAATTCACAACCGAACTAAGAGACCCATCAATGGTACAAATCTTTATTAATTACCCAATAAAAACATGTTTAAAAATGCAATAAATGCAGGATGAACATAATAGCAGAGTGCCCAGTAAGGGGGTGAACTGATAAAAATACAGTAAATATACAATACATAAAAATGAAGATGTAAAAATAAAAAAAAACAGTAAATTATGTTATATGCTGTGGTGATAGCCACACCAATAGAGAGTATGGCCAAGGAGCAGAAATAAGAGTCTGAACAAATGTAAACTGAATGTTTATATACTGTATATAAGATTGAAATATTAATTAGTACTACTGTTCAGAAACTAAGGGGTAAACACACTCCATTATGGGGCTATGCAGTTCACAGGGCTATAAACCTGACCCTACTGTATTATACTAGTAAATAACCAATTGGTATTAGTTGAACAAACTGTTACCTCAATGATCAGCCAGAAGGTATCACTAGCAGGATGGACTGGATGTTCCCCCCTTCCACCCCGACGCACGTTTTGCAACTCAGCTTCTTCCAGGGGCAGTATATGCAGTAGGGTCTGGTTTATAGCCCTGTATGCTGCATAGCCCCATAATGGGGTGTGTTTACCATTTTAGTTTTTGAACAGTAGTACTAATTAATATTTCCATCTTACATATATAAATATTCAGTTTACATTTGTTCAGGCTCTAATTTCTGTTCCTTAGCCATATTCTTTATTGGTGTGGTTATCACCACACTTTATCACAATTTATTTATGTAACATCTTCAGTTTTACGTATTGTGTTTATATACTGTATTTTTCTCAACATGTATTGTTCACCCTCTCACAGGTCATTCTGCTATTATGTTCACTCTGCATTTATTGTATTTTTAAATATGTTTTTATTGAGTAATAAAGATTTGTACCATTGATGGATCTCTTCGTTCGCCTGTGAATTCATGTTAGTCTGAAATTGGGTTGAGCTATACCATAAACTGACAACCTTCTGTTTACACTGACCATAGGCAGAAAGCTGTCAATCAGCAGTGGGAGGGGAGGATAAGCAGAGCTCATTAACACAAATGACTTAAGGTATGCCACACTGAACAATATCGCTAACGGGATCGCTAAAAAACGTCACTATTTAGCGATCCCGTTAGCGATGTTGTTCAGTGCGGCAGCTTCCAGCGACGAGCTTCCTGCTGTGATCTCGCTCGTCGCTGGAATCGCTCCGGACCCTATTTTCTCGTCGGCGCTCCGCTGGGTAAGTATATATCGATAGTGTGGCACCTTTTCTTAGCGATTTAGCGGTACTTTTGTACCGCTAAAGTCGTTAAGAAGATCGCTAACGGCGATAGCGTCGTTAACTATATCGCTAAATGTGGCCGCACTTAGCGATATAGAAACAATCCCGCTAGCGATCGCATTAGTATGCGTCGTTATTGTGATCGCTAGCGGGATTGTTTAGTGTGGCAGTACCTTAAGTTACTGCAGATTTGTTAGTCCTCTCAGTTATAATCTGCTGATAAATTAGTGTTCTATTAAATCTACAGCAAGTAGCCTAGTAAATGACACATTTCTGGAATCATTGACTCTGTTTTAACATACTTGATAAAGGCCTGAAAATGGCCGAAACGTCGTATTTTATGGTGGCTGAATAAAGACTTGTTATACTTCACCTGGATTGGATGCTGTTCCTATTTTTTCGTTGGACTGTTGTTCATTTGGATCCTTGAACGCCTGAACGTGCATCCGTGCTAACTCCCGAGTGCTGTCAGCTGCTTGAATACTTCTGTTTTAACATTGTCACACGCTTTGATTCCAGAAAGCTATCACTTCTTTGGTTGCTTACTGCAGTTTTGATAAACTCATTGTTTTATCTGCTCTAAATCTACCAGTTCTCAGAAGTATAACCCCACCCACACTGCTGATTAGCTGCTTTCTGTGTATACTATGCATAGGCAGAAATGTGCCAATCAGTGGTGGGGGTGGGGTTATACAGAGCTCATGAATATGGAGGACTAAATAGAAGCAGGCTTACTTGTCCTCAATGATAATCTCCTGCTGATAAAACAGTGATTTTATCACACCTACAACAAGCAGCCCAGTAAGTGCCACATTGCTGTAATCAGTGTCTATGTCTGTACATTATGCTATTCTCAGATTAGGTGGCAAAAATCTTGTGACAGATTCCCTTTAAATCAAGATTGTATGAATACTGTCACATATCCACCAGGAACTCCTTCTGCAATGTCTTTGTCTGTCACCAGGAGCCGCCATATTCATTCCATGGATAGTGCTGGTGATGGAGGAGACATCATAATCAGAAGCTCTGGATAGGGCAGGTTCTTTCCAACCACTAAGATAATGGTAGCAGAGACCTTTATTATCGTCCAATCTGGCAATATGAGTAGATTCGCACGAGCGTATAAAAAACCCTTCAGCGTTTCGTCCAGAAAAGCGGGATAATTATTTTATCACTTGTCATCCATGTATGAACCATTTTTTACTAGACTATTTACAATTTCCTGGGTTACAGAACTGATATCTATCAGTAAAAATTTTGTCTCCATATGGAATCTGATTTTTTTTACACACCATAGATTTGAACGGATAAGTCACATTTGATTTATGGAAGAAACTAATGCATGATCTACACTGCACCTTTGAATAAAACACTGATCTGAGTGCTATCAGTTTTTTATCACAAAAATACAATTGTGTGAATGAGTCCTAAGGGTGTAGGTGCTGTTCAGCCAAAGTAATCAGCTCCTTGCTTCAGCCAATTTTACAAGATGACACCCTACTAATGCTCCAAGAATATTGCTGGTATTTGCCAGATATAACAGTGTTCTCCTCTGGTTCAGTTCTGTGTGCTCAGATCCTGTCTTGTGTGTTTGTTTATGGTTCTGACCTCTGCCCATTTACTGACTACTCTTGTGTCTTCTGAGTTTGCACCTTCTCTGCTATCCTGGTTCTGACCAATTCCATGTCCCCAGCCTAGGACTTCCTGTGCAAAATCAGATCCCTGTCTTAAATGGCGAAGGCCAGGACAATCCCTGCATCTGAAAGATGAAGTAGCTGGCTCCAAGTCTGTTCATGGTATTAATGTTTTGAGCTGCCAAGTGACAATGAACAGTGCCTCTATTACAAACACAAAATGTTTTGCTAAATTGACCTGCAATGCAATTTTGAGATCCACAACATGTCAAACTCACTTCCTGTAAATATGCGTTTTATTTGCGGATTTTCCACATAGACTTATGGGAAAAAATGAATAAAGTCTGCAGATTAAAAAAATGACTCAAGACTCATATGCATTTTTAGCGCATTTCCACAGCAGACATGCAAAAAAAACACATGTAATCCGCTCTTGACTTTACCAATAAAGTTTTATCAAAGCTAAGCAACTGGAAGTATGCCAAAAAGTTTCACTTAAACCATGACAAAATGACATCTGAAAAAGTATGATAAAAAATGCATGTTAAAAAACTGCATTTAAAATGAAATAAAAAGAAACTTGAGTAACCTGATGTTGAGACAAGCGTATTATTTGGACGTATGTTGTCTGAGTAAAAATCGGACAGCACAATGGCCAATGTAATTCAATATGGCTGTTCAAGTGACAGTATGAAATAGTCTTTTTTGTATATTATATGAGACGCACCCATTCAAGTCATACATTTTATGGATCATGTACCGTATTTTTCGGACTATAAGACACACTTTTTCCCCAAAAAAATTGGGGGAAAATGGGGGTGCATCTTATAATCGGAATATACCGTACTAACAATTAGTAAGGTGGCAGCAGAAGTCAGGTGATTCTTCCTGTGGTCCAACGCTGCAGGGCGATGATCTCACTCTGACCATGTGCTGCATCTGGCGACCATTTTCCTGGAAGTCACAGCATCGAGGCAATGGAAGTGCGGGGGCTCCGAACTTTCACAAAATGTCTGCGGAGCCTCTGCACCACTGAGCACTGCCAAACCTGCCGCACCAGTCTGGGTCATATCATCGCTGGACCACCCAACACCCCCTGTGACTCCGCTCCACCATCGCTGCTGATCCCCCCAGGGTAAGCTGAATTCCAGACTGTAAGATGGACCCCATATGATGCATTAATTTTTTTCCCCATTTTCCTTCAGAATATTTGGGATGCGTCTTATAGTCCGAAAAATACGGTATATGTAGCATCCAATTTCTTCACATGCATTGTCTTAATTAGTATAGTAAACTGTATTTGATCATTTACATTTTGAAATGTTGATGTATAAATTTAGATGTCACATGGTCATAAAATACTGAGATAAATGATGACCCTACACATGAAAATTGTTTGAGTTTTCTAGATGAAAATGTACGACTTTCAATACTCGACTAAACCCAGGTTTCCAGTGACTTTGAAAATCATCCTGCACCAAATGATACAAAATGAAAAAAAAATCCTAATGAGAACTATATTGAATTTTTATCCCTGGCTTCAATGACTGCAAAGAAAAATCTTGAAGATGGAGAAACCCTTTTCACATGTACAGTACTGCAGTGATATAATGTATGAATATCCATTTCATTTTTGGGATGAGAAGGATGTATCATATTTCTGGCAGAATAGAGTTTGCTGAGTTTCATGTATCAGATTTTTAGTCTGATTCATCATTTGTCTTGTTAGATCAGTTTTCTTTTTCTTTTGTGCTTTTTGTTGCTGTTTTTTGCATCAAATTCTTAAAAAATTGTGCACACACTTTTAGAATTTAAAAAATGTTTTATTTATTTGTTTTTTTATATATATACATTTTGCACCTTTTTAAGCCAGAAATTGTGAAAAGAATGGCACAACAATAACAGTCACACAAAAATTATTTCCTGGGGTGAATGGACTGGAGAACATCTGTCACTATGTGTTGGGACTTTGGGAGCAAACCAGCTCACTAGAACTAGGAGTGCCGTAGTCTATCCCTGTGCCCCAGATTACTCATAAAGGTGGAGATGCAGGGTTAACATGCTTTGCTGGGCTCCTATATCAAGCCTAAGGCCGGCGTCACACTCACCGTAGAAAAATACCGACCGTATTGTACGAGTGTAATACGCCAAAATGTTGCCGCCACAACAATCCGTATTTCATCCGTTGTCAGGTGCGGCTGCGTATTTTGCCATGTAAGCATCTGTATGCAATCCGTATGGTATCCGTACAGCGTTTTTTTCTCGGCGCCTTGCAAAATGGACATTTAACGGTTTTTAGGCCTGAAACTCATTCAAATCATCATCAGCAAGGCTATTTATTGGCTCTTCATCAGGTTGCAACCCCCAATCTTGCCATTTTTGTGTTGTGCTTGTGTTGGAGTACTGCTGCTTGCAAACATGTCTCACACTCTTCAGTTCACCCCATCTGATCGACTGTTGTACAACTGGGTTTTGTCCCGCTTTGGGCAGCCTTACCCAGTGATCGTTGATCCGCGGAGGAGGAGGCGAATGTGGGTGCATCCGCATTTGAGGCAACGCCTCAATATAGGCCATTTTCACCGGCTGTATGCATCTCTGCGGACTCTTCCAGACAAGTTTTTCCTGTTTTGTCGGATGACCATTCCCACATTTGATGTTTTGTTGGACATTGTGCGCCCTACCAGGATACCAGAATGCGCAAACCTATCTCTGCAGAGGAGCGACTTCTCCTTAGACTACGGTATATATTCCTCACCTACATATAGTCTGTTGATGATGTGTTTTCCCACTACTTTCCCTTTACCCTTAAGGCTGTAGCAGAAATATCCTCATAATATAGCCCATATATCACCTTGAAGTACCTGAACAATGATGTGTATTTTAAAATTATTTAAAATGTTTACTTGGGCTAAATTGAACTTATGATTGTTTGGACATAAAATCATGTTATGGTTATGTATAGTGCATTTGTTGAACCTTTCTGCATGTGTATTGATTGTTCTCTGTACATTTGGTTACTTGTAGGTTCCTAACTACTGGCATATCCTATGCCGCACTCCATCTCGAGTTTTTGATTGGGAGTTCCACCATCTCTGGCATTGTACGTGATACCTGCTCACAACTCTGGGACAGACTGCATTAACTGGTGATGCCTGAGCCAAAGATGGAAGACTGGAAGAGGATTGCCAGGGGATTTGAGGAGCAATGCCACTTCCCAATTTGTCCTAGTCTCTGGTGTTAATGGTCATAACAGATGTGTTGGTGGCTGAGTACAAACAAATTATGAAAAAAAACTCCAAAATTTTTATAAAAATAGGTATTTATATGTGCAAACTGCCACTTCAGGTAGTGACTACCATATGTTAGGGTTCGAGTTCCCAATGCTGCACAGGGGGAATCTCAAGCCATTCCCGCTGTGGTCCCCCATCCGTCTCCTGCCGCAGTGGAGCCTGCTCAGCAAAGACGTCGGTCCCAGCGTCTTGCCCGGTCTAATACTGTGCAGAGACTTGCTGCTGCCTCTCCTAGATCTTCGGTTATAACCAGTGCTGGAG
>JARQOD010000001.1:481125821-481271027 GCA_033576555.1 Oophaga sylvatica | reverse complement strand
GGAGTAAATAAAAAACTTTCACTATCACTAGTGAGCACCATATCTGCCACCTATGGTTGGGTTCTAAAGGGTATGCCACACTGAACAATATCGCTAACGGGATCGCTAAAAAACGTCACTATTTAGCGATCCCGTTAGCGATGTTGTTCAGTGCGGCAGCTGCCAGCGACGAGCTTCCTGCTGTGATCTCGCTCGTCGCTGGAATCGTTCCGGACCCTATTTTCTCGTCGGCGCTCCCGCTGGGTAAGTATATATCGCTAGTGTGGCACCTTTTCTTAGCGATTTAGCGGTACTTTTGTACCGCTAAAGTCGTTAAGAAGATCGCTAACGGCGATAGCGTCGTTAACTATATCGCTAAATGTGGCCGCACTTAGCGATATAGAAACAATCCCGCTAGCGATCGCATTAGTATGCGTCGTTATCGTGATCGCTAGCGGGATTGTTTAGTGTGGCAGTACCTTTAGACTAGACTAATGCAATGATGCATTAGCCAACAATGTTTTAAATGGATGGGGAAAAAATAACAAACATTGGTATAAATTATAAGATATAAAGAAACAATAAATTCTCCCCTAGCCCATATCCCACCAGCTAAGTACCATATGCTGTTTGTAGGCATTCAGATGAGTGCAAATATGCTTTACACAACATTGTGTAAAAATAAATATAAAAAAATAACTAACTTTTGTTTAAATCATAATATATAAGTAAAATAAAAAATCACAGCTGGTGGTATGTGGGTGGTGGGGTTGGCGGGTTCCCAGCATCTCTGTGTGGTTGGCTATGATGAGAACCTTGACCATCACCCTGTTGTGGTGGATTTTCAGGGCTCTGAGCTAACATCTGCCCATGGTCAGGTTGGTGTGTGAGCACATTGCCATACAGATAAGGAAGATTATATTCCTGTGTAAGATGATACCCACGAGAATCATACCCCCCAGTATGATCATGTTAAGCACATCCAGGTTGGGACCAGCCTCCAACACTGGATCTGTACAAGTGGCCATATTGGGAATTCGGATTATAGCCAGCCATTTGACCCTGTTGTTGCCAAGGTTGTTTCGGTGGGGAATGGGTTTGTGGTGTAGGCGCACGTGCAGGAGGATCCTCAGATCTGTTGGGAAATGAAAGGGGATTAGAACATGTAGGAGAGGTGAGCCTAAACTGCATATGTGTTGTGTGGTGTGATGTATGTACTTATGGTCTCAGATCCAGAATAGGAGCCAGAAAGTCAAGGCGGCCAAAGTAGACATACCGTATATACTCGTGTATAAGCCGAGATTTTCAGCCCAATTTTTAGGGCTGATAGTCCCCATCTCGGCTTATACGCAGGTCATATACGGGGGTCGGCGGGGAGGGGAGCGGGGGTGTCGGATCATACTCACCCCTCCGCCGGCACGGTCTCTGCAGCCCCCCTGCTTCTCCCACGATCTCCGACTCCTTCCTGCAGTGATCACGTAGTACCGCTCATTAAAGTCATGAATATGCACATATTCATGACTAGAGTTGAGCGATACTTTCCGATATCCTAAAGTATCGGAATCGGAATGGTACCGCCGATATCACTAAAATATCGGCGATACCCGATACCGATACCGGAAGTCCCATGTAAGTCTATGGGAACAAAATATCGCAACTAAAAAAACCCCATTCTTTCCTTGTAAACACTAAATATACACACATAGAATACATATATATATATATACATGTCATTGTGACATATATATATATAAATATATGTATAGTTTATACACTTCTACATAGTAAAATATCCTCTGATTTAATTGCCGGGTAAAGCCGGCTTCAGTGAAAAGACAGAAGCACCCGACATGAAATGACACTTGGTGTACATAGGGTTAACCATGTCTTTTCATGTCCTTTGCTATCTAATTTGCACAAACAATTAAATCAGACTATGTGTGCAAAATTTCACACCTGTAGGGGTTAATTAAAGGTGTAAATTCGTTGTAAAAAAACGGACTTTTTTGCTACGAATTTACACCTTTAATTAACCCCTACAGGTGTGAAATTTTGCACACATAGTCTGATTTAATTGTTTGTGCAAATTAGATAGCAAAGGACATGAAAAGACATGGTTAACCCTATGTACACCAAGTGTCATTTCATGTCGGGTTCTGCATTTTCACAAAAGCCGGCAATTGAATTAGCGGCTATTATACTATGTAGAAGTGTATGAACTACAAATATAAATATATATATATATGTGTCACAAATTCAATGACATGTATATATATATATGAGGTGTAAAATTGCTGAAAAAAAATGCGTGGGCTCCCGCCCTATTTTCGCAACCAGACAGACAAAGCCAGTGAGTGGGGGCAGATAATAATAGCCCAGAGAGGGACCATTATTTTTGGCCCCCCCCCGGCTACTAACATCTGCCCCCAGACACCCCAGGAAAGACAAATCTATAATTAGATTCACCCTTTCTGGCACTTTGCCCGTCTATTCCCATTGCCCTGTAGCGGAGGCGAATGGGTTAATATGGGGTTAAAGCCACCTTGCTATTGAAAGGTGACCTTAAGCCAGGTTAATAATTGAGAGCTGTCAATTAGACAACTATCAATTATTAATCCTATTGCATGAAATAAAAATAAAACACACACACTTTAATTAAAAATCATTTTAATGAAATAAAGACACATGTTTTTGACCATCTTTTATTTTACTGCAAAAACCATTTCCTGTAATAAAAATAAAATAAAAAAGCAAAATTATTCTTACCTATCCCATGCACAGTCAGGTCCCACGGTGTAATCCTTCAGAAAGGGTTAATGTTTACTGCAGGGACCGCAGCTAATGCTGCAGCCTCACAGTAAACCCCAAATGAATGAGTTCCTCTCCTGCCTGACAGGAGAGTAAAGGCTGGGTGTCACATAACGATACACCAGCGATCCCGACAACGATATGCACTTGTCAGGATCGCTGGTGTATCGCTACATGATCGCTGCTGAGCTGCCAAACAGGCAGCTCAGGCAGCGATCTGGGACAGCGACACTGCGGGTAACATTGCTTAAGGGCCCGTCTCACATAGCGATATCGCTACCGAGATCGCTGCTGAGTCACTAGTTTTGTGACGCAGCAGCGAGCTCACCAGCGATATCGCTGTGTGTGACATTCAGCGACGATCAGCCCCCCTGCCGGGTATCGCTGATCGTCGCAGAAATGTCAGGACCTTTTTTTGATCGCTGGTTTCCCTCTGACAGGCACGCATCGCTGCGTGTGACAGGCGGGAGACCAGCGATCCGCTGGTAACCAAGGTACACAGCGGGTTTCCAGGCACCGCGCAGCGCTTGGAAACCCGCTGTGTACCTTGGATACCAGCTCCCTGCATCAGGGCGCTGGTATCCAAGGTACACAGTGGGTTTCTAGGCACAGCCCCGCGCCTGGAAACCCGCTGTGTACTATGGTTACCAGCGGATCGCTGGTCTCCCGCCTGTCACACGCAGCGATGTGTGCCTGTCAGCGGGAAACCAGCGATCAAAAAAAGGTCCTGACATTTCAGCGACGATCAGCGATACCCGGCAGGGGGGCTGATCGTCGCTGAGTGTCACACACAGCGATATCGCTGGTGAGCTCGCTGCTGCGTCACAAAACTAGTGACTCAGCAGCGATCTCGGTAGCGATATCGCTATGTGAGACGGGCCCTTAAGTGGAAAGCTTAATTGATTGCTTTCCACTTTCACTTCAGGTCAGCCAGGGACACAATCAGTGACGTCAGAGGGAACTGATTAACAAAAATAGGGGTTCCCTTCGAAAAAAAAATGGCGTGGGGTCCCCCCTATTTTTGTTAACCAGCCAGATGAAGCAGACCGCTGAGGCCTGGATTTTCAGGCTGTTAAGGAGCCAAGATCCATGGACCTTGCCAGCCTGATAATACTAGGCCACAGCAGTCTGCATATCTTGGCTGATTAACAAAAATAGGGGATCCCCTCGAAAAAAATTGGCATGGGGTCCCCCCTATTTTTGTTAACCAGCCAGATGAAGCAGACCGCTGAGGCCTGGTTTTTCAGGCTGGTAAGGATCCAATATCCATGGACCTTGCAAGCCTGATAATACCAGGCCACAGCAGTCTGCTTAGCTTGGCTGGTTAACAAAAATAGGGGATCCCCTCGAAAAAAAAACGGCGTGGGGATCCCCCCTATTTTTGTTAACCAGCCAAGTAAAATGCAGACTGCTGCGGCCTGGTATTAAAAGACTGTCAAGGCCCATGGATTTTGGCCCTCAACAGCCTGATAATACCAGGCTACAGCAGCCCCACATTTGGCGCATCAAAAGATGTGCCAATTGTGGCACTTTACCCGGCTCTTCCCACTTGCCCTGTAGCGGTGGCAAGCGGGGTAATAAGGGGTTAATGTCACCGTTGATTGCACGGTGACAATAAGCCCGGTTAATAATGGAGAGGCGTCAATAAGACACCGATCCATTATTAATCCCAAAGTTATTAAATGTATAAAAAAAGACAAAGCAAGAAAAAAGTCTTTTAATGAAATAAAAGAGACAACACAGTTTTCATTTCTTTTATTACTCTCTCATTCCTGCGACGCCATCGATCTCCTGTAAAAAAAGAAAAAAAACAAACCAACAGTATACCACCTGTCCGACGCAGTCCATAACGACAGTCCCACGACGATCCAACTCTGCTACATCGCAATGACAGGCAGAGCCTGTCATCGCGACGCAGCACAGCTGATTACCTGCTTCTCCGGCGGTGACGTCATCGGACTGACTGCTTTACGGCCGGGATTACCCAGCAGTCACTGCAGTTATCGCGAGAAACTGCATGTGACCGCCGGGGAAAGAAGATGGCGGCCATGAAGCAGTCCAGGCCGTGACCGCCGGAGATCTTCTGCCAGGTAAGTGCCGCTGACTCCTGACAGACCCGACCGACGGACACTGACAGTGACAGTGACAATCCCGATTCCGGTATCCGATAAGACGAAAATATCGGAACTCGGAATCGGAATTCCGATACAGCCAATATCGGCCGATACCCGATATTTGCAGTATCGGAATGCTCAACCCTATTCATGACTTTAATGAGCGGTTTCACGTGACCGCTGTAGGAAGATCTGCCGGAGACCGCCGGGAGAAGAGGAGAGGCTGCAGAGACCGTGCCCGGCGGAGGGGTGAGTATAGCGATATTTACCTGACCCGTTTCAACCGCTGCTCCCCTCTGTGTCCTCGCGTCCTCTTGCTGTTATGATCAGGCAGAGGGCGCGATGACGTCATTAGTGAGCGCCGCGCCCTTTGCCTGATCATAACAGCAAGAGGACGCGAGGACACAGAGGGGAGCAGCGGTGGAACGGGACAGGTAAATATCTCAGGTGTCGGGGTCCTGAGTGAACGGTGACAGTGACACCGGCACCTGTCCCCCATAGCGCGCCGGTGTCACCGCCTGCTCAGGACACCGACACCTGGCCCCCAGCGACGAGAGGTATGTCATTTTTTTTTTTGCAGCAGCAGCATAAGGGACGTATACTATGGGGCATAATCTGGAGCATATGGGGCATAATCTGGAGCATATGGGGCATAATCTGTGGAACATATGGGGGCATAATCTGCAGCATATGGGGCATAATCTGGAGCATATGGGGCATAATCTGTGGAACATATGGGGCATAATCTGCAGCATATGGGGCATAATCTGGAGCATATGGGGGCATAATCTGCAGCATATGGGGCATAATCTGGAGCATATGGGGCATAATCTGTGGAACATATGGGGGCATAATCTGAAGCATATGGGGCATAATCTGGAGCATATGGGGCATAATCTGGAACATATGGGGCATAATCTGTGGAACATATGGGGGCATAATCTGCAGCATATGGGGCATAATCTGGAGCATATTGGGGCATAATCTGCAGCATATGGGGCATAATCTGGAGCATATGGGGCATAATCTGTGGAACATATGGGGGCATAATCTGCAGCATATGGGGCATAGTCTGGAGCATATGGGGGCATAATCTGCAGCATATGAGGCATAATCTACAGCATATGGGGCATAATCTGCAGCATATGGGGCATAATCTGGAGCATATGGGGGCATAATCTGGAGCATATGGGGCATAATCTGGAGCATATGGGGGCATAATCAGGGGAGCATATGGGCATAATCGGGAGCATATGGAGGCATAATTTGGAGCATATGGGGGCATAATTTGGAGCATATGGGGGCATAATCAGGGGAGCATATGGGCATAATCTGTGCAGCATATGGGGGCATAATCTATAAATCATAATAATAAATCCCCAACAGTGTCACCAGCAAAGCACCACCACACCATCACACCACCTCCTCCATGCTTCAAGGTGGGAACTAGGCATGTAGAGTCCATCCATTCACCTTTTCTGCGTGCAAAGCAGTAATCAATGCAAAAGGTGACTACTTTGAAGAACCTAGAATATAAGACATATTTTCAGTTGTTTCACACTTTTTTGTAAAGTGTAATGTATAATTCCACATGTGTTAATTCATAGTTTTGATGCCTTCAGTGTGATTCTACAATTTTCATAGTCATGAAAATACAGAAAAATCTTTGAATGAGAAGGTGTGTCCAAACTTTTGGTCTGTACTGTACACGTAACATAGTGTACAGTAGGATGTGACTATACTAACATTTTGGCGAAAAAAAAAATAAAAAACAATATTTTTGGCCCAAATTCTGCGCTACAACTATGCTCTGACCGTTAAGAAGGTTGGAAAAAAAATCAAGTAACTTACTGATTCGCTGCTGCTCCTCGCATGGGCTGTCGCCAAAGTGGGGAAACATCTGCCCTCTTTCCTTGCGCGGTCTGCATCTCTTTGGACCCAAATTTCGGGCCTCTCCTGCACCAACACAATGAG
Organism: Oophaga sylvatica; assembly: GCA_033576555.1. Lineage (NCBI taxonomy): Eukaryota > Metazoa > Chordata > Amphibia > Anura > Dendrobatidae > Oophaga > Oophaga sylvatica. Next base: position 481,264,152 of record JARQOD010000001.1, on the reverse strand, counting down.
CATCTCCCCATTGATGAGGGTGAACATCATGGCCGACTCCGTGGAGGGGTTCTTCCGGGATGTCTGGCGCTCTTTTTGAGCTAATTTGCATATGTCAGCTTCCTGCAGCATGTGTTGCACCATTTCCTGTGAGCTGCAGAAGTCTTGCGTATTTCTCGCAAGTCACACGTCTGGTCCGTGTGTAATCCGTTGTTTTCTCGCACCCATAGACTTTCATTGGCGTACAACGGGTGTAATACGCGTACAATTGCAGCATGTTGCGGGTGTCTCGCACCGTAAGATACGCCCGAGAAAAATACGCATGATCAGAGCTGCCTCATAGAGAAATATGGGTCCGTGTGTAATGCATGGTTTTCACGCCTCTCACTCGTCCGTATTCCTCCTTAGTGTGATGCCGGCCTTATATCTCCTCTCCCCCACCCAGGGTAGTGGGAAGCTGAAGAGTATAGGAACACATTAGCCAGACAAACAAGGGAAGACAGACAGGGATAAATGAATATACCAACTATAGAAAACACACACACCAAACAACGGAGTGGGACACAAGGGAGTTAAAGGAAGGAGAAACCAAATAGGAGAGGACAAAGATATGCACACAGACAAAACTCCAAGCAACACTCTCTTCAATAAACTCCAAACACCAACTCCAACGACGAACTACACCTCCAACTCCAGAACCAGGCAGTAAGAATTAACACTGGCAATCCATAAGTGCCAGAGATGGGAATATATAGCAGAGGGGAATGGCCAATACTGAACAGCTGAGACAATCCAATTACGAACGCTCCAGGAGCTTCAACTGAACAGATTGGCCTTTGCACTACTAGCAAGGAAAAAACTTGCAATTTAATATGACGGTGAAGTACCTTTAACAAGTGCAGGAGTAAGTGAAACCTGTCACAGCGGTCTTCTGGCCCCTCTCTGCCGCAGTTTCCCTGACATCTATAACAAATTTTGTGACTTTTTAAAAAATTTGCATTTGATGAACCAGTGTAAAACATCTGGAAAAGCACATTGACAAAAATAAAAAAAAAGTTAGCAATCTGATTTGCGGTCTGATTATTTTAGTTCATTGTTTTGGATTCTGATTTATATTAGTCTCATTTCAAGGTCTTGTTATGCTTTGAGCTCATTCAGACATCAGTTTTTCATGGATAGAACTCTTAGTCTTGGGGGTAGATCATATGTACGATTTATTTCCTCTGATCAAATCATCAACACAAAACCAGGGGAGGAGTCCTGAGGAGATCATTTGCATATTCCCAGTTCATTCTGGGATAAGTGAAGAGTCTCCGCGAGCTCCACGAACACTGGGTTTTGGCTGTTGCAGCTGAAAGGAGGACATCGGTAAGAATTTTGATACTTTTTTCACCGCTGTAATATCTCTTTAACAATTAGAACATGGAAGAGGCTAGGAGCCATGTGGTGAGTTGCATTTCTTGCTACATGTTCACAGATTTACCAGTGGAAAAGCCAAATTTCACATGCCACAAATGCAAGCTTGTGTCCATGTTGGAGGAAAAGTTGCGAAATCTAGAAGAGAGGTTAGCTACATTGAAGATCATTAAGGAAGATGAAGAGTTCTTAGACAGAGCAGAATTATCTCTTCATGGTGCAGAAAGAGAAGAAATTCGAAGAGCACCTGAAGAAACAGAGGAATGGAAGCACGTGACCCAGAGAAGCAGGAGGATCGTGAGGCAGTCAGCACCCATACTGCTCAGGAACCAGTACCAGGCTCTCACACAGGAGAATGATGAAGAAATACATCAGGATAAGACTTTGCCCACAAAGAGCAACCTTGTAAGCCCTCAGAGTCCTCCTGAATGGAGAAATAAAAATATTGTGAAGAAGAAACGGAGAGTTGTGGTGATGGGGATTCCCTGTTGAGAGGAACAGAGGCTGCTATCTGTAGACCGGATATAACCTCAAGAGAAATGTGCTGTCTTCCAGGTGCAAAAATTAAAGATGTGTCTGACAGGATATCAGGACTCTTCAGACCTAAAGATGACTACCCATTCCTGCTAATACATGTGGGGACAAATGACACCGCAAGAAACGACCTGGAAACCATCTGCAGTGACTTTGAAAACTTAGGCAAGAAAGTGAAAGAACTGGGTGCGCAGGTGGTCTTCTCATCCATCCTCCCAGTGGATGTCCATGGAACAAGGAGGTGGAATAAGATTCTGCAGGTGAACAACTGGCTACATCGATGGTGCCATCAGCAAGGATTTGGATTTCTGGATCACGGAGTGAATTACCTATACGATGGACTACTTGCTAGAGATGGGGTGCACCTTACGAAGACTGGAAAACATGTATTTGGAAGTTGCCTGGCTACACTCATCAGGAGAGCTTTAGACTAGAACAATGTGGGAAGGGAAGCAAAACGCCAGAAAAAGCCATACACCTGACAAATGCTATTGAGAACTCGGCTATTAGAAGTGGAAAGGAAGAACGAAGACAAAACAATCTAAATAATAAAAATATTGGAGGAAGAGAAACCAATCACAAACTAAAATGCTTTTATACAAATGCACAAAGCATGGGCAACAAACAAGGAGAATTGGAACTACTAACGCAGGAGAAGAAGTATGATGTCATTGGAATCACTGAAACTTGGTGGGACGATACACATGATTGGAATACAAGGCTAGAAGGATACAACTTATTTGCAAGAAACAGACTTGATAAACGAGGAGGAGGTGTCGCATTGTATGTTAGAAAAGCATATATCTGCACAGAGATTGATGCTTCAGAGACTGGTAGTTCTGTGGAAACTGTTTGGGTAAGAATACAAGGACAGAACAATGGAAGGGACACCATTGTAGGCATTTACTACAGGCCACCTGTGCAAGCTGAAGATATGGATGAACTCTTTATGCATCAAATGGCCAAGTTGTCCAAAAAATATGACATAGTGGTCATGGGAGATTTCAACTATCCAGACATTTGTTGGGAATCTCTCTCAGGCAAAACTAACAGGTCAAGGAAATTCTTATCCTCTCTTGCTGACAACTTTATCTTTCAAAAGGTAGGGGAGAAAACAAGGGGATCTGCTACCTTGGATCTAATCCTTATAAACAGGGAGGAAATGGTTGAGGAGGTAAGAGTGGCTGGGACCCTAGGAGGTAGTGACCATGCTATTTTAGAATTTTGGATAACAAGAGGAGGAAGACCTGTGAAGACTCAGACGACAAGGTTAGATTTCAGAAAGGCAGATTTTAAGGGACTCAGAAAAAGAATTGGAGGGATCCAATGGCAGGATATCCTTGAGGACAAAAATGTCCAGGAAGGATGGGGCATCTTGAAAAATGAGATTCTCAAAGCACAATCGTTAACAATTCCGAAAAGAGGGAAGAATGGGAAGCATTTAAGGAAACCAGGATGGATGAACACAGAACTTAAACACATGCTAAAAAGGAAGAAAGAAATGTTTATCAAATGGAAAGAGGGAGGCATATCTAAAGAAGAATATAATGCTATCTGCAGAACGTGCAGGGCACAAATCAGATTATCTAAGGCTAACAATGAATTAAGGCTTGCAAGAGATGTCAAAAGCAACAAAAAAGGATTTTGGGGATACGTCAAAAGTAAAAAAAATGTCAAAGATGCTATAGGATTTTTACAGGATGAAAATGATGAAATGGTAAGAAAGGATGTTGAGAAGGCTGAAGTTTTAAATTCCTATTTTGCATCTGTTTTCTCTCAGAAAGGAAATGTAACATCAACTGATCTTCACTGTCCCATTAAAGGAATAGAAGAATCCAGGATATCTATAAACAGAAAGACAGTGAGGAAACACTTAGCTAACCTAAATGAATTCAAGTCTCCAGGTCCAGATGAATTACACCCCAGAATACTGAAGGAGATAGCAGAAGAAATTCTTGAACCACTGTCCATAATCTTTGAAAATTCTTGGAGAACAGGAGAAGTCCCAGAAGACTGGAGAAGAGCAAATGTTGTTCCTATCTTCAAAAAGGGGAAGAAGGTGGACCCAGGGAACTACAGGCCGGTGAGTCTGACTTCTATACCAGGAAAGATCTTTGAACAAATTATTAAAGAACATGTATGTAAGTACCTGCATAAGAATGAAGTGATTAAACAGAGTCAGCATGGGTTTGTAACTAATAAGTCATGTCAGACTAACTTAATTTCCTTCTATGACAGAATCACTGACTGGGTGGATCAGGGAAATGCTGTAGATATGGTATATCTTGACTTCAGCAAAGCATTTGACAAAGTATCTCACACAATCCTTATTGAAAAAATGACTAAGTATGGAATGGACAAGGCAACTGTTAGGTGGATTCATAACTGGCTTAGTGATCGGACTCAAAGAGTGGTCGTAAATGGCTGCACATCCAGTTGGAAGACTGTCTCAAGTGGGGTACCACAAGGCTCTGTTTTGGGCCCCGTATTGTTCAACATCTTTATCAATGATTTAGATGAAGGAATTGAGGGTAAACTGATCAAATTTGCTGATGACACAAAGCTAGGTGGGGTAGCTAATACTAGAGAAGAGAGAGAGAGGATTCAAAAAGATATCAATAAACTGGAGCAGTGGGCAGCAACTAACAGAATGGTTTTTAACAGGGAAAAATGCAAAGTACTACATCTGGGCAATAAAAATGAAAAAAGCATATACAAAATGGGAGGACTAGGGCTAAGTAACAGCACATGTGAAAAAGACTTGGGTATACTAATTGATCACAGACTGAACATGAGTCAACAGTGTGATGCAGCAGCAAAAAAGGCAAATACAATTCTAGGATGTATCAACAGAAGCATACAGTCTAGATCACGTGAGGTCATTATTCCCCTCTACTCCTCTTTGGTCAGACCTCATCTGGAATACTGTGTCCAGTTTTGGGCACCACATTTTAAAAAAGACATCAACAAACTGGAGCAAGTTCAAAGAAGAGCCACCAGAATGGTGACCGGTCTGCAAACCATGTCTTATGAGGAACGGTTGCAGGATTTGGGAATGTTTAGCTTGCAAAAAAGAAGACTGAGAGGAGACTTAATAGCTGTCTACAAATATCTCAAGGGCTGTCACATTGTAGAAGGATCATCTTTATTCTCATTTGCACAAGGAAAGACTAGAAGCAATGGGATGAAACTGAATGGGAGGAGACACAGATTAGATATTAGAAAAAACTTTTTGACAGTTAGGGTGATCAAGGAGTGGAACAGGCTGCCACGAGAGGTGGTAAGTTCTCCTTCAATGGAAGTCTTCAAACAGAGGCTGGACAGACATCTGTCTGGGATGATTTAGAGAATCCTGTTTTGAGCAGGGGGTTGGACCAGATGGCCCAGGAGGTCCCTTCCAACTCTACCATTCTATGATTCTATGATTCTATGAGCACCGAGACTTGTCTGATATTGATCCGTGTGTCTAATCAAACTCACCAATTCAATTCTATGGATCTGTGAAATAATCGGGCAGCACTCGGATGCCATTTATGCGCTGTCCATATTTCAGACTGTTTGACAGGAGAAGAGTGAAAAATTTTCATCAGTTATTTTTTCACATGATAAAAAAAGTGAAACTGATGAAAATTTGATTAATAGAAACTGGTGAAATTTGAATTGATTTTCTCGTATGAGCTAATCACTGACATCAGAATGAGTCTTTACCCTTTGGGGCACCCATCATTGGTCTCCATTCTATGGATGGACAGCTGGCTCCCATGCAAACCTCTCAGGCCCTTTGTCTGATAGAATTTTTGGGAACTGATTAATTTAGGTGTGTGATCTACACTAAAGTCATCCAAGCATGCACTAATTATTTGAAATATACTAGAGACACAAGAGACTATCAAACTAAAAAGTTTATTTTTGGAGGAAGAAAACAAATCCCACGATACATAGGGGACCATCTAATACCTCTATTTCATCTATAAGTGATATGTCTGACTCTTCCTCTATTTCTACTACATCGCACGGGGCTGCGGATAAACATAGGTCACGTGATCATGCCTTTCATCTGTACAAGAGACGCCCCGCATATTCATCTGAAGTAAACCGTAATGATAATAAGGTGATTAACCTTAGTAATCATAAGTTATCTGATGCTGATGTTTCTTTGCTTGGCAGGGGGCTGTCCTTCTCTCCCACTTCCAGATACGATCCATTCACGGGTGTCAAGGATTTACAAATCTTTGCTAGGTCATTGCTATTTAAAAGGTATTTTTACAATGATGATATCTCCCGTCTTTTTCCTACAGAAGAGGAACAGGAGGCACTAAGGACCCTAGAGGAACTAGCTTTGGAACATAATGACGATGGAGGTAAGATTCCGCCCTCCATTCGTCCCCGCTCCAAGAGGTCCCCCCCTTTCTCTGCTTGTCCCAGTATCAATTTGTTTGTCTGGGTGGTGACGGAGGATTTTTCTAGAATTTCTTTGGGTGGAGATGTGGACAATTTGACGAGGGATGAGAGAACACGACTCAAATATCTTCAAAATTTACCTGACAAAGTGCTGAAGCCAGCCGACAAAGGTGGTAACGTTGTTATTTGGCCTAAATCTATGTATGAAAGGGAGGCCTGTTATGAATGTGCTAAAAATGGTTTCTGAGCAGAGGCTCCTCTGGTGGTTACTGACAGTACTGAACCTTTCAGTGAGGAATGGCAATCTGGGATCACGGACTGGTCTGATAAAAGGGAGGTTCCCTCCCATGATGGTTGCCGGTGATCAATTGTTCTTGTCTCATTTGTGGTTCCTGGTTCATTTGGAAGCTTGCTGAGTCTTGCCTGCATCTTGTGCTATCAGATAAGATATTTTCTGCATTTATTTTTGTGCTTGATTTTTGCATTGTTCCCTGCACTTCTGTGGAGGTCAGCCAGGTCCCCTCCGGGGGGCTTGTGCTCCTCTCAGTTTATCTGGAGCCACTGTTGTTTGTTCATTTGCTTTTTCCTGTTTTTTCAGTGGCTGCAGCTTAGTTTTGTAACACCAGAGAACTGATTTAGGTGGTAGAGGTCGTGTGATCTCAGGTGTTTTTGCAATCAGTAGAGTTGGTATTTTTTAGGGGTTTTTTTTGGATTGCAGTCAGTATCCTTTCCTGTACTTTTCTGTCTAGACAGATTGAGTCCCAGCGTTTGCTCATTCTATTTTCTGTCTGTGTCCGTGTTTCTTCTTGTCTAACCGCCATTACATGTTTGGGAGCTTCCTATTTTCTTTGGGGATCTGCTCCGGGGCAGATAGCTTTCATCTTTCTGCCTTTAGGTGTAGTTATCTCTCTGGCTGTGACGAGGCGTCTAGGATCAACGTAGGAACGCTCCATGGCTACCTCTAGTTGTGTGGTTAGTTCAGGTTACTGCAATCCAATAGGTTCCAGGCTCTCTGGTGTATTGCCGTTTTTGCTTACTCTCCTCGGCTACCAAAAATAACAGAGGCCTATCGCCAACTATGCAATTCTGTTTGTTATAGGAAATTAACGTACAATCCCCTTTCGGCCTACACTGCCAAATTGGATGATATTCTTAATAGAGCAGTGGATACCAACGTTATCACCAGTGGGCTGGCTTCGGCACTTAGGATTAAGGAGCCAACTGTCACCACCTTGTATTTACTGCCTAAAATACACAAGAATCTTTTGTCACCGCCTGGCAGACCTATCGTCTCTGGGAGGGGGAACCTCTTGGAGAATGTTAACAAATGGATTGATCATCATTTACAGCCTCTGGTCTCTTATCTTCCCTCCTTCCTCAAAGAGACGGGAGAATTGTTGCGCAAGGTCGATGAATTGTGTCTTGATGGTGATACTCTACTGGCTTCAGTTGATGTAGAGTCCTTTTATACCAACATCAGGCATTCCGACGGCATTGCCGTGGTACGGTTTTTTCTCAGCACAACCATGCTTTCTACAGGCTTAAGGGACTTGCTCCTGGAGCTACTAGAGTTCACCCTCACTCACAATTTTTTTGTGTTCAAAGGGTCCTTCTACCTGCAACTCCAGGTGACGGCAATGGGTGCAGCCTTTGCGCCATCCTATGCCAACCTCTTCCTTGGGTTCTGGGAGAGGGACCTTTTCCTGTCTGATAAAGAGGGGTTGATGGACCGCGTCCCTTTTTGGATGTGCTACATCGACGATCTCTTCTTTATCTGGCAGGGCGCATCCATTGACCTTGTGCAATTCGTGACCTCTTTGAATAGCAATGATCTAAATATACACCTGACTCTGGTCTGGGATCCGACTAGAATTAATTTTTTGGATATTACAAGAAGGACAGCTCCGGTGCCATACAGACAGATATTTTTCGCAAAGAGACTTCAACTAATACGGTATTACATGCTACTTCCTGCCATCCTTCCCATGTTGAGAAGGCTATTCCTGTGGGACAGTTCTTCTCCGTTTGCGGCGGATCTGTTCCACAGACTCTGACTTTGAGGCGAGGGCTAAGGAATTAAGATCACGCTTTCTTGCTAGGGGATATAGTAGTCGTACTATTAAGAGGGCCTATCATAGGGCTAGACATTCCACACGGAATACTTTGCTCTATGGTAGCTCATCTCAATCAAGTAATTCTAATGTAGTGCGATTCATTACTACATATCATCCCCAGCACCACAAGATGCGTGAGGCTGTACAGAAGGCCTGGCCTATCCTTAAAGTTGATCCGATAATTGGTAGGTTTCTTCCAGATAGACCCTCTTTCACCTTTAGAAGGGCCAGAAATTTGCGCGATGAATTAACCACCAGCCACTATCCTGACCAACAGGTCTCGACTTTTCTTGATAAGTTTCCCTCTGGTTGTACACCGTGTGGGGGTTGTGTTGCTTGCCCAAATATTGAACGTTGCTCCTCATTCACTAATTCTGATGGTACTAAAAGTTTTATAATCAAACAGTGCATTTCTTGTACGTCTAGGTACGTTATTTATTGCGCTAGTTGCCCATGTGGATTGTTCTACATAGGACTTACCACCAGACAATTAAAAGTAAGAGTGAGGGAGCACGTGCTTGGCATTGCGGCAGCTTCCACCTGCACGGATACCGCCACATTGAAAACTTTGCCGCGTCACTTCCTTAAATTCCATCATTGCGATGGTTCGCTATTGAGAGTGAGAGGAATTGACGCTTTGAATATCAATATACGGGGGATGACTTATCGAGACGTTTGGCTCAGGCAGAGACTAGGTGGATATGGACGCTCAAAACCATTCATCCTAATGGCCTTAATGAGAATATTTCCTATGTCCCCTTCTAGTGATCTTCCGACTCTGTCATCATTATGCATCTCGTTTTCCGCATGATCCTGTTTTTATTTTGATTTTAACATTTTTTATTCTTTGTTATAGATTGTTCATTGTTTGTTCCTGCTGTCCCTGGGTGTCCTTGGATCATTACGCAAGACTACCCTGCATGGCTGCTACTATACTAAATGGACATGTGTTGTTATCATATGTGGTGAATTTTTGTAGGCCGTATTGATTGTACTTTATGCTCTAACATGTCTGTTCTGATTGTATTATTATATAATTAACCGCTGTCATGTGTTTGCATATATTATATGTGCTTTAGTTGTACTTTCATGTATGGTGTAACGCTGGTATTGTCTGTACTTTGTTTTCCAGCGTTACTCTGCATGTTTTTTGCATTAACCCTTTTGCTCCTTTCCCCCTAACCAGCTGGGATACTGTTGTCTGTTACCTATATGGATGCTGCTCAGTTCCCGGCTCTGCTGCGTACCTGTACTTGCATGAGTGGCTCCGCTGCTTTGCATGACCGCCCGCATGTGCGGTTCCTGACTTGCTGTGAAAGCCATCCGTAGCTTGCAAAGTCCTCTGCAGTGGTGCATGACTTACTGCGTGGTTGGCAGCAGCCATTGTTGGGTTCCCTCTGTGTTGTGCTGTCTGGCTCTGCATAGGGGGCGCGGCCCACACCTGTCCTGCTTTTATGTGGATTGGGTGTTTACTAGAATTACTGCTCCAGCCTATCGCTGTGAAGCAGCTCATATATAAAGTTCCCCAGCCCTAGTGGGCGTTGCCAGAGCTTCACATTGAATCCACACTGAATCCCTGAACCTAGCCGTATGTGGTTGTGTGTTCAGCTCCTGCTCTGAAGTTGATCAGCTCTGGAGAGCTGATTCCCTGTTCCTGCTGTGTCTTGTTCCCTGATCCTGGATCAAACCCGGTACCTGAATGTCTGAATTGTAACATAGTAACATAGTAACATAGTTATTAAGGTTGAAGGAAGACTTTAAGTCCATCTAGTTCAACCCATATCCTATCCTAACCTGCCCTAACATGTTGATCCAGAGGAAGGCAAAAAAACCCCAAGTGGCAAACAGTAAGCTTCACATTGGGGAAAAAAATTCCTTCCCGACTCCACATACGGCAATCAGACTAGCTCCCTGGATCAACGCTGTATCTAGGAAACTAGTGAATATAGCCTGTAATATTATACTTTTCAAGAAAGGCATCCAGTCCCCTCTTAAATTTTAGTAAGGAATCACTCATTACAACATTAGACGGCAGAGAGTTCCATAGTCTCACTGCTCTTACAGTAAAGAATCTGCATCTGTGTCTTGTGTTTCTGCCTATGCTGGGGGCTGATTACCCAGATCGCCGTTCCTGGAGGCTGTATATCCAGGCCTGTTCCTGCTGTGTCTAATTACCTGAACCCCTGATCTTGGATCGCATCCTGTACCTGACTGTCTGAACTGTGTCCTTTGTGTTATGTTCCTGAAATCCTGCTGTGTCCAGAACCCTGTGCCAGTGACTGTGAATCCATGCTATATAACCTGAGTTCATCTTGGAAGAAGGAGTCCGGTGTGTGCTGAGTTTCTGTTACTCTGTGCTCAGCCTCTGTGCAATCCCCGGCCAGCTCCCGTTGAGCCTGGCGGGGCTTGCACCAGACCGCTGGGGTTCCTTTTCAGGTCGCTGCCAGATGTCCGGATCCTATGCCTGATGACCATGGCCTGATGTCCGATGTCCGACGACCACTTCCAGATGTCCGGATCCTATCCTTCCTGCCTGATGTCCGGATCCTGCCGATCATTGCCAGATGTCTGGAGCCTGCTGATCGGTGCCAGATGTCCGGAGTCCGAGGCCTGTGTTCCAGTCCGTGTTCCTGTGATTCAATCCATGTTCCTGTCCGTGTTCCTGACTCCCTGAGACCCAATCCGTGTTCCTGATGTTCTTGTCCGTGTTCCTGACTCCCTGAGATCCAATCCATGTTCCTGTCTGTGTTCCTGACTCCCTGAGATCCAATCCGTGTCCCGGTTGTTCCTGTGCAGTCTAACTCTGTTTCAGCCATCAGCTCCTGATTCCAGTTACCTGCCTGTTACCTGTCGGTTTGCCTGTCTGCCATCCGTCTGCAGTTCCATCCAGAGGCTCGGACGTCATCTGTAGAGATCCCCGGCTCTTGCCTGCTCACCTAGGAGCGATCATCTGCCATCCGACTGCAGCTCCATCCGGAAGTTCGGACATCATCTGCAGAGATCCCCGGCTCTTGCCTGCTCACCTGGGAGCGATCATCTGCCATCCGACTGCAGCCTACCTGGAGGCTCCACCATATCAGGTCGTATATACCTGCCTGTCCCAGAGACTGCCTTGGTCCCTTGCCGTGACAACCTGCCTGTCCCAGAGACTGCCCTGGTCACTAGCCGTGACAACCTGCCTGTCCCAGAGACTGCCCTGGTCACTAGCCGTGACAACCTGCCTGTCCCAGAGACTGCCCTGGTCACTAGCCGTGACAACCTGCCTGTCCCAGAGACTGCCTGGTCACTTGCCGTGACAACCTGCCTGTCCCAGAGACTGCCCTGGTCACTAGCCGTGACAACCTGCCTGTCCCAGAGACTGCCTGGTCACTTGCTGTGACAACCTGCCTGTCCCAGAGACTGCCCTGGTCACTAGCCGTGACAACCTGCCTGTCCCAGAGACTGCCTTGGTCACTTGCCGTGACAACCTGCCTGTCCCAGAGACTGCCCTGGTCACTAGCCGTGACAACCTGCCTGTCCCAGAGACTGCCTGGTCACTTGCCGTGACAACCTGCCTGTCCCAGAGACTGCCTTGGTCACTTGCCGTGACAACCTGCCTGTCCTGCCGGTTCCTCCTTGGTCTACCCTGTGATGACGTCTGTCCTGGGTCGGTGTCTGATGTTCTCCTGCTGAGCCTGTGCTACGCCTGAGGCCTGAGAGAGAGGCCGTCCTAGTATGCCCGTGCCAGATGACCCTGGACTTCATCAACCCGTGATGACCCCGCCATCGTCTGACGTTCGTCCTGGGCCGGTGTCTGATGTTCTCCTGCTGAGCCTGTGCTACGCCCGAGGCCTGAGAGTGAGGCCATACTAGTATGCCCGTGCCAGATGATCCTGGACTTCATCAACCCGTGATGACCCCGCCATCGTCTGAAGTCTGTCTGAGGTCGGTGTCTGATGTTCTCCTGCTGAGCCTGTGCTACGCCTAAGGCCTGAGAGAGAGGCCGTCCAAGTATGCCTGTGCCAGATAACCCTGGACTGCATCTACCCGTGATGTCCTCCAGCACTCGTCTGTGATCCTGAGTTGTGTACCCTTCTCTGATGTGCGGAATCGGGAGCCCGGTCTTATGTTCTGTTTATGTACTTTGTTTCTTTAAGTAAACTTTATGTTTCTTCTTACCTGAAGTTGTGCGGTGTTGTCTAGTCCTGCAGGTCGCCACCTTGCCCACATGCTCAGCTGCCACTGATCCCGGTCGCTGCCCTTCCCTAGTCCGGGCAGGCCCGGGTCTCCCTCCGTGGTCCAGTGGGTCCACATTCTCTTACCATCTGGGACCCATGCCTCACGTCGTCGTGGACTGGCGGCGTGGGAGCATTGGCTAGCTAGGCAAGCTATGCCATGTCCCGACGCCCCACAGCCGTGGGAAGCGCCACATATGGATTGCGTGTTAGGTATTATATTTTGATTATTTCTTTGTTATGTCACAATATTGGTATATTCGGATCTAGATTTCAGCTGCGAATGTTAGGGGTTGAGTTCCCGCTTCTGCACAAGGGGAATCTCGAGCTATCCCTGCTGCGGTCTCCCATTCGTGTCCAGCCGCAGTGGACTCTGCTCAGCTTAGACGTCGGTCCCAGCGTCTCGCCCAGTCTAACAGTGTGCAGAGGATTACTGCTGCTCCTCCAGGCTCTGCTATTGTGGCCAGTACTGGTTAGCGGCGAGCAGACGCCTTTAGGACAAAGTCCTTGTTTTCCCCTTCTGAGCATGCCAGGGTGAGATCTCTCATTGGAGATCAGGGGTCACATGCTCAGGTACTGCAGCTGCTCCTATTGGTCCGCCAGGAAGGTCCTGTGACTACTGGTGTTCTGGAGCAGTTTCATTGGTCCTTGTTTCTGGCAGGTCCTGTAGCTGTTACTATAAAAGGGTGGCATGCCTGGGCCGCCATGCGCTAGTGTCAACCATTGTATGCTATGCGCCAGTGTGGTCATGTGTGTGTGTGGTTAGGGACCCGGCTGAAATAAGCCCCTAGAATACCGACTTAATCGGTGAGGAGTTTGGTATGCTAGCTGGTCAGGGTCGGTGTCCTAGATGCCCTAGATTACCGGCATAACCGGTGAGGATTTTGATTGCTGGTATTCAGGGCCCGCGAGGACATTAGCACATGATCAAGTTCTATGTTCGCTTAGCAGTCAACTGTGTACCTGGGTGCCTGACAGGACACAGAAGTTTGTCTCAGCGGCTCTGTGACGCAACAGGGTTCGCTTTCAACTCTAGACAGCGCCCTAGCGTGTTTATTTTGCGACTCAGTTGTGTTTAGTGAGTTCGCACACATCGCCATATAGCGCTGCGGCACTCCTTCTAGCAGCTCTGTGGATTAACAGAGTTCGCACATATTGCCACAGCGCATTACGGCGTTTATTTTGGCGACTCTGCGTGATAACAGAGTTCGCTTCTTGCGCCATTTTACTAGCAGCAGGCTCCGCCTGCACGGTGGACCCCGGGCTGCGAACGCACCTCTCCACATCATATATTTGGTGCGTTCCGCAGACCCTAACAGCGTATATATGTTGATATTTCGTACCCAGTTGCTATTTGTAATACCTATCTATTTGTCCTGCAATGTATGCCAATATTGTGTATATAGTATATATTTTGTATTTATTTTGTATTTCTATAATGCTTAGTTATTGTTTTGTTATTATGCACGTTTCCCTTTATTGTTATATGGCACCCATTTTTGTTCCTGGCTTCCAGGGCTGGCGGCTCTGCGCATGCGCTTCTTGCTCCTCGCGGCGGCCGCGTCATTTCCTGTGACGTCAGACGCCGGATCATATATGCTGTGTTCCTGCTGTGTTTACAGCCCGTGTTTATGTATTATGCGCATTATGAGATTGTATTGCCCCCACTTATGTCATTCTATCTGAACATTTTAGACATTTTGAATAAAATCTATATTTTATCAGACCTCATTGACTGCTTTTCCTTTTTGTTTTTAATTATTTGTCTAGTTGTGAGCAGGTTGCGAGATGCAGGAAGGCACGAGAGACAGAGCAAGGGTTAACAACTTTACTTTATCAATGGGATACTCCATGCAGGGAGACAAGCAGTGAAATGAGGGAGCAAACAGTTAAATGGAGGAATAAACAGTTAAATTGCAAAGGAAATGCAGGGTCAAGGAACAATGGATAAGGTAACGGCACTTCTTTGGGGTAACTTATCATGTCAGCAGTTCCTCAGGCTGTGGGAGCTGCAGGAAATCAATAGCGCCATGATGGCTGGCGCGATGCTGGTCCAACGAGGTCCTGTGAGCAACAACGATCCGTCTTCTGGTGGCAGCCGTCGGTCTCCGGTACCTTCCGCTGAGCCCCTAGTCCATAGTTTGATGCAGCTGAGACAGAGAAGTCCACAGTACTATACGGGTCCAACGTAGACCGGCAAATATATACTGGCAACTCAGGGCGTAAACGCCAGTCCTCGGTTTCTCTTAGGCGGCACGCACGCTGTACTCACGGCCACGGAGCCTGTGGCACCTTGCTCTCCGGTAGTCACCGGGTACACTGCACTGCTCTCTCAAATCCCTTCTGGTGGCGGCGGGGGTAAACAGATGCAGGCCTGAGCAGTGTCGGTGCTCGAGGGATGGAGCACTCCTCTCTCGCTGCTATGCGCTGCCTGCTCCCGCCAAAACTGACTGCTTCCACGCGCACTGTGGCTGCTGCCGCTTAGCCACGCCCCTTTCTTCCTGTTGCAAAGGTTTGTCCAGTCTCTTATTTTTTCCCCCGGACAACAGAGGAGACAACCCCGACAGTTCCGGACCCGGCACAGAACAGGTACCCACAGCCCGGTCCTGCTCCTTACACTGTCATGTTGGGAGATTTTGTTGAAGTTGTGTTTTTTTACTGCAATGCGGAAATCAATGATCTTTACACAAAGATTCATACTTCTGATTTTCACATATGAATGCTCTTTGTGTTTTTCACAGATAGCACTCGTACTTGTGGTGCCATTCATATGTCCTTGAAAATCATGGAGACAAAGATCAGATCAAAATCGTCAATTCAAATCAATGGGTTTGTGAAAAAATCAGACCACTCTCGGATTGCTTCCGTGTACAGTTCAATTTTCATAGACTGTCATAATGAAGAAGGTGGAGAAGATTTTTTTATTATTTTTCCACGTATGAGAAAAATCTATGATATGCGGGCCACATTCTGATCAAACTGTGATCATAGTCTGATCACAATAATAGGTCAATTTTTTTCGTACGTGGAAAAATCAGAAGTGTGAATGAGCCCTTACTTTCTGATTGAGCTGCATATTGGAAACAGCTTGGTGGAGGAGTAATTAAATGTATGGAATGGAATTCAGCGACTTTTAAAGAAAGGTTAGTGTTGAAGAATCATCATCTACATATTAATGGCCATGGTTTACAGTGAGATTTTCAGCAATTCAGTTATCTGAAAAGTACACTAATAATGGCAATATATGGCAGTTTAGCTGTAAGAGCTCTCAAAACTGTTTACATTTAACACATAATTCCTTGATCTAAGCACTTTGGAATATGTTTTACTGTGGTAAGAGAAGAATCAGTAAGTTTTCTGGCCAATGTGACATTTAGTAGAACATTACTTTTGCCTGCAAAATATAGGGTACAACCATAGCAAATAAGAATAATAGCTGCTAAAATCCTGATCACATGTGCAGGATTAAAAAGATTATGAATAGAAACATTAATTTTTATAGCATAATATGTCTGAACTTCACATTGATACAATATAAATGTTTCATTGTCAGGATTCCTGTGGTTCTTCTACAGTTTGACCACCAGTTGCTGCTATTGTTCACCTTAATTGTATTGCAATCCCACTCCTTACCACTGGAGACTGCTGCTGTTGTGTTCTGCAATTTCCCTTTACTAAAATGGCAGTTTCTGAACCTGTGGAATCCATCTTGTTTCTTGTTTGGGCCTACTTAAACCCACATGGATTCCTCACTCATTACTTGAGTATTGTGTCCTGCTGTTCGTCTAGTTCCAGTCTCTAGCTCCTGAAATTTCTTATCCATTGCTTCTATAGTATAAATGCATAGAACAAAAAACCTAACCTGCACCTCCATATAGTATGAACAGGTGCCTACTGCAATGAATACATAACTTGCAAAAAGGAAGAACGGAGCAGCACACTGTATAGACCAATACACATGCAAACACAAAATCTATCATAATTGATGAGTAAACTGTAATAAAAAGTAAAACAAGGAAACGTTTTTAAAAAATTACAAAAATGAAGGTTCTAGAATCTTGGCGCATAAATTGGCCAATTCATGTGAGCCCATCAACCGCGACAAGGTGACACTTCTCTGATGGGTCCTGTCATCTAATAAATGCCTCTCTTGAGCTTTTGTCACAGAGGAGGAAGAAAAAGACTGGGTTTTCCAATATATCCGCGCTGACCACACAAGGACAGAAATATTCTTGAATGCTTTATTGTGCCAACGCGTTTCTTGGCAGATCTGTCACTTCCTCAGGGCTAAAGAAATTGGCAGATATATTGGAAAACCCGGTCTTTTTCTTCTTCCTCTGTGACATTGGCATCTACGGGAGTCTGCAGTGAACACTGGTTCCTTTCACATTCTGCAAGGGGTTGTGACTGTTTACAACCAACCGTGTTTTGTCACCCAGAATATCACTTTTATCGCCCTATGTGCGCTCTCTTTCCTTAATTTCTCTTGAGCTTTAAAAGTCTACAGTGTGAATGGGAAAACATGCCTCTCCTGGGTTACAAACTTGCACATTAAAGTAAGCTAACAGGAACCAGAGTTGATTATAAACACTCTTGGGCTTCTATAGTATAAAGTTCACCTATGCTCACTGGAGTGGGCTAATGGGACTACTGCTTCCTTCAACCTATGCCTGCGGCCGCTATCAGCAGCTAGAGCAGGCAGCCACTGATGGGAGTATTCATCAGCCAGTGCCTGCACTCTAAATAAATAATTTAAAAATAAAACTGTGTTAGATCCCCCCATTTTTGGGGGCTGGGGGCTGATAGTCTCAGGCTGGTAAGGGGCCATTGATATTGCCCCAGCCAATTCTTGTGCTTTGCCTGGCTGTTCACAGTTTACCTGTAGTGGTGGCAAGTGGGGTTCATGTTTGTAGGTTTTTTTCAACCTTTGTATTGTCCGGTGACATCAAGCCCATGGCTTAGTAATGGAAAGGCATCTATAGGACACCTATCCATTAGTAATGCTATAGGTATATTGTAAATAAACATACAGCCGTAATGAAGTCCTTTAATTGAGAAAATGACACAGACTCCTTTAATGATTCTAAATGAAACTATACTCACGTCATCGCTCATTTCAACTGAAGCCATTGTCTCCTGTAATAAAACAAAAATAAAAAACAAAAATATCCCTCACCTGTCCGTCATTCTGTCACTTGCCGTAATCCATGTCTAGGGATAAACAGTTTTCAACCTGATGCGATAATCCAGGCTAGAACAACTGATGAATGAGTTGCTGTGAGCGCAGCCTCAGTGACTAGCTGTTACATCATCGAGATTACTATTGGTCACAGAGGCTGCGTTCCCAGCTGGGCCCCTGAACTGCAGTGACCTCCGGTGAGATCACCATTAGCACAATGAGAAACAGTCTCACAGTGCAGGGCTAAGCTCAGAGAGTTCACCGCAGTTCACTGTGAGAATTTTTTCACAGTGATCTGCAGTAAACTCACCGCTGTCACATTTAGGCGGGCTGCTCACCAGGAATGAAGAGCCATGGGATTTCAAATCATTTTTTATTAGCAGCAACATGTTTCTGCGCTGGACCAGTGGCTTTTGCACCTTGAGAAAGGAT
The DNA here is from genome assembly GCA_033576555.1 of Oophaga sylvatica. Taxonomy (NCBI): domain Eukaryota; kingdom Metazoa; phylum Chordata; class Amphibia; order Anura; family Dendrobatidae; genus Oophaga; species Oophaga sylvatica. Next base: position 481,245,883 of record JARQOD010000001.1, on the reverse strand, counting down.
CTGGTCCAGCACAGAAATGCGTTGGTAATAAAAAACAAATTTGGAATTCAACACTCTTCATTCTCAGAGCACAGCCAACCTAAGCATGACAGTTTCCATTTTTGCCAACACTTACACGTCAAACTCACAACTCACAACTTTGACACTTATCATCATTTCTAGACTCTTGAAAGACCATTCTGACAATTTTATTAGTGATATAGTCTCAAAATATAGCAAAAGTAGAATAGTTGAGAGACAACCCAAGTGGAAGCTATTATGTCAGTTGTTTTCCCAGAAAAGGAAAACCATTGAAGATTTCATTTTCGTTTGAATGACATTTCCCGGGCTCATGTGCAGTTATGTTTTGTGTGCTGCCTGCAGGAGGGCACAGCAAAGTGCACATGTGCTGGCCAATGATGCTAATGCGTAGAAACAAGATCTCTTTCGGCTATGTGGATGATGCTGGACGTGTCATGCACATCAATCAAAGCCGGATGATGATTTTTGGGGGAAAAGAGGTGGAAAAGACGATTAAAATTGCACCCATCATATCAGAGCATAGGTATTTACATTGATCTCGAGACAATAAAAAGGTATTTTTGGTGGTATATACGGGGAATTAGGGGATGGATCCATTTAAATAATACAGTACAGGAGCTCAGAAAGGTGGTGGCATTGGTTCACACACTAAAAAACTGGTAACATGATCCCTTTAAGATCAACAATGTCCTTTGTTTTTAGTTATTAATATTAGGAAATTGTAGAACTTTTCATTTATGCAGTGTCATGTATACTTAATTGGGAAATCGCTATATGTGATAAATGGTCCCCAAATTCTATTTATTAACCCTAAGTGATTGACAAGGGACCCTTGATCCTTAATATTGTACCGAGGGGTCCTTATTACAGTTCGCTGCTTTTTAGAATACAATATTCTCATTTACTTTCTCAAGACTTCAAGTTCCTCTATTTAAATAGGTTGTCTGGTGAAAACAAAGAACCACCTGTCCTTATGATACATGATAAGGTAATAATCAGTGGGGTCTGAATGCTTGGGGCCTGCACCAAATATGAGAACAGGGTACTTTCTCTATGGGGCTGCCGACTGCTGAGGTTTCTGACAAAGAATGGAAAAAAAGATACAAAACATGTATTATAAAATTTAACATAAAAATCTGATTTAAACAATGTGTCTTATTGAAGGCTGACTCATTCCTTTGACAGTACCACTCCATTTTTTATTATTCATTCTCTCACTAGTCTTCCACAATACTTATTTATATAATTCATCCAGTATTGCATTATTTGGTTATTACTTTCTATCTCTAAACTTATGGGATACAATACTTCTCTTCAGTTAGGTCATGTGATCACATGGTAACTATTTTCTAACTTACATACTTTTATGTCCTCCAATTGGGGCACTATGTCAGTCAGTAGAAGTTTCTGTATGAGGAATTTGTATGGACTGTGCTACTGAAGTTTTCCACAGTAAGAAGATACAATGTCATATCACAGATAATGATGATGACAGCACAGCTCCTGTCACAAAGTTACAGCTTATCATAGTTCCGCCTCCTAACTGTATACATATAATATATATGCATTATTAGGAGAATATAGAGCAAATGATAACCAAAGTGCCTTATCAGTCAATGGAGTATCTTGAAACTAGAGGGCTCTAAATCGAAATCTACAACAGAGGACCCCCAACTACTCCAGCTTTTTACAGGTCTTTAATAATTTTAGTTCTCTCTTATGGGCCAAAGGGACCTCTTGGGTGCAATTGTAACTCTTCCACATACTATAGTTACACCCTGATCATAGCCGATAGAAATGGTACTGGTTCTACCTGGTGTACTGATGCATCATGGGATTTATACCACAGTTGAGAGGAGTAAAATACTGGATGAGAGCCAAGAATCAAGATGGAGGCTACATAGAAGAAAACAGAAAGTAAATCCATCATATACAAAAAGTAGCAGACTGTGATAGACAATCAGGTGGGTGTTGCAATTATGAAAAAAATATATGAGAATGATTATTTAAACATTTTTTCTAAAATGTGAATATGTTATGCTATGCAAATATTAATCTACCTTCCATTGTGGACAGAGGTTAATCCTGTTTATGGTGCCTCCACAACTAATACCTAATAAAGCGGTATTTTGTCTAAGAAAGCCACAAACAAATTAAAAATGTACTGGTGCAGGAAGAAACATCATCAGATGCAAAGAGAGGCCACTTCACAAACAGAAGAAACAGAAGAAAAATCACTCACAGTTTTTCTGCAAAAAGAGCAGACAAGCGTTCTTCACTTCTCCATTAAATTCTGTTCTATAGTCACGAAGAAACAACTCAAAGCATTATAAAAGTTCGGCTCATCAGGACGGTATGAATAATTGTCAGCGCCAATAAGACTTTTTTCCTTGATAGGGCACAAATACCAATGTCCCTGACAATATTTCATAATCTTCATTACAGAACGTGGCATGAGAAGCAGGCACAGCATTGAGACTCCTGTAAATCGTTTAATGCAAAGGAGTTAAAAAAGCATAAATGTTCCCTGGCTAATAAATATACTGAAAAATGGCCATGAAGTCAGCTTTTTTTTCACCTGCTGGCCGAATGGAGAAAATCTGCCTGAAGTAAATTTCGGGAGATTGGCTCAACTCAAGCTCCAATGAATTAAACAAGTAAATCTCTGGAGTAATGCATGCTATTATTTTAACCATCAATGTAAGACAACATCACTTATACCCCAAAAGCATGTGCAGAATCCGTCCTTATCTTACCTTTGAAACTGCAAAAACTCTTCTGTATCATTTTCATCTGGACTACTGCAACACACCACTAACAAGTCTTCCTCTCACTAAGTTTTCCCCTCTTCAATACACTGTGTGCAGAATTATTAGGCAAATGAGTATTTTGATCACATCATCCTTTTTATACATGTTGTCCTACTCCAAGCTGTAAAGGCTTGAAAGCCAACTGCCAATTATGTAAATCAGGTGATTTGCATCTCTGTAATGAGGGGTGTGGTCTAACCACATCAACACCCTATATAAGGTGTGCTTAATTATTAGGCAACTTCCTTTCCTTTGAAAAGAAAAAAGAAGCTATTTTAACCATAAAATATAAATTTTATATTTATCAGCCTTGCTGATCTTCCATATGACATGAACTCTAGTTTTGAGAAGGACATAGAAATAGTTCCTCACCACCCTCTTGACCCATCATATGGAAATCCATTAGCTTTTGTTGGAGGTCCAATGCGCTTGCCACCCACAAACTGCATCTCAGAAATAACTCCAGTCATTAGCTCAGTGTACACCCAGCTACAGCCTATGTCAGGACGGCCAGACATGCCAGGAAACCGTGAAGCACGCTCCCTAAGAAGAAGCATAACGCGAAACGCGCGTCGGGTGCCAGAGCACACTGGAGGTAACCATGTCTTTATTATTTTTCTAGTTTATCTCTTCACCTTTGCATTTATTAGCAACAGCACCTTTTTCTGATATGCATTGAGCTGGATATGGCTTTGTCTTGTGCCTTTCTTGCATGTTTTGCATTTCTTTAGCAGTACACCTTCCTATGCAGATAGAGGACACTTAGTCATATTCAACAATAGATTTCAAGTAATACCAGGTGTTTTGGAAGTTGGTCTCCAGCTCCTTATTTTTTGCACTTTATGGTCATGAGATATACTTACATATATATACGTTTATCCCTTTGACTTTTGTTTTTTCTTTGATTTAATTTCCATGTCATTTTTTTGTACTAGTATAGTAATTGTCCTCCAGTGTTTGCTTCTTTTTTGCACTTGGTTTCCTCCCTTTTTAAATATTTCTGTATGAAATTTTTAATTGATTCATTAATAAATTTATATTTTATGGTTAAAATAGCTTCTTTTTTTCTTTTCTGATGATTTATGCGTTAGAGTAGCTATTATAGGCAAGTTCTCTTGTGTTGGATTTTCCTTTCCTTTGGCAAAATGGGTCACAAGAGAGATTTGACGAACTCTGAAAAGTCAAAAATTGTGAGTTATCTTACAGAGGGATGCAGCAGCCTTGAAATTGCCAAACTTTTGAAGCGTGATCACCGAACAATCAAGCGTTTCATGGCAAATAGCCAACAGGGTCGCAAGAATCGTGTTGATAAAAAAAGGCGCAAAATAACTGCTCATGAATTGAGGAAAATCAAGCGTGAAGCTGCCAAGATGCCATTTGCCACCAGTTTTGCCATATTTCGGAGATTCAACTTTACTGGACTATCAAAAATCACAAGGTGTGCCATACTCAGGGACATGGCAAAGGTAAGGAAGGCTGAAAAACGACCACCTTTAAACAAGAAACATAAGATAAAACGTCAAGACTAGACAAGAAATATGTTAAGACTGATTTTTCTAAGGTTTTATGGACTGTTGAAATGAGAGTGACTCTTGATGGGCCAGATGGATGGGCCCGAGGCTGAATCAGTAAAGGGTAGAGAGCTCCACTCCGACGCCAGCAAGGTAGAGGTTGGGTACTGGTATGGGCTGGTATCATCAAAGATGAACTTGTGGGACCTTTTCGGGTTGAGAATGGAGTGAAGCTCAACTGTCATGGGTGTATCGCCACAAGGATCGTCGCGATTACACACTCTGACTTCTCACAGCTGAGTTGCTGTTTCTTTGTGTTTGGTAATGAGGGAGTTAATTTTACCTAGCTCTTTGCTAAGACTAGGTCCAGCCTCGCCCGGCTGCTTTTGATTATGTTCTAATTAGATTCCTTCATATACCTGCCAGTCTGCTTGTTAGATGCCGGTGAAAGCCTTTATGTAGTCTAGCAGACTGGATCGGTTCTGAGAATACTTAAGCTAAGAGCTCCTTAGTTGTTTTTACTCTTATAGCTTATAGTTTATCTCTGAGACCTTAGGTGTTCCTACTGTGTGTGAGTGTTGTATGTAAGACTTTATTTACTTTATTTCTTGTCTTTCTTGTATGTCTTTCTGTTCATTAACCGTTACCTGTTCATTCCCTTTGGTGGTAATCAGGGTTCTTCTTAGGACTAGATTACAGTTGGCAGGGATTGATAGGAGACAGGGTTTACGCTGGTGGCCTGGACCTCTGTACCTTTAACAGTACCTCCAGGTAGAGGGATTAGTTAGGACCCCAGTTTAGGGTCAGCATAGACCCCGGTCACCCTCTAGCCGGAGACAGAGTATAACGGATTCCGTATTGACCCACTGGACTTTCTGTCAGGTAATTCTATGTTATCATATATCTATGCGCATGTTATATTGTATGTTGCCCTTTTGATAAAGATTACTGTCATCACATATATATATATCTGCTATACAGCGTGACATTTTCACCGGCCATACTAAAGATTCTCTCCAGCTGTCATGGATCCAGTAGCCCAGCTGGCCTGGCAGTTGCAGGGGTTGTCCATGGAGTTTGCAGACATTAAGTCCAAGGTTTTGTTCCCCCGGAGCAAACCAGATCTGAACCTAAGGTTGCTCTCCCGGACAGGTTCACTGGTGGGCGGGACAAATTTTTTACTTTCCGGGAGGCATGTAAATTGTACTTTCGGCTGCGGCCTCGGTCATCTGGGAGTGAAGAGCAGAGGGTGGGAATTGTTATCTCGCTCTTACAAGGGGACCCTCAATCTTGGGCGTTCTCTATTCCTCCAGGCTCCCCAGATCTCCAGTCAGTGGATCGATTTTTTACTGCCCTGGGTCTGGTATATGATGATCCGGATCGAGTTTCCCTTGCTGAAACAAAGTTACGTAAAATACGGCAAGGAAATCGTCCAGCGGAGGAATATTCTTCTGAGTTCCGTAGATGGGCAACAGATACTCAGTGGAATGACCCAGCTCTTAGGAGCCAGTTTTGTCAAGGGTTGTCTGACAAATTAAAAGATGTGTTGGCTCAGTATGATTCTCCTCCATCACTGGAGGCTGCTATGGCCCTTGCTATTCGCATGGATAGACGAATTCGGGGAAGACGCGAGGTAAATCCGCCTCCCGTGATGACTCCACCTACTACTAAAGTCCCTTATACTGAGGTTCCCCTGGTCTGTTCTGGGAACCCATGCAGTTGGGAGGGACATCTTTTTGTAGGAGGAATTGGCGGTGCACCGCAAGACTAGAAGGTGTTTCTTTTGCGGGAGAGAGGGACATTTTGTTGGGGGGTGTCCATCCCGGGCCTCTTTGAACAAAGGAGTTAACCTGGGAGTGTGTATTTCGTCCCAAATCCCTCTCAGTTTCTCGTGCCTGCGAGGTGGTGATTGGTACTAGAACTGAGAGGATTTCTGTTTTTCTTGATAGTGGGTCCGGGGCTAATCTGGTGGACGCTCGGTTTGCCCAGGTGCATGGTATGCAACTGAAGTGTATTGGCCAAACCGGTCCCTATAGTCTCTATTGATTCTAGACCTCTCGGTCAAGGTAGCTTGGTACAAGCTGTTCATAACATAGATCTTCGAGTAGGGGCAAGACATAAAGAGCAATTGTCTTGTTATGTGTTGGAGGGTCTACCTACTCCTATTGTGTTGGGACTTCCTTGGTTGGCTAAACATAACCCAGTGATTGATTGGCAATCCGGAAAGATAAGCCAGTGGGGTGAATTTTGCAGGAATAACTGCATGAGCACGGTCATCGGTGCGGTTGTGCCTAGGACTTTGTCTCCTTTTCTGGAGGACTTTGGGGAGATGTTCTCAGAGGAGGGGTGTAAAGAGTTACCTCCTCATCGCGCATATGACTGCTCAATAAAGTTGCTTCCTGATGCCTTATCTCGTACTTTCCCAGGGGCCGGGAAGACGGATGATCCGGTTCCTATTCCTCAGGAGGGAGTTGTAGTGTCAGCTGTATGCTCTGAGCTTGAGGGGGAGGTATTGGGGGCTCAGGGGGACGCCCCGGTGGGACTTCCAGGGAGACTGATAGTTCCAGATCGGTTAAGACTGAAGGTTACGGGGAACCGTTACAAACGGATGGCTGATAGGGGAGAGTTTCTGGTCTAGATCTGAAGGTGAACGATCTAGTTTGGTTGTCTACCAGGAATATAAAACTTAAAGTTTCCTCCTGGAGGTTGGGTCCCAGATTCATCGGGCCGTACAGGATCAGTTCCATAATTAATCCTGTGGCATTTCGTCTGGACCTCCCTCCTACGTTTAAAATTCATAATGTGTTTCACAAGTCATTACTTAAAAAGTATGTGGCACCAGTCATACCGTCACCTCTACTCCGCCTTCAGTGGTGGTCAATGATAACGTGGAATTTCATGGGTCGAAAATCATTGACTCACGTCTCAGTCGCCGATCCCTTCAGTACTTGATTCATTGGAGGGGGTATGGTCCTGTGGAGAGGACGTGGGTCCCTGCGTCTGATGTTAACGCAGATCGATTGGTTCGGACCTTTCACACAACTCACCCGGGCAGACCTGGCCCTGAGGGTCCGGAGTCCCCTCGTAGAGGGGGGGGTACTGTCATGGGTGTATCGCCACAAGGATCGTCGCGATTACACACTCTGACTTCTCACAGCTGAGTTGCTGTTTCTTTGTGTTTGGTAATGAGGGAGTTAATTTTACCTAGCTCTTTGCTAAGACTAGGTCCAGCCTCGCCCGGCTGCTTTTGATTATGTTCTAATTAGATTCCTTCATATACCTGCCAGTCTGCTTGTTAGATGCCTGTGAAAGCCTTTATGTAGTCTAGCAGACTGGATCGGTTCTGAGAATACTTAAGCTAAGAGCTCCTTAGTTGTTTTTACTCTTATAGCTTATAGTTTATCTCTGAGACCTTAGGTGTTCCTACTGTGTGTGAGTGTTGTATGTAAGACTTTATTTACTTTATTTCTTGTCTTTCTTGTATGTCTTTCTGTTCATTAACCGTTACCTGTTCATTCCCTTTGGTGGTAATCAGGGTTCTTCTTAGGACTAGATTACAGTTGGCAGGGATTGATAGGAGACAGGGTTTACGCTGGTGGCCTGGACCTCTGTACCTTTAACAGTACCTCCAGGTAGAGGGATTAGTTAGGACCCCAGTTTAGGGTCAGCATAGACCCCGGTCACCCTCTAGCCGGAGACAGCGTATAACGGATTCCGTATTGACCCACTGGACTTTCTGTCAGGTAATTCTATGTTATCATATATCTATGCGCATGTTATATTGTATGTTGCCCTTTTGATATAGATTACTGTCATCACATATATATATATCTGCTATACAGCGTGACATCAACTCCCAGACCTACTGCCAGTTTCTGGAAGACACCTTTTTCAAGCAGTGGTATAGGAAGAAGTCGGTATCGTTCAAGACAAACATGATTTTCATGCAGGACAATGCTCTATCACATGCATCCAAATACTCCACAGCGTGGCTGGTCAGTAAAGGTCTAAAAGAAGAAAAAATAATAACATGGCCCCCTTGTTCACCTGATCTGAACCCCATAGAGAACCTGTGGTCCCTCATAAAATGTGAGATCTACAGGGTGGGAAAACAGTACACCTCTTGGAACAGTGTCTGGGAGGCTGTGGTGGCTGCTGCACGCAATGTTGATTGTAATCAGATCAAGCGACTGACAGAATCTATGGATGGAAGACTTTTGAGTGTCATCATAAAGTAAGGTGGCTATATTGGTCACTGATTTTTTTGTTTTTGTATGTCAGAAATGTTTATTTCTAAATTTTGTGTTGTTATATTGGTTTACCTGGTGAAAATAAACAAGTGAGATGGGTATATATTTGTTTTTTATTAAGTTGCCTAATAATTCTGCACAGCAATAGTTACCTGCACAAACAGATATCCTCCTAAGATAGCCAAATCTAAAAAAAACCCACTCCAGCTTTCAAAAATATTAAGCTTTGATATTTATGAGTCTTTTGGGTTGATGGAGAACATAGTTGTTGTTCAATAATAAAAAAGAATACTCTCAAATACAACTTGCCTACTAATTCTGCACACAGTGTATATCCTGAATGCAGCAACTAACCTCATAAAAATGTCCAGCCACTACACTGATGCATCCACCCTGTGCCAGTAAATGCACAGGTTACCTAACCAGTGCAAAATGCACAACCCTAAAGCTCTCTGCAGCACTCCTGTAAGGATTTCGCATTTTCCATTGAGCCTGTTTGCTCTTGTCCAAGATGGAGTCTTGTACCTCGCCCTGTCCTGGAACTTCCTGTCTGTCCTGCTATTTAACTCCAGCTCAGGAGATCCTCCTTGCTTGAGTATTTGGCCTGCTGCTGGCTTCTGAGCTTCCTCCTGGTCTGCTTCTGGAGTTCCTGCTGCTGCTCACTACTCGGTGCTCTGCCTCTCCATTTAGTAACCTTCTCCAGTTAATGCTCCACCTGTGTATTGCTGGACTTCTACTTTAAGTGCTGTGCACACTCTTGCTCATATTATTGCAGGACTTCTATGTTAAGTGCTGTGCACACTTTTGCTCATATTATTGCTGGACTTCTACATTAAGTGCCGTACTTACTCTCGCTTCATATATTTGCTGGACTTCTACATTAAGTGCTGTGTGCACTCTTGCTCACATATTTGCTAGACTTCTACATTAAGTGCCCTACTTACTCTCACTTCATATTACTGCTGGACTTATGCTTATTAGCTTTCGTGCCCCACTATTCTGTTTGCTGTTCATTTCTATATTGTGCTGAGCACTTTGTTACTATTGCAGGAAGATGCTAGATTTGGTTCAATTTGTTATTTTGTTCAATACAATACACTTGTTTGTCTCAGCTTTGGTCTCAGTTTCGTTTTATCCCATACAATTAGATTCCATAGCACCCACAAAATTGTTAACAGCTCCAATGTTAACATATCTTCCCTCATCTTTTTCCTCTTTCCAACCCAGGCTTTCTATTCTGCTATTGATGTAAGACTGACAGCATCAATGATCTGAATTTCCCAGTCCCACCTTCAAATTTTTTTAAGCTGCGCTAATCTACTGCCACATAGATTTCACTTCTGACCCCTTTATAAGGGAGGGGGTGATTTCTTTTTTGTTAAGGTTGAGGAAGGGATAGGTTCTACATCAAAATGCTTTGTAATAAATTGAAGTTTTTTATACTTACCGTCTAGATTAAACAAAAAACAAGAAACAAATATCCTAAAATAAAACAAAATAAAAAATATATATTGCAAAAATTGCATGAAGTTGTAATAATAATAATAAGGGTATTTGGTAAACATAATTTTGATCAAAAGAATGTACAAGCCATCCCGCCACGTCAAGGCAACCCTTTGTGGGACAGTCCTACTCTAATATTAAAAACCTTTCCACTTGTCAAGTGACACAAATGTGAACAAGGCAGAGGGACTGATCCTACCAGTTGAAGCTCAGGCCAGACAGGATGGATTTTCTCAACTCAGAAACAGGGCGGTCACACCCTTATATGCACAGAATGCACTAAGAACTAAATAAAAAACTGGGTCTGAACTGAAAAAATAATAAGTTGATGTGTATGCAAAATGTAAATGCATATCAAACACATGACCATTAAACAGAGAAAACAAAAAACAAGAAACAAATATCCTAAAATAAAACAAAATAAAAAATATATATTGCAAAAATTGCATGAAGTTGTAATAATAATAATAAGGGTATTTGGTAAAAATAATTTTTATCAAAAGAATGTACAAGCCATCCCGCCACGTCAAGGCAACCCTTTGTGGGACAGTCCTACTCTAATATTAAAAACCTTTCCACTTGTCAAGTGACACAAATGTGAACAAGGCAGAGGGACTGATCCTACCAGTTGAAGCTCAGGCCAGACAGGATGGATTTTCTCAACTCAGAAACAGGGCGGTCACACCCTTATATGCACAGAATGCACTAAGAACTAAATAAAAAACTGGGTCTGAACTGAAAAAATAATAAGTTGATGTGTATGCAAAATGTAAATGCATATCAAACACATGACCATTAAACAGAGAAAACAAAAAACAAGAAACAAATATCCTAAAATAAAACAAAATAAAAAATATATATTGCAAAAATTGCATGAAGTTGTAATAATAATAATAAGGGTATTTGGTAAACATAATTTTGATCAAAAGAATGTACAAGCCATCCCGCCACGTCAAGGCAACCCTTTGTGGGACAGTCCTACTCTAATATTAAAAACCTTTCCACTTGTCAAGTGACACAAATGTGAACAAGGCAGAGGGACTGATCCTACCAGTTGAAGCTCAGGCCAGACAGGATGGATTTTCTCAACTCAGAAACAGGGCGGTCACACCCTTATATGCACAGAATGCACTAAGAACTAAATAAAAAACTGGGTCTGAACTGAAAAAATAATAAGTTGATGTGTATGCAAAATGTAAATGCATATCAAACACATGACCATTAAACAGAGAAAACAAAAAACAAGAAACAAATATCCTAAAATAAAACAAAATAAAAAATATATATTGCAAAAATTGCATGAAGTTGTAATAATAATAATAAGGGTATTTGGTAAAAATAATTTTTATCAAAAGAATGTACAAGCCATCCCGCCACGTCAAGGCAACCCTTTGTGGGACAGTCCTACTCTAATATTAAAAACCTTTCCACTTGTCAAGTGACACAAATGTGAACAAGGCAGAGGGACTGATCCTACCAGTTGAAGCTCAGGCCAGACAGGATGGATTTTCTCAACTCAGAAACAGGGCGGTCACACCCTTATATGCACAGAATGCACTAAGAACTAAATAAAAAACTGGGTCTGAACTGAAAAAATAATAAGTTGATGTGTATGCAAAATGTAAATGCATATCAAACACATGACCATTAAACAGAGAAAACAAAAAACAAGAAACAAATATCCTAAAATAAAAACAAACTAAAAAATATATATTGCAAAAATTGCATGAAGTTGTAATAATAATAATAAGGGTATTTGGTAAAAATAATTTTGATCAAAAGAATGTACAAGCCATCCGCCACGTCAAGGCAACCTTTGTGGGACAGTCCTACTCTAATATTAAAAACCTTTCCACTTGTCAAGTGACACAAATGTGAACAAGGCAGAGGGACTGATCCCACCAGTTGAAGCTCAGGCCAGACAGGATGGATTTTCTCAACTCAGAAACAGGGCGGGTCACACCCTTATATGCACAGAATGCACTAAGAACTAAATAAAAAACTGGGTCTGAACTGAAAAAATAATAAGTTGATGTGTATGCAAAATGTAAATGCATATCAAACACATGACCATTAAACAGAGAAAACAAAAAACAAGAAACAAATATCCTAAAATAAAACAAAATAAAAAATATATATTGCAAAAATTGCATGAAGTTGTAATAATAATAATAAGGGTATTTGGTAAAAATAATTTTTATCAAAAGAATGTACAAGCCATCCGCCACGTCAAGGCAACCCTTTGTGGGACAGTCCTACTCTAATATTAAAAACCTTTCCACTTGTCAAGTGACACAAATGTGAACAAGGCAGAGGGACTGATCCTACCAGTTGAAGCTCAGGCCAGACAGGATGGATTTTCTCAACTCAGAAACAGGGCGGTCACACCCTTATATGCACAGAATGCACTAAGAACTAAATAAAAAACTGGGTCTGAACTGAAAAAATAATAAGTTGATGTGTATGCAAAATGTAAATGCATATCAAACACATGACCATTAAACAGAGAAAACAAAAAACAAGAAACAAATATCCTAAATAAAACAAAATAAAAAATATATATTGCAAAAATTGCATGAAGTTGTAATAATAATAATAAGGGTATTTGGTAAACATAATTTTGATCAAAAGAATGTACAAGCCATCCCGCCACGTCAAGGCAACCCTTTGTGGGACAGTCCTACTCTAATATTAAAAACCTTTCCACTTGTCAAGTGACACAAATGTGAACAAGGCAGAGGGATTGATCCTACCAGTTGAAGCTCAGGCCAGACAGGATGGATTTTCTCAACTCAGAAACAGGGCGGTCACACCCTTATATGCACAGAATGCACTAAGAACTAAATAAAAAACTGGGTCTGAACTGAAAAAATAATAAGTTGATGTGTATGCAAAATGTAAATGCATATCAAACACATGACCATTAAACAGAGAAAACAAAAAACAGAAACAAATATCCTAAAATAAAACAAAATAAAAAATATATATTGCAAAAATTGCATGAAGTTGTAATAATAATAATAAGGGTATTTGGTAAACATAATTTTGATCAAAAGAATGTACAAGCCATCCCGCCACGCAAGGCAACCCTTTGTGGGACAGTCCTACTCTAATATTAAAAACCTTTCCACTTGTCAAGTGACACAAATGTGAACAAGGCAGAGGGACTGATCCTACCAGTTGAAGCTCAGGCCAGACAGGATGGATTTTCTCAACTCAGAAACAGGGCGGTCACACCCTTATATGCACAGAATGCACTAAGAACTAAATAAAAAACTGGGTCTGAACTGAAAAAATAATAAGTTGATGTGTATGCAAAATGTAAATGCATATCAAACACATGACCATTAAACAGAGAAAACAAAAAACAAGAAACAAATATCCTAAAATAAAACAAACTAAAAAATATATATTGCAAAAATTGCATGAAGTTGTATAATAATAAAGGGTATTTGGTAAAAATAATTTTGATCAAAAGAATGTACAAGCCATCCCGCCACGTCAAGGCAACCCTTTGTGGGACAGTCCTACTCTAATATTAAAAACCTTTCCACTTGTCAAGTGACACAAATGTGAACAAGGCAGAGGGACTGATCCACCAGTTGAAGCTCAGGCCAGACAGGATGGATTTTCTCAACTCAGAAACAGGGCGGTCACACCCTTATATGCACAGAATGCACTAAGAACTAAATAAAAAACTGGGTCTGAACTGAAAAAATAATAAGTTGATGTGTATGCAAAATGTAAATGCATATCAAACACATGACCATTAAACAGAGAAAACAAAAAACAAGAAACAAATATCCTAAAATAAAACAAAATAAAAAATATATATTGCAAAAATTGCATGAAGTTGTAATAATAATAAGGGTATTTGGTAAACATAATTTTGATCAAAAGAATGTACAAGCCATCCCGCCACGTCAAGGCAACCGTCTAGATTAGTCTTTGTCAGCGGTAGCGCCCAGCATCTACCGCACACCTCTCTGCTTTACTTTACATGTCCTCTCTCCAATAGCTGTGAGTACAGCGGCCAGAGCACCAGCCACGATTGGATTGCACATCATGTTCTGCCTTCATACACGTTGACACGGTGTGCAATCTAGCATACAGCCTAAACCACGATTCTATCTTCCAAATAAGCAGACTGTCCTCTGTAGTCTAACTCGTTTATTGGTGAACAGTATAGAAGATGCACGGTAAAACTATAAAAATAGATAAGTATTGGGCACACAGCTGACACTTTACAATTAACAGGAAAGTATACAGTATGATGCAAACTTTACACAGGATTCTAATATCATCTCCTATGCATTGGCTGCTATACAGTTAATAACCTCCTAAACACTGCATTGCTAGAGAATATATTGATCTTACCAGATATGCTTTACCAGGATAGCAAACTCAAGTTGGAGAGGTTACAGGAGAGCACATGAACACGTGTGTTCCCTGAAGTACATGGAAGAAATTGGAGCTTCTTCTTCCCAGTATACCTTGCTTCAATCCCACAATGCAACACTCTATCTGCTTGTTAAAGGCACAGGCTATAAATTCAGCCACACTAGATGGTGCTATAACAAACAAAACCAGCACACAATACAAAGCATACTGCCCTGTACTCAGATGGCAGAACACATCATTCTTTAAATAGTTGTGCCATGTACATGATCACAGCATGTAGGGGAAGAGGGAGAGGTGGAGTTTAGAAGCTCGCCACTTTGACAGCTTGGAATCTACAGTTCTAGCTGCAGTCTATCCGGTGGATGCCGCACCCACTGGTAATTGCAGCCACATAAAGGAGAAGGAGGAATGGGGAATTCATCTGCACATCCTACCAGAAAATAAATTGAAATCCTTTATTGGTTAAACATTAAAATTTTCAAAAAAAACCTCAAAGCCTGACGTGATCTTGCCTCGTGGGGTAAGGATGGTTTTGAGAAATATTAGGAATCAGCGGAGAAATGCACAAAAGAACCAGACCTGAAGAGAGCTGGGACCACAGTCTAAAACATTACTATTAGTAACATACTACGTCGTCATGAATTAAAAACCTACAGGGTATGCAATATCCCTCTGCTCACACCAGCACATGTCCAGGCCCATTTAAAGTTTACCAATGATCATCAGGATGACCCAGAGGAGTCATAGGAGAAGTTCTTGTGGTCAAATACGACCAAAATATTTTTTTTTTGTATCAACTCCACTTGCCATGTTTGGAGGAAGAAGGATGAGTAGAACCCCAAGAAGGTTGAGTGGTGGAGTAAGGTTGAGTGGGCGAGGATGGGGATGCCCCCAGGTTCAATGGAGCAGCCATCTCGGGAGTTTCAGACTCCTGTACCTCTTCTGGGTCGATAAATGGTGGGTCGGAGAATTCTTCCTCCTCACTGTCAAAAGCTGTAGAAGGGAGGTTTCAGAACGATTTACGCATTCTCCGGTTGATCTGGGTCTTGTGACCTGCAAGGATGTAGCATGTTTCAATGGACCACTCGAGTGGGGGCATCTTCTTCTCCTTCAGGTTGAACCTCTGCTCACACCAGCATATGTCCAGGCCAATTTAACACTAGGACTACTGGTATAGTCATTTTGACTACTTGCACTAGTAGTAGTTCTAGTCGGGGTCACGAGTCCAGTAGTCCTAGTGTTAAAGTTTACCAATGATCATCAGGATGACACAGAGGAGGCATACAAGAAGGTCTTGTGGTCAAATAAGACCAACATATTTTTTTTTGCATCAACTCCACTTGCCATGTTTGGAGGAAGAAGAAGGATGAGTATAACCCCAAGAAAACCATCCCAACCATTAAGTATGGTGGAGGAAACCTCATACTTTGGGGGTGCCTTTCTGAAAAGGGGACAGGATGACTGCACCCTACTGAAAGGAGGATTGATAGGGTTATGTACCATGAGATTTTGGCAAACAACCTCCTTCCCTCAGTAAGAGCATTGAAGATGGGTCATGGCTGGGTCTTCCAGCATGACAATTACCCAAAACACACATCCAGGGCAAGGCTGGCAAGGTATTGGAGTGACCTAGCCAGTCTCCAGACCTGAACATAATAGAAAATCTTTGGAGGCAGCTGAAACTCAATGTTACCCAGCAACAGCCCCAAAACCTGAAAGTTCTGGAGAAGATCTGTATGGAGCATTGGGCCAAAATCTGGGGTAGCGGGACAGTATCTCTATCCCCTCTTCTTTCTAAACTCTCCCTGAATATCCCCCATCCTCTGGAATTCTTTGCCCCAACACATCCGACTATCAAACTCATTCAGATCCTTCAGACGGAACCTGAAAACCCATCTCTTCAGGAAAGCCTACAGCCTGCAATGACCCTGCTGCCTCCTCACCACTACCGGAGTTATTGCCTCAACCAACACCGGAACTGCTGCAACCCCCCGACCTACTGTCTCCTGCCCCACAATCCTGTAGAATGTAAGCCCGAAAGGGCAGGGTCCTCTCCCCTCTGTATCAGTCTGTCATTGTTAGTTTGTTTACTGTAAGTGATACCTGTAATTTGTATGTAACCCCTTCTCATGTACAGCACCATGGAATCAATGGTGCTATAGAAATAAATATTAATAATAATAATAATAATAACTTGTGTCCTGGTTCCCTCTGTGGTTGTGGTGGGTTATCCCTCTTGGAATGGCAAAATCATTCTGTCCTCACCACTTATTCGCTGCTCACCCAACCGCCTCCAATACTTCTCCAGCATTATCCCCCATCCTCTGGAATTCTTTGCCCCTACACATCTGACTATCAACCACATTCGGATCCTTCAGACGGAAGCTGAAAACCCACCTCTTCAGGAAAACTTAAAGCCTGCAATGACCCCGTTGCCTCCGCACCACTATCGAAGCTGCCGCCTCACCAACGCCTGAGTTGCTGCAACACCCTAGCCTACTGTCTCCTTCCCCACCATCCTGTAAAATGTAAGCCCACAAGGGCAGAGTCTTCTTTCCTCTGTATCAGTCTGTGATTGTTAGTTTGTTTACTGTAAGTGATATCTGTAATTTGTATGTAACCCCTTCTCATGTACAGCACCATGGAATCAATGGTGCCATATAAATAAATAATAATAATCTTCAGGTAAACCTGGCCACTCTATTATTTTGGTGGTAAGAGGAGGGATCCCTAAGGCAGAGATGGAAGTTGGAATATCATTAGGGCAGCTAAGAATATGAGTGGATCCAGAGTGATGAACTTGAAGTAGGAACAGAAATTTCCAAGAAAAAAAAGTTTCTCTGTTTCAGAGCTTCCAGTAAAGGTCTCAATTCTCTCCGTGTTTGTGGTGTGTGATGTGAAAGATTCCGCATAAGTTGAACAGGAGTATCCTGGTATCGAATGGAATCCATTTTGCGAACCTTGTTAAAAATGTCTTCTTTTAGCTTGTATCTATTGACCCTGCATATAAAATCCCATGGTTTATTAATGTCAGTTGGTTTGGGGCCCAGGGATCTGTGAGCTTTATCCAGCTATAATGTGGTCTCAGTGGGAGATTTAGAAATAAATTCAATAAGTGATGTAGGTTCTCATCTAGGGCTTGGTTTCAGGTAGTCTTCTGAACCAAATTTTATTGCGGTGGCCCCTGTTATCAATATCATCCATCAACTGTGTCAAATATTCCAATTGATATGTATAAGAGGAGATAGCTTTGTCTTGTACACTTGTTGAGTAATGGAGGCTGTTTGTGATTTTGTAGATAACATCTTCTCAGTTAATTATTGTAATTCTCCCCTTATTTAAGCAGTGTCTGTGGAGCACTCGCCAGGGCTGTGGGAATACTCAGTACCGAGCCGGTTCTTAAGGGGATGTGTCACGGCAGCAGTGACCCGGTCCGTGGCCCTGGGCGTCCAATGAAAATGATGATAAGGGGATGATAAAGTTTATGAAAGATAGCTTGTGACGCCACCTGTTTTATTCGGCAATAAAGATATTAGCTGATGCTGCTTCAGAGTCCGCTGGGGCTGATGGTGATGCAGCAAAGATGTTACAGCTCTCCACAGGTAGAGCTAGGCCCAGTGGCGTAGCAACTGTTTGTGGCGCCCGGGGCGGCAAATTTTAGGCCACACCCCTAGCCACACCCATTTCACTGGTCACACCCATATCCACGCCCTGACCACACCCACTTAGCACTGCTGATCACACTGTTTCATAAACAATAATTATAAACACATACCTCTCAACCGTCCCGGTTTCAGCGGGACAGTCCCGATTTCGGGACCCTGTCCGCTGTCCCGGCCAGGCGGTTTACTTTCCGCATTAGAATCGTACATACGGAAACCCCGGGGACCTCCCACACATTCTGGCAGCCACAAGTCACATTCCATCGCTGACCTCATTTCCCCAGGATGTGGGGATCTCACCAGCTATGAGGCGCTCCATTCAATACCCGGCTCTCACTGAGCGAGACAGGCAGGATCTGGGGATCTCTTCATCTGTTGAACAGATCCCATGTTGAGATCCCCACATCCTGCTTGTCTCACTCAGTGAGAGTCGGGTATTGTATGCAGCGGTCGTACAATACCCGGCTCTCACTCCAACAGATCCAGCGGCTTGATGCGTCACCGTTCTGAAGACTCTCCCGAGAACGAGTTACAGTACCTGCTGCTGTAAGCTGACCGCCGGAAATGAGGTCAGCGGTCATTTCCAGCGTTCAGCTGACTTACAGCACGTCACCTCCGGTGGAACGTGACATGTGGCTGCCAGAACGTGTGGGAGGTCCCCGGGTTTCCGCATGTACGATTCTAATGCGGGAAAGTAAACCTCCCGGCCAGGACAGCGGGACAGGGACCCAGCCTACACAGATAACAGCATTCGCTCCGTCCCCACGCAGACCCATGCACATAATGGCACCCCTCCTTCCCCCCTGCAGCCCTCAAGCACACAGATCCCGCAAGTAACAGGACCCTTGTACATGCGCGGCTCCGCTCTTTGTGGCCCTGTACACACACGGCTCCGCTCCACACACCTCACACGCACAAGGCTCCGCTCCGTACACCTCGTACACACACGGCTTCGCTCCGTACACCTCGTACACACACGGCTTTGCTCCGTACACCTCGTACACACACGGCTCCGCTCCGTACACCTCGTACACACGGCTCCGCTCCGTACACCTCGTACACACACGGCTTTGCTCTGTACACCTCGTACACACACGGCTTTGCTCCGTACACCTCGTACACACACGGCTCCGCTCCGTACACCTCCGCTCCGTACACCTCGTACACACACGGCTTTGCTTCGTACACCTCGTACACACACGGCTCCGCTCCGTACACCTCCGCTCCGTACACCTCGTACACACACGGCTTTGCTCCGTACACCTCGTACACACACGGCTCCGCTCCGTACACCTCGTACACACACGGCTTCGCTCCGTACACCTCGTACACACGGCTCCGCTCCGTACACCTCGTACACACGGCTCCGCTCCGTACACCTCGTACACACACGGCTCCGCTCCGTACACCTCGTACACACACGGCTTCGCTCCGTACACCTCGTACACACACGGCTTCGCTCCGTACACCTCGTACACACGGCTCCGCTCCGTACACCTCGTACACACGGCTCCGCTCCGTACACACACGGCTTCGCTCCGTACACCTCGTACACACACGGCTTCGCTCCGTACACCTCTTACACACACGGCTTCGCTCCGTACACCTCTTACACACACGGCTCCGCTCCGTACACCTCGTACACACGGCTCCGCTCCGTACACCTCGTACACACGGCTCCGCTCCGTACACCTCATGCACACACAGCTCAGCTACATCCACACTGTAAACCCCTTATGATCCCACATATAAACTTACCATCATCCAGCACCATGACGATGATGACAAACCAGTACAGCAGCAGCTTCCTGCACACAGGGGCCTGATCATGTGACACCTAACTCCTCCCCTCCTGTGACCTCATCACAGGTCCTGCTAGCATCTTTACAAAGCACAGCACAGTAATGGTAAATGCTGGCTGTGCGAAGTTGGGAGGCCAAGAAAGGTGCGCGCCCCCACACAGGTGCCGCCCCCACACACAGGTGCCGCCTGGGGCGGACCGCCCCCCCGCCCCCTCCACGCTACGCCACTGGCTAGGCCCCAGGGCAACTGTATGTTTAAGAGATGATGGTGGTTGTAGTGCAGGGCAGATGACACAGCAAATAATTGTGAGGACACAGCAGAGTGATGTCTTTTCAGTTTACTCACAGTTTGAGGTGCAGACCAGGGCACTGAGTACAGATGGTATGGAGATCCAGACAGCCTAGAAGCAACTTAGGATCCACTAAGCCAGATGGGTTGGAGGCCTCCTTTCTGCGCTGTCCTATGAGGTCCTTGCTGCCTAAAGCTATGCTTGGTCCTCTGTGCCTTACTGTTCTTTAGTCCTTGCCTGTATGGCAGGCAGCTTGAGCCTTTTACAGGTGTCACTCCTTCGTGGTGGCTCCGGCTCTGATCTGCTGCTGTGCCTTCAGGTGTGTGATGGGACCAGAAGGCCTGAAGTCTCCTGCCCTCCGGATTTGGCTTCTGGGACTGTTGTACCTGTACAGCCACGGACTCCGGCATCCACTTTCAAGCGCTCTGCCATGGGGTTAGCTTGGTCACAAGCTCTAATTCCCAGGGTTCCCTAAACTTTTCCTTTCCTCTCTTTTTACTCTGCTCTTGGGATGAGCTCCTCATAGCTCCATTCCCCAGCACTGACTCTCACAGACTGACTAACCCTGCCTCCAGGCCAGAACTAATAAGGAAGCTTTCCTGAAACCAGGTTTTGAGCTCCCTCTTCTGGTCTGGAGTCAGGAAAGGTGTTGTATGCAGGTATTAACTGGCTAAAACATCCCTTCTTGCTTCCAGGCATGACATCACCCCCTGTGAGGGAGGCAATGCCACTGTGGCAACCGGACTCCTGGGGTGCCACATCTGCCTTATAGGAAGATTCCAGTCTGGAGATATAATTTTCCATTTCCCCCTAGTTAGGATTGCCTTTATGCATGTTCTCATATCTTCCCATAATCTCTCCTGTTGCAATGGTAATTCATGTGGTTCGCTTTCTGAGCCTCTGGGATAGTCATAAAAGATCGCCCAATATTATCAGGTGTCTTAGATGGAATAAAAGCCTTACATATTGGTGATGGGCAATACAGGTACTTGAGCTAGGAGGCTGGAGGCTGACCTGTTCTTTAGTAGAGTGCAGCTGTGTGGAAGCTGCATGTCCACAAGGCACCATTTTGTGACTATGAGGATCCTCCTGCTGTGTGGGATGCGTATTCTCTGGGTCACTTTGCCAGATATCTGCGATCTTGGACTCCACGCCCAGGAGAAGAAATCTCTCTGGTGATAAGGAAAGTGATAGTACCCTGGGGCCGCTCACCTCATACTGTGTTGTTTCGTAGAGCAGAAGAGGCGCTGACGCTATTTTGGAAGCCTTCAGCGCTGACATTGAAGAGGTCATGCTTCTCAGAAAGGGAATAATGCGTGCTAGTGAGGCTGCAGGAATGTGAGTATGTGTAAGGAGGAATAACAGGCTGCAAGCACCTGTATTGAGCCGGGTCCGGAACTGCTGAGGCTGCATCCCATGTTTCCCGGGGGGAAGGAATAAGGGACCGGACCGGTGCTCTGACCCGGAAGCTGGGGTGCGGTTAAAAGTGAAAGTACGCGCAGCATCGGGCAATTTCCCGTCAGCCATGAGAGGGGAAAGGTGCGGGCGCAGCGTGCTTCGCGAGGTGAGCAGCCAGCCCGGGACAATACGCAGCCGGCCCTACGTCAGGACGCTGCTGGAGCCTGCCGCAGTAACAGGGAGCGAGACGGGAGCCCTGTTCAGCTGAGCGCCGCACGGAAGCTTAAGAGCCAGAGCAGGGTGCAGGACTGTTCGCTGCTGCCCCTCCTGACCGGGACTTGAAGGGGAGAGGTAAAGTGCCCCTGGTGACTACTAGAGAGCAAGGGGCTGTACGCTCCATGTCCATGAGTACAGTGCACGTATCGCCTAAGAGAGACCAAGTACGGGACAGACGTTTACTCCCTGGGTTGCCAGTATATGTTTGCCGGTCTACAGAAGACCCGGATAATGCGTTGGACTCCTCAGCCACCTCAGATAATGGACTAGGGGTCCAATGGAAGGTATCTGACACCGACCACTGCCGCCAGAAGACAGACCACTTTCACCAGCAGGACCTTCTTGGACAAGCAACGCGCGAGCTGTTGTTTGCGCTACTGACTTTCAAGCAGCACCTACAATCGGAGGAATTTGCTGACATAAGTGTACAAAAGAACTGCCATTACCTTGTTCATTAACTCTGCATATCCTTTGCATATCCTTTGCAATTGAACTGTTTATTCCCTCATTTAACTGTTTACCTCCCTACGTGGCGTATTCCCCTGTTAAGTAAAATTGTAACCCTTGCTCTGACTCCTGTCCATCACTGCATCCCACAACCTGCTCACACATGCGCTGGCAGTGTGTTTTTTTTTTCTTCGCCAGCATTGGTGGTTATCAGAGGCATTAAAGAAGGGCCAGGAGGGCTGAGTAGAAGGTCCAGGGACTGGAGCTATGGGTGGTGCAACTTCACTCCTCCATAGCCAGGCCACACACCCCCAACATAATTGTTCAATATAGAATCTGCCCCCCCCCAAAAAAAAAACAGTTTATCCGGTTCCCTTAGGGTAGGAAATAACTTGTCCTACAGCTTGAACCCCCCACAATCGGGGCTCTGGAATCCTGAGAATGCGGTCCCGCAGCCCCGTATTGAATGAGAAAAGGTATGCAAGGTCAGCTTCAGCTTCTTTAAATGTCAATGGCATTGCTGAGTCTCTGTCTCGAGGTTCTAAAGCCCGAAGATCAGAATCGCAAGATTTCTCCTATCCTATAAATTGTGTTTGTAACTCAATAATTCTAGTATATGGACTATTCAATCCTGATTGACTGTAAAAAGTTAGACACAGTAATAAAACATCTTGATACAATCAGCAACCAGCAATCAGTGGTGACCAGAAACAAAGGATTTAAGAAAATTATTCATTCATTCATACATCTATTTTTGAAAAAATTGGGTGACAACTAGTCTATTATGTTGAACTGAAGTAATCACTCCAAATGGACCCACCTAGAAATGATGTGTCCCATACAAATTGCATAATAAACTTCAGTTATCTTTGCACAGGACTCTATTGGAAAGTTATTGACTATCAAATGGAATTGCCTTGAGTTCCTCAAAGAATCTTTCGGTTCTCTAGTTTTCCAATCTGAATGCGTACACTTGATCCCACCTGAAGATTTTGAGATGCACCAGTCTGAATCTTTATTCTATTGTCCATAAATTGTGACCTACATATATGGAATAGATACAACAGATCTTCTTCCTTGAAATCTATCTTATTGCTCTGTGGAAGGCTTTTTTTCCAGATGCAGTAGAATAAAGGAGATGGTTTCATATCTGCAGAGACACATTTACCGCTGCCAAGGTGGTATATCTTTACTACATCTGCCATGAAAAAGCTCTAAGGCTACCAAATCACTGTGTACCTGGTCAGCTGGAAGTTATAGGATTTTTGAAATGTCAGGACTAGAGAGGAGGTGATTCACAAGCTGATATGCTCATCACAGCTCACTGCGCCGGGAGCAAGGTGTTGGAAACCTTCAGATTCAGCTGGGAGGTGAAATGCAGAAGTCCCAGAAAAGCACAAATGTATCATAATTATTTAATGGGAATGTTCACTAGTCAAGGGAACTAGTCCAGTCTTTAAAAAACAAGAGCCCCGAATATAATTTTTAGTGATATACTCCAGATGATACTATCCCGTTGGTATATCACAGGATGAAGGGGAGGGGGTACCGTATATACTCGAGTATAAGCCGAGATTTTCAGCCGATTTTTTTAGGGCTGAAAGTCCCCCTCTCGACTTATACTCGAGTCATATACAGGGGGGAGGCGGAGCGCAGCTGTTCTATATACTCACCCCTCCGCCGGCGCGGTCTCTGCAGCCCCTGCTCTTCTCCCACGGTCTCCGGCGCCTGTGTTCAGCGGTCAGGTGGTACCGCTCATTAAAGTCATGAATATGCACATATTCATGACTTTAATGAGCGGTACCACCTGACCGCTGAACACTGGCACCGGAGACCGCGGGAGAAGAGCAGGGCAGAGAAGCGCCGGCGGAAGGGTGAGTATAAGCGATATTTACCTGTCCCGTTCCACCGCTGCTCGCCGCTGTGTCCTCGGGTCCTCTTGCTGCGATGTTCAGGCAGAGGGCGCGATGACGTGGTTACTGCGCGCCGCGCCCTCTGCCTGATCAATCACTGCTGGAGGACCAGGAAGACAGCGGCGCTCAGCGGTGGACCGGGTGACAGGTAAATATCGCAGATGCCGGGGCCCTGAGCGAGCGGTGACACCGGCACCTGTCCCCCATAGTGCACCGGTGTCCCCGCCTGCTCAGGACACCGGCATCTGGCCCCCAGAGACGAGAGGTGAGTATGTCTTTTTTTTTGCAGCAGCAGCAGCAGCAGTAGCTGCGGCAGCATAAAGGGCCTATTCAATGCAGCATCTATGGTGGCATAATACATGGGGCATCTATGGGGGCATAATCTATGGAGCATCTATGGGGGATAATACATGGGACATCTATGGGGGCATAATCTATGGAGCATCTATGGGGGATAATACATGGGGCATCTATGGGGGCATAATCTATGGGGGCATAATCTATGGAGCATCTATGGGGGCATAATCTAAGGAGCATCTATGGGGGCATAATCTAAGGAGCATCTATGGGGCATAATCTAAGGAGCATCTATGGGGGCATAATCTGTGGAGCATCTATGGGGGCATAATCTATGGAGCATCTATGGGGGCATAATCTATGGAGCATCTATGGGGCATAATTTATGGAGCATCTATGGGGCATAATACATGGGGCATCTATGGGGGGCATAATCTAAGGAGCATCTATGGGGGCACAATCTATGAAGCATCTATGGGGCATAATACATGGTGCATCTATGGGGGCATAATCTAAGGAGCATCTATGGGGGCACAATCTATGGAGCATCTATGGGGCACAATCTATGGAGCATCTATGGGGGCACAATCTATGGGGCACAATACATGGGCAGCATATGGGGCACAATCTATGGAGCATCTTGTGGGGCATAATACATGGGGCAGCATATGGGGCACAATACATGGAGCATCTTGTGGGGCATAATACATGGGGCAACATATGGGGCATAATCTCATTTTCCACCCTAGGCTTATACTCGAGTCGATAAGTTTTCCCTGTTTTTTGAGGCAAAATTAGGGGGGTCCGCTTATATTCGAGTATATACGGTAACTGAATCATAAAGTGTAGGTTCACATTTGGAGAAATTCCTGTACGGTTCTTCAGCTTTGCTTCACTTTGGAATACAGTTAAAGAGGTCTTTCATGCATACAAATTATTAAAATGTTGAAAAGTGTTACACATCAGTCCCCAATATCCCGGGTTCCGCTGCTTTCCCCTAGGTCCGCTGCCCTCTATTGTGCTCCACGTTGAGTTTTGCAAGTTGCTCGGTGTGGGTCAACAACATCATCTCCCTAGACCTATTTTAGGCCCATTAAGACACACACTTGTGTTTTGGGATTGAGACTCTAGACTATTTGCTTGGTGTGCGCCACCTTTATGTATACTGGCCTTTAACCTGCTTCCATCTCTGCTGGATTCCACTTCGTCAGTCTGCTGCTCCTGAGATTCCTGAGTGTACCAAGTCCTCGCTGCCCATGTGCCTTTCTATTTCTGTATCAATGCCTGCGGGACGTTTGTCCATCCTGACCTGAGGTTTTGGGGATCCAACTCACCCGGTGGCCTAACAAAAGTCTATGATAAATTAAGAAACTTTATAATTTACCTGCTGTTAAAATTCTGCTTTGTTTTTCATCTGGCATATGTGATCATGTCACCTGATGCTCCTTAATTTTTGCTACAATGAATTTAAATGGAAGGTGCCACGATTTTTAGTTTTGTATTAATTATTGATTATGTAATAATCAATTATTTTTAAATAATAGTTACAAAAATAAATGCACTGTTTTTTTTTATTTATTTTTGTCTTCAGCCACTGGGATTTGTCATTTCCATTTGCTGGTGTGTTAATGTCTGAGCAGAAACACTTACACACTTCAACACAGCAGCCCCTGTGCATGGGAGACTGCGGTCAGTGTCCGGCCGCATCTCCTGCATTGTGTCTGCCTCCAGCTGTGACCTGAGCACATCTCCTGGGCTGTCCAGCTCACTGCTGTGGGATGAGATGGGAGCCATTTTTTAAGCCCACAGCTATACTGCAAGCCTCACTTTTCCCTTGTCACTGCTCACAGTGCTCATTACGAGCAGTGACAGGAGACGCCTGGATACGAGGGTCCGGGATGAAGTATCTGCGGAGGTGAGCGGTGTTCACAGCCTGACAGTAGTAGTACAATAACAGGCTGCTGTTCACCGCTCTCTGACACAGCAATGTTCAGAGCACAGCAGAGTAATCATCACGCTGCTATGCTCTGATCACTTACTCAGCTCTGCTGTGTCACTGTAAGTCTCTGAAGGATGCATACACTGACATAACAGACCATGTATCTAATGCCCTTCATGCTCAAATATGCTCCAGAGCTGTTTATCTAATATTAGCCCATCATGCCCACCCGATATGCCCCTGAGACATGTATCTAAAGACCATCACATTACACCACTGCTCCCATAGAAGTGGACGGAGCGGCTCACACAATACACTACTGTTCCCATTGAAGTGGATGGAGCAGTGTTCCACAATACACTACTGCTCCCATAGAAGTGGACGGAGCAGTGTCACACATTACACTGCTGCTCCCATAGAAGTGGATGGAGCGGAGGGTCACACATTAAACTACTGCTCCCATAGAAGTGGATCGAGTGGGTATCACACATTACACTACTTCTCCCATATAAGTGGATGGTGTGGTTGTCTCACATTACAATACTGCTCCCATTGAAGTGATCGGAGCGGTGGTCACACATTGCAATACTGCTCCCATAGAAGTGGATGGAGCGGTGTCACACAATACACTACTGCTCCCATAGAAGTGGATGGAGCAAGGGTCACAAATTACACTACTGCTCCCATAGAAGTGGACGGAATGGGGTCACACATTACACAACTACTCCTATTAAAGTGGACGGAGCGGGGTCACACATTACACTATTTCTCCCATAGAAGTGGATGGAGTGGAGTCACACATTACACTACTGCACCCATAGAAGTGGACGGAGCGGCTCACACAATACACTACTGTTCCCATTGAAGTGGATGGAGCAGTGTTCCACAATACACTACTTCTCCCATAGAAGTGGACGGAGCAGTGTCACACATTACACTGCTGCTCCCATAGAAGTGGATGGAGCGGAGGGTCACACATTAAACTACTGCTCCCATAGAAGTGGATCGAGTGGGTATCACACATTACACTACTTCTCCCATATAAGTGGATGGTGTGGTTGTCTCACATTACAATACTGCTCCCATTGAAGTGATCGGAGCGGTGGTCACACATTGCAATACTGCTCCCATAGAAGTGGATGGAGCGGTGTCACACAATACACTACTGCTCCCATAGAAGTGGATGGAGCAAGGGTCACAAATTACACTACTGCTCCCATAGAAGTGGACGGAATGGGGTCACACATTACACAACTACTCCTATTAAAGTGGACGGAGCGGGGTCACACATTACACTATTTCTCCCATAGAAGTGGATGGAGTGGAGTCACACATTACACTACTGCACCCATAGAAGTGGACGGAGTGGAGTTTCACATTATATACATTAGATACAGCATATCTAATCCTGTTTTTTGTGATACACTCCACTGAGCCCTATATTTAATCTCAACTACATATATAATCACAGCATGTGATATAGTCTGCATATCTAACCCAGGCACATGAAGTGCAAGCAGCACCACTAAAATGTCTCTGCACTGTGACCCTTAACATTATCCTCCATTATCATTTTGCACACTACAGTAGGTTTTCATGGCCAATTTCAGCAGCTGCTCCCCCTTGTGTTTAAAAGTGGAAAATGTCAAAACTTTTCAAATAATCTATTCTATTATTTCTAAACACTATTTTTCTTTGATTACTTTGTATCTCTGTTCATACTGCACCCACACACACAAATGATACACCATTTGAAAGGTAAACTTGCCCCCTTCAGCAAGAAAGTAGCCAAACAAACCACACATCCACGATTTGATCACAAAGTACAGTTTAAACATTAATTTTCATAAACCTGCTGTAAGGAAAAATGACCTGCAGGTGGCACCACAATACCCCAAAGCACACTACCACAAAGCTACTTACAGACATCACAAACAAATCCAAACATTTGCCTTGGGAGCTTTCCAGCTTGCCGAACTGCTTGCCCAGCCTATTTCAGCCAAATTGGAGGATTGCACACTACACTGCAGGTGAGTCACATATGCAAACATATTTGTAAACATGCACTGCCTATTGAATTGCACACTTGCTCCGTTCATACTCAACCCACACAAACAAATGATACACCATTTGAAAGGTCAAATGACCTACAGGTGGCAGCACACTACCCCAAAGCACACTACCACAAAGCTGCTTACAGACATCACAAACAAATCCAAACATTTGCCTTGGGGGCGTTCCAGCTTGCCGAACTGCTTGCCCAGCCTATTTTAGCCAAATTGGAGGATTGCACACTTCACTGCAGGTGAGGCACATATGCAAACACATTTGTGTACAAGCACTGCTTTTTCTTGTGATTACTTCGCCCCATACACACAAATGGTGAGTCACATATGCAAACACATTTGTAAGCATCCACTGCTTTTTTGGTGATTA
Organism: Oophaga sylvatica; assembly: GCA_033576555.1. NCBI lineage: Eukaryota > Metazoa > Chordata > Amphibia > Anura > Dendrobatidae > Oophaga > Oophaga sylvatica. The sequence continues at coordinate 481,216,927 of JARQOD010000001.1, read as the reverse complement.
CTTTGCCCCACACACACAAATGATACACCATTTGAAAGGTAAACTTGCCCCCTTCAGCAAGAAAAGAGCTAAACAAACCACACATTCATGATTTTATCACTAAACAACATTTAAACATTCGTTTTCATAAACCTACAGAAAGACACAATGTCCTGCAGGTGGCACCTCAACAGGAAGACATTTTTTGGCCTCTACTTATCAAACCAATTTATTGTATTACAAAGCTACATATATAAATATGGATGCTGTGTCTCATCTTATTCCCGCTGATGGCCTCCAGTCTTTTATTCACAGACAGGTCATTCATGTTTTAGTGACTAATAAGTTTAAGACAGGAGGCAGGCAGAGGCCATCGACTGTACTTGTGGTTCATTGCATTAAAACAAGTTTGGGGTATAAAATGACAGGTTCTTTTCAAAAATAAAAACTAAGGTAAAATGGTTCAAGGTACCTTTTGGTCCCCTCTAAGCTTTAGGGCTTGAGTAGTAGTACAACCCCTATAACTTACATGTAAACAGTTAATGGTAGGTGACGGTCAGCAGCATATTCCCCATCACCTCACAATAGAGCCTTGGCAGTATAGCACTGCAGAGAGAGTGAGGGGTGGTAGGACATCAGACCTGCACACAGCCTGTGATCAGCCATGGTCAGGTGGCTTGCATAAAGAACAAGATACCTAAGATCACTGCCAAGAATAAAGGCTCTAAATATCCCCTAGGAGCAATTTTTTTCTCAATGATCCAGGAGCAATTTGATAATGAATAATGCTTTTTTTCAGCATGATGTGACACCATATCACAAGGCAAAGGTGATAACTAAATGGGTCGATGAGCAATACATTGACATTTTGGGTCCATGCTCAGAAAATTCTCGAGATCTCAACTCCTTTGATTGCGGACAATCCTCATAAAGCGGAAGGACAAGCAAAAATTCAAGAATTATGAAAAACTCCAAGCACTGATTAGACATGAATGGGCGGTCATCAGTCAGGATCTGGCACAGAAGCTGATATCCATCTGCCAGGGCGAAGGGCAGAAGTCTTGAGACATAAGGGTCAGCACTTGAGATGAGCTACTTTGCCTCCGGGAGGGTCGAGTCAGGTTTCGGTCGGCTCGACTTTTCCAAAAGTCAAGTCGAACGAAGTCGGCCGACTATCGGCCGGGTTTCGTCAACAGTCGGAGACCCGACCCCAATGCAAGTCAATGGGGAATAAAAGTCGCCAGTGAGTGGAGGACAGTAAACACACCTACAGTGCCCATTTCAATGCCAACGACATCAATTCTTATTACTTAAGCTTGTCAACCTTCATTTACTTTATAATAATAGTAACGCATTGAAAACTGGGGGTTATTTGGCTAAAGTTGTGGGGCTGGCAGGGCTGGCTCCAGGTTTTCGTGGGCCCCTGGCGAAAGAGTCTCAGTGGGCCCCTTTAACACATACCACAATTCATGATGCTCCGATACAGCAGAGAAATATAGGTATAGTACAATGCCAATACTTCACTTCTTATATTACATGAGTGACATCTATTGTAAATTCTACAATAGCTCAAAAACCAGACAGTATCGTCCTCCATACAGTATTATGGGCACCACATAGTGCGCCATACAGAATAATGAGCCCCATATATTGCTCCATACAGAATGGGCTCCATATAATGCTCCATACAGAATAGGCCCCATATGATGCTCCATATATAAAGGGCCTTATATGATGCCCCATAAATAATGAACCCCATATGATGCTCCAGTGTATGATGAGCCCCATATAATGCTCCAAATATAATGGTCCCCATATATAATACTCCATATATAATGGGCCCCATAGGATGCTCCAGTATATGATGTGCCCCATGGATGATGCTCCAGTGTATGATGGCCTATATAATGCTCCATATATAATGGGCCTCATATTATGCTCCAGTATATAATGAGCCCCGTATATGATGCTCCAGTGTATGATGGGCCCCATATATAATGCTCCAGTGTATGATGGGCCCCATATATAATGCTCCAGTGTATAATGGGCCCTATCTATGATGCTCAAAAAAATGATGGGCCCCATATATAATTCTCCAGTGTATAATGCTCCCTATATATTGCTCCAAACATTAAAAAAAATGAAATACCTCTACACGCTGGGCGCTGCTCTACTCTGGACTCCTCAGCGTTGCCATCTTCCAGCGCTCTGCACTGTGACTGTTCAGGCAGAGGGCATACAGACGTGACATCATCGCGCTCTCTGACCTGAATGTCACTGTCAGGAAACGCGGAAGATGTCACAGCGGTGGAGCAGGGAGAGGTAAGTATTGCAAGTGCTGGGGCCCTGAGCAAGCAGGAAGGGCCCACTCGTGGGTGCCGACACAGGCACAGGGCCCCCATAGTACGCCGGTGTCTCTGACGATGAGTGGGCCCCCCACCTGCTCAGGGCCCCGGCACTTGCCCAGTGCGCCAGGTGCTGACACCGGTCCTGGGGGGTACAGCCCAATTAGGGAGGTGGAAAAACTGGCATATGTTGAGGTGTAGGCTGGACGTTCAGCAGCTGCAAATGGAGGAACTGGAGAAGTCGGAGGAAGAGGAGGACAAAGCGAGCCATTTTGCTGGCAACCTATGTGTCATCAGGGGAAGGTGGCACAAAATCCTTTGAAACCCAGGCATGGTTCATTTTAATGAAGGTGAGATCACCAACATTTTGGGTCGACAGCCGGGTCCTTCTTTCTGTCAGGATTGATCCAGCAGCACTGAAGACTTTTTCTGATAGCACAGTACCAGCAGGGCAAGCGAGCTCCTGTAAGGCATATTGTGCCAATTCAGGCCAGGTGTCCAGTTTACAGGCCCAGTAGTCAAAGGGGAATGAACTGTGAGGAAGAACATCGATAGGGGAGGAGAGGTAATTTTCAACCATAGTTGACAACTTCTCTCTCCTGTCTGTTGCAATAGATTCAGTATTAAGTCGTGTGAGCGTTACTCGAGAAATCAGTCCACAACATGGTCATGAAACGCCTGTCTCCAACGCCACTTCGGCTGTGTGCACCATGAACACCTCTTCCATGTTGCCAAGTATGGCTCGTGGTAGAACCTGCACCGCTGCTGTGTGCTGGGAATGCCTCTAACAAACGGTTTACCAGAGTTGCTTGTTTGTTCGCCAATAATAGCTCTAGGTTCTCCTGTGGCATGATGTTCTGTAATTTGCCTTTATAGCGTGGATCGAGGATGCTGGCCAATCAGTAGTCGTCATCCTTCATAATTTTGGCAAAGCGGGGGTCCCTTTTTAGGATCCGCAAGACATAATCACACATGTGGGCCAATGTTCCAGGTGTCAATGATGCACTGACAGTGGTGGGTGGAGGAGCACTTTCTGCCAATTCCACATCCCTCCAGTCACGCACAAACCCTGTACCTGACCTTGGCAAGCCATCATTTTCTCTTGCCACCTGAGAAGCATCCTCCTCCCCAAAATAATCATCCCCCTCATCCTCTTACTCTTCTTCCTCTACGTCGTCCAGGACAGTTCCCTGAGCAGACAATGGCTAACTGTCATCAAGGCTTCCCTCCTCCACCTCCGCTGCAGACGCCTAATCCTTAATGTGCGTCAAAGTTTGCATGAGCAGACGCATAAGTGGGATGCTCATGCTTATGATGGCGTTGTCTGCGCTTACCAGCCATGTGCATTCCTCAAAACACTGAAGTACTTTACAGAGGTCTTTCAGCTTTGACCACTGCACACCCGACAACTCCATGTCTGCCCTCAAACTGCCTGCCCGTGTATCCTCCCACAAATGCATTACAGCCTGCCTCTGTTCGCACAGCCTCTCAACCATGTGCATGGTGGAGTTCCACCTTGTTGCAACGTCTATGATTAGGCGGTGCTTGGGGAGGTGGAGCGATCGCTGCAGCCTCTGCATACGACTGGAGTCTACGGGCGAGCGACGGATGTGTGAGCATAGTCTTCGCACCTTATGGAGCAGGGCTGGTAACTCCGGATAATTATTTATGAAGCATTGCACCACCAGGTTCAAGGTGTGAGCCAGGCAAGATATGTGTCTGAGTTTTGGCAGGGCTATGGCCGCCACAAAATTATGGCCGTTATCACTGTCTGCCTTTCCTGGCTCAAGATGTAGACTGCCCAGCCATGACTCAGTTTCTCGCTGCAAGTAGTCGGCCAGTACCTCAGAGGTGTGTCTGTTGTCACCCAAAGACATCATCTTTAAAACAGCCTGCTGATGCTTACCACTAGCTGTTCGATAGTGGGACACCTCGTGTGCAACACTGGCAGCTGCGGATGGAGTGCTCGTGCGACTGTGCTCTGTCGACGAGCTTTCGCTCCTGGAGGATGCGGGTCGAACGCCTACAGCCAACTGTTGCCTATACCGTGGGCTAGGCAGCACTGTCCCACCGCCGCTGTCCCCTGTGGACCCTGCATCCACCACATTCACACAGTGCGCAGTGATGGACACGTAACGGCCCTGGCCACGCCTACTGGCCCATGCATCTGTTGTGAGTTGCACCTTTCCACTCACTGATTGTTTGAGTGCATGGCCAATGCGGTCTTTCACATGCAGGTGGAGGGCAGGGATGGCTTTTCTAGAAAAGAAGTGCCGACTGGGTAGGTCATATCGTGGGACAGCGTAGGCCATGAGCTCTCGGAACGCTGCGCTTTCAACGAAACGGAAGGGCATCATCTCTAATGAGATCGGTTTGGCAATGTAGCCGTTCAAAGCCAGTGAGGTTATATAGTCCGTCCACGCTTGCAAGTGCATGGTGTTTACATGTCTAAACATGCAACTGGTATTCAAATGTCCGAGATTTTTCCCTCGGCTAAAGGTCCTTCCGCACTTCTTACAGATAACCTTTGCCTCATCAATAGGATTTTGGTCAAATAAGTGCCACACTGCACTCTTCCTGCTATGGGATAAATTTTCAGGGCTTGCATGCTGTGCTAATTTGACCATCTGGCCATGCTGTCCTGCAACACTTATTGTTTTTTAACACGTTTTTGGACTGCTACGGGCCTGCCAGATAACCGCAGCTGCGATGTTGATGCCTGCTGTGGATCCTCTTCCTCTTCTGAGCTATTGCCAGCTGCACTCTCTTCCCCCAATGGATGCCAATCCGGGTCAACAACTGGGTCATCCATCACCTCCTCTTCAATTTCATCTGCACCTTCCTCTGTGTCACTGTGTAAGGTGGTATAGTATGCGGGAAGGGGCACCTGAGTTTCATCAGGATCAGAATCTGGCTCAGTAGACTGCGAGGGCAATGCAGTGCTCTGGGTGAATGTACCAGCAGAATCATATGGCACTGGCTGTGCATCAGTGCACTCCATGTCATATTCATCTCGGACTGGGGAATTCAGGATTTCACTTGATAAATTAGGCATGGTATGTGAAAAGAGCTCCATGGAGTAATCTGAAGTGTTGCCTGCCACATCCTTCACTTTTGGTGGGGTGAAGGACACAAGGAAAGGTGTTGTTCCTGACCAGGAGCCTGCACTGACGACTCAGTGCTTGGAGTTTTTCAAACTTCAGAAGAGGAGGCGATAGAGCTGGAGGCTGTTTCGGCAATGTAAGCCAAAACCTGTTCCTGATGCTCCAGCTTTTAAAGCGGTTTACCTACTCCACAAAAGGGAGCCTTCCAGGCCTTCTGGAGCCAGACGATGACGCAGGCTCAACACCTCCTGCCTTAGGTGCTGTGCTTTTGGCACTACCAGCAGATGCACCATCACCACCATAAGTACCAACTGCCCCCCCCACCAACGTCCGTGGCCTCTTCCACCATACTTCCTCATGTTTTGGAAAATGTACCAAAAATTCCAGCAGATATATGTCTAAGGGGTAAGGTTTCTCCTTGTGGAGAGTGACATACCAGCTCTGGCGTGTTTTATCCTAAGTCATATTAAAAGACTCGTTAAAGGGTTGATTGTGACTTGTAGGAACGCTACTTCCAATAGGTGGCGCTATAGAGTACAAGTCCTCGTTTTTTTGAAGAGGCAATTTGCGCAGCAGATATATGGTACTGTATGAGGAGCGTACAGCTGTTTATGGTGTAGGGAAAAATTTAAATCTCCCTATATATTTCCGTAGTCACACACAGACGCTCTCTCAGTATGGATTTGACCGTAATACAAAGAGCAGATATACGGTATTGTATCAGAAGCGGACAGCTGTATACGGTGTAGGGGAAAATTTCAATCTCCGTATATATTTCCGGTGTCAGACACAGACGCTCTCTCAGTATGGATTTGACCGTAATACCAGCAGATATACGGTACTGTATGAGGAGCGTACAGCTGTATACGGTTTTGGGGAAAATTTCAATCTCCGTATATATTTCCGGAGTCACACACAGACGCTAACTCAGTATGGATTTGACCGTAATACAAAAGGCAGAAAAACTGTACTGTATCAGAAGATACCAGGTGTATATAGTGTGGGGGAAAATTTCAATCTCCGTATATATTTCCGGAGTCACACACAGATAGTCAGCATGTATTTGTCCGTGATACCAGCCGGTACACGGTAGTGTGTCAGGAGTGTACATCTCTATACGGTGTGGGAAAATATAAGCGCTCGGTAACTGTGCAGAAAATAAAGAATAAAAGTATTAGTGCTGTGTAAAAAGCAGTCTGCACAGCAGTGTACACACAGCAATACAGCTATCAGGCAGCCTAATAACCAGCGCTGCTTCACACAAGAAAATCCTTCCCATGTCACTGCACACTAACTGTACAGCACAATTGCTATCAGCACAAGCACAGAAGAACTTCTCTTTCCAGCCCTAACTCTCTCCCTACTGATAAACAGCATCAGCAACCTCTCCCTACTGTTAAGATCAGCAGAAGTAAAATGGCGGTAGGCGGTCAGCGCTTTTATAGACACTATGACGCCCCCCAAAGCAAGCCAATCACTGCAATGCCCTTCTCTAAGATGGTGGTGGCTGCTGCACATGTCATCTCATTGCCCACAGTGTACGTCCTTGCTCATTGGCTGAAAAAAGGCACCAGCAAGCATTCTGGGAAATATGACTTTGGCACTTGTTTCGACGACCGCATGGCCGACTGCACGCTATGGTCGGGTTTCGGTTGACGAAACTCGACTTTGGCGAAACTCGGCGACTTTTGAATCTGACCAACCTGTTTCGCTCAACTCTAGTCAGCACTGTAAATATCGAGTCTTAGCATGAAATTGATGTTTTTGTCAAAAGTTTTAAAACTTATGAAATGCTGATAATTGTACTTCAGTGACTATAGAAACATCTAACTAAAAGATCTAAATTCACTGAAGGAACACATTTTGTGTCAGTCTCCAATCTTGGCCACGACTGTATATTTCTGTCCGTCTCACAATCCGAATGCCAATCTATTTTGTGTCGTAAGACGCCTATTTATAAATCTCCATCCTGAGCACTTTCTGTTCTGCTGAGTATCACAGGTGCCCGTAGATGTTGCTTTCTGCTGAGACAGCACCATGTGTGGTTGTGCAAGGTCATGAAAATGTCTTGATGAAACAATTAGCACAATGATCAGACATGTTTTCTTTCGAGTTTCTACCTCTGGCTCCTGAGACTTGCTAAAAAGGCTGTCTAATGAGGAGAGATTTACACAGGGCCGAATGTTCTCATAATGCAGCATCCACATAAAATACCACACATGCTGCTGGTGCAGTCAATGATTAAGCACCAATTTATTGATCTATTAACTAAAGCATACTTCCCAACTTTTGAAGATGGGAAAGAGGGACGGAGGTTGCGGCGCGCATAGAGCGCCGCGGCAAATTTTAGGCCATGCCCCTGGCCACACCCATTTCACAACTAATCACACCTATGTCGACGCCCCAACTACACCCATTTAGCCCTGCTGATCACACTGACTGGTACTGAGGGCACAGTGGCTGGCATTATGGGATCAGTGGCTGGTACTGTGGGCACACTGACTGGTACTGAGGAAAAGAAAGAAAGAGCAGAGTTTTAAAGTGCTCCTCGGGGCTCCGCAGTGTACTCCTGTATCCACGGGGAAAGTAAGCTGCCTGCCGGGACAGCGGGGCAGACCCTCTCTCAAAATCGGGACTGTTGGGAGGTATGAATGCTCCCCACCATGGGCATACCCACCGTGGGGCAGGTGCCCCCCCCTAGAAGCAGGGGCACACAATGAAAGAGAGCAGAGAGAGCAGCACAATGCCGGCTCCCTCTGCCCCAGGTTGCAGTGCCTGTCTGTGTGTGCAGTGCACGGAGCTGCTGTCTCACCAGAGGAGCCTCTTTCTTCCTGGCTGCAGCAGCTGTAGTTTCACTTTCTGCCCTGCGGGCTCTGGTTGTCTCAGCCACACTGGGTCCTAGTGCCCTCTGTGTGCACACACTGGACACTTCCTACTCCTGCCTCAGCCACTGCCTGCAAGCTTCATGGTAAGAGTGGATGGAATTTATTAAATTCATTCTGCTCAGGCATGTCATGGTCACTGTGGGGGAATGTGAGAGGATGGAGGTACAGTGGGGGAGGGGTACAGGGCACTGGGGTGAATGTAAGAGAATGATGGTATTGTGGGGGCTAGGGCACTGGGGGGGTTAATGTGAGAGGATGGGGATATTGTGGGGGAGGGGTACAGGGCACTGGGGTGAATGTAAGAGGATGGGGTATTGTGGGGGCTAGGGCACTGGGGGGGTTAATGTGAGAGGATGGGGTACAGTGGGGGAGGGGTACAGGGCACTGGGGTGAATGTAAGAGGATGGGGTAGTGTGGGGGCTAGGGCACTGGGGGGGTTAATGTGCGAGGATGGGGGTATTGTGGGGGAGGGGTGCAGGGCACTGGGTGAATGTAAGAGTATGGGGTATTGTGGGGGCTAGGGCACTGGGGGGGTTAATGTGAGAGGATGGGGTATTGTGGGGGCTAGGGCACTGGGGGTTAATGTGAGAGGATGGTGGTATTGTGGGGCTGAAGTGGGGGAGGGGCAACAGGGCACAGAGAGTGAATGTGAGAGGATGGGGTATTGTGGGGGAGGGGATACTGTGCACTGGGTGAATGTGATAGGATGGGGATATTGTGGGGGCTGGCACACAGGGGTTGATGTGAGAGGATGGGGTATTGTGAGGGAGAGTGGACAGGTCACTGGGGTTGAATGTAAGAGGATGGGGGTATTGTGGGGCTAGGTCACTGGGGTTGAATGTAAGAGGATGGTGGTATTTTGGGGACTGAAGTGGGGAGGGGCAACAGAGCACTGAGGGGTGCATGTGAGAGGATGGGGGTATTGTGGGGTCAGTGGGACAGAACACTAAGGGGTGCATGTGAGACAATGGGCTGTTGGTGTGTGGGTGGGGGACAGGGGAGGTAGGGGGCTTTTTTTTTACTTGTGAGCTCCTTAATACTTTAATAATAGATTAATATTTCAGTATTATTATAACAAGGGCATAGACAGACGGCCATATAACTCATGCGAGGATCGCACTGCAATCCTCGGACTTGCTGGTACCGCTCCTGACATGAGCGCGACTGCCATGTATAATATATGGTATATACAGCGTAGTGTCGCATACACTGCTGTATTATACAATATATAACAGTTCTAATGCTCCATACCTAATATGCAGGATAATGTACAGTGTATATGATGTAACCTGTATAAGATGCGACATTGGCTTGCCCCCCCCTAGTTTTGATCCTGGGTACGCCCATGCTCCCTACCATACACCTTGTACACGCACGGCTCCGTACACCTCACGCACACACGGCTCCGCTCCGTACACCTCGCACACACGGCTCTGCTACATCAACACTGTAAATCCCTCCTGCTCCTTCAAAATTGGGACTGTCCCGCTAGTTCTGTGGCAGTTGGGAGGTATGAATGCTCCCCACCATACACCTTGTACACGCACGGTCATCCACCTCTGTACACCTCGCACACACACGGCTCCGCTCCATACACCTCGCGCACACACGGCTCCACTCCGTACACCTCACGCACACATGGCTCCACTCAGTACACACATGGCTTCACTCCGTAAACCTCGTACATACGCAGCCACGCTCTGTAAACCTTGTACACATGTGGCTTTGCACCATACACCTCGTACACATGCAGTTCCGCTCCGTACACCTCGTACACATGCGGTTCCGCTCCGTACACCTCGTACACACGCGGTTACGCTCCATACACACACGGCTCCACTTCTCTACACCCCGTACACACATGGTTCTGCTCCGCTCCGTACACACACGGCTCAGCTCCGCTCTGTACAAACACGGCTCAAGCACGGAGCCCTGTGTGTACGGAGATGAGCGGCTCAGCTCCATACACACACTGCACTGCTACAGCCACCTCGTACACACACAGCTCTGCTCCATACACCTCGTACACACACGGCTCCGCTCCGTACACCTCGTACACACACGGCTACGCTCCATACACTTTTCACACACGGCTCCGCTCTATACACCTCATACACACACGGCTCTGCTCTATACACCTCGTACACACACGGCTCTGCTCCGTACACCTCGTACACACACGGCTACGCTCCATACACTTTTCACACACGGCTCCGCTCCATACACCTCATACACACACGGCTCTGCTACATCCACACTGTAAATCCCTCCTGACCCCTCACATAAACTTACCCTCAGCCAGCACCATGACAACCAGCACAGCAGACTTGCACACGGAGGAGCCTGACCATGTGACACCCAACTTCTCCCCTCCTGTGACCTCATCACAGGTCCTGTGTGCACAGAGGAGGAAAGCTCAGCAGGTCATTGCTCTGCTGTGAGAAGCTAAAGTGCAGCGCTGGAAGGCAACTATAGGGTGTATGGGGGGCGTGGCAGCTCAGCTCACTGCGGGACGGACAGCGGGAGGAGGGGGTCAGAATCGGGACTGTCCCGGTCAATCCGGTACGGTTGGGAGGTATGACTAAAGATGAGCAATTTGATTTGTGCTGCTCTGGTCCGGTGTCTAGTCCAGTCATACTTGGTAGTAGGTCTTCACTTCTGTTCCTAGCACCCCTGTCCCTGCAAGTAAAGACTAGCTGCCATGGAAGGCAGAACTGGATTCCAGACCAGAGCAATGCAAATCAAATTTCTTACATCTACTATTGAAAGGGAATCTGTCGCAGGTTTTTGCTACCACATCTGAGAGTATCATGATGTAGGGGCTGAGACCCTGATTCCAGCAATGTGTCACTTAGTTTACTGGGTGCAGCAGTTGTTATTGAACAAGTTTTCTCTGCTACAGATCTAGCACAGCTCTGACTGATGTGTCCCTTATAACTCTGTCCACTCCGCAGCCACTGTACATTGACAGAAAGCTGACAATCAGTGATAGTGGTGAGGTTGGACAAGGAGGCACAAGAGACCTAGTTTTCTGGTGATAATCTCCTTCTGATAAAAAATGCTACGTGTGAACATAGCCCAAGTGGTGGAGGAACATTTTGTTTTGGGTTAATTAATTTGCCTTATATAAAAGTCATTACCTTGAAAAGGATGTTCCTTAACATATTTCCCAGGAAAATCCATTTTGGTTTTGTTTTTGGATGATTTTGGTGCGCCTGTAAAAATGGTGTAAGACTCTGACAACATTATTCACCACTGTGACCTGTGGGTCACAAATGCTTCCAGGGGCAATCCCCATGATGTTCCCGTGTCATTTGAGCAGTGTTTCCATCATTTTCAGACATTTTTAGACCTTAAAAATACCCCCAGGGGGGATCGCGGCAAAAATGCTCGGTTTTCCCATAGACTTACATTGGGCTCATTACTCGGGTCGAGTACCCGTGTATTACAATTTGCTCGACCCGAACAACGAGCACCCAAGCATTTTAGTGCTCATTCACTGGTGATCACTGTATTATCTGTACACTATACAATATATACAAAGCTCCTGTGTATAATGTCACTGGTGATCACTGTATTACCTGTATACTGACACTATTTACAGAGCTCCTGGTATAATATCACTGGTATTCACTGTATTACCTGTACACTGAAACTATATACAGAGCTCCTGTGTATAATGTCACTGGTGATCACTGTATCACCTGTACACTAACACTATATACAGAGATCCTGTGTATAATGTCACTGGTGATCATTGTATTACCTGTACACTAACACTATATACAGAGCTCCAGTGTATAATGTCACTGGTGATCACTGTATTACCTGTATACTGACACTATTTACAGAGCTCCTGGGTATAATATCACTGGTAATCACTGTATTACCTGTACACTGAAACTATATACAGAGCTCCTGTGTATAATGTCACTGGTGATCACTGTATTACCTGTACACTAACACTATATACAGAGCTCCAGTGTATAATGTCACTGGTGATCACTGTATTACCTGTATACTGACACTATTTACAGAGCTCCTGGGTATAATATCACTGGTAATCACTGTATTACCTGTACACTGAAACTATATACAGAGCTCCTGTGTATAATGTCACTGGTGATCACTGTATTACCTGTACACTGACACTATATACAGAGCTCCTGAATATAATGTCACTGGTGATCACTGTATTACCTGTACACTGACACCATATACAGCGCTCCTGTGTATAATGTCAAAATGGTAATATTAGTGTTATTAGTATTGTGGTTTTTATTAATGATCAGTGCTGTAGTACTCTCACTATATGGTGGTAATATGTGATCTGGTCATGATTTGTTGGTTTTCTCTTGTATGTGGTAGTATTTGGCCACTATGTGATCTGGTCATGATGTGACTGCATTATTCCCCTGTATGCGGTATTATTCAGTCACTATGTGGTCTGGTCATGATATGACTGCATTAATCCCCTGTATGCGTTATTATTCGGTCACTATGTGGTCTGGTCATTATGTGAGTGTATTAAGTGTATTAACCACCTGTATGTGGCTTTATTCAGTCACTATGTGGTGGTAATATGTGGTCTGGTTGTGGTGTGGCAGTATTTGTCTCCTGTATGTGGTATTATTTATACTAAACGCCATCAACGAATTGCCTCCTACCATCTTCCTTTTTCACCTTTTGTCCTTTCCTTCCCTCCTTCTGATATATGGCTTTATTATTGCTATATATGTATTTTAATGCACTTTTTTACAATTTATACTCCATTGCACCTATTTTAGCTATAAATTATTCTGGCGCCATTCACCACTTTTCCTTCTTTACTCAGATCATCTTGGGTTCGTTGCTAATTATCACATTATGCACCTTCTTTCTTTTTAGAATATTTATTAATCACTTATTATTATTTAGGGACATTATTCTCAATTTCTGGAGACTTTTTTCATCTCACTTTATTGCATAATAATAATTATTGAATTAATTTTTGTTGCTTTTATTCAGATTCTGATATGATATGACTGTACTCTACGATATTTTATAGTAATCCGTGGCATTTTTATTCACTGTATCGGATTAATGTTCACACAACTTATCCCTCACCTTCGATATACCGTTCACTTTTTGATTTGTATTTATTATATCACACTTCAGCCACTTCCACTCATTTGTTACCATGCGTTTCCCTTTATTTAGATTCACCTTTTTCCCTTTCTCCTTATTGTCCCTTCACTTTCTGTCACTGACAGTTTTCACTCCCCCTTTTTTTTCCCTTCATAGGTTCCTTCACACTGCCTTTCTTCTTCTCTGCGATCTGCGCATACGCCCGGTCCGATCTCTCCTTTGACTTCCGGAAGTGCTCATACATGTGATCGCAGTGCATTCCACTGCGTTCCATGGAGCACGTTCCGGAAGTCCCCTTGGTCATAAGGGGCAGCGGCCTAGACGCATGCGCTACAGCATCTGTAGAGACAGCCTATCAGCAATGCACACTCCCTATTTACATACACAGGCACCCCCCCACTGTACACGTCCCCGGAAGAAGCGAGCAGCGAAATGGCGCCCGTCAGGAGGTGGGAGGGAGATCACAGCCCTGTCATATTATTCCGATCAGCACCACCAGCTGCGTAATACAGCCACTACCTCCACTAAGGTAACTAACGCATTTTAAGGGGGCATACCTTCAGCCCCCTTTAACGGGATAGTACGGCACAAGATGCATAAACTTATCAGTCTCTGCTGTTTAATTCATTCTGGATAGCCAATGCATCTAGCACTGTTTATATCTTTGAATATTTTCTTGTCTCCATATCCTCTATGACTTATTGAATGTCACCTATGGAATTCTTTATGGAGTTCATCTGCATTGTTTGGTGATGTAATCAGCACATAGATATATAAACAGTGGGCTCTATTTATTTCATTGTTCTGTGCCTTCATTCTTTGTGTCCCCCTCCTTCTTTGGAGGTCTTAGCCTTGTCTATTTTTAGTATCTGTTTATTTAAAAAAATAAAATAAAATTTGTTATTAATAAAATTCATGTTTTTAATGTTATAAATTGTTGGAATCTCTTCTGGTCTCGTGGCAACTCGCCACAATTTACGAATTTGATGTATAGCCTATATTATATAGGCTGTGACCACACCCAGAAGTGAGGTATGTGGGTAGCCAGACCCGCCCATCTCTTATAGCTACCCGCAACCTGGACCCAGGTGCAACAAACAAACCTCTTAATGCTTTCATGCACTAGAGAAAATACTCTGGGTTACATCACAGAGACAAGCCATTTCTGCAACACATACCTCTCATCGACTATGCGACCATTAGACACACTACACCCTATAGTCCTTCATATTCAGGAGCTCTGCATAACCCCGCCCCCACCACTGATTGGCAGCTTTTTGTATTCACTGAGCATGTTCGTCCAATCGGTGGTATGGGTGGGACTATACAGAGCTCAGCATTCAGAGAACTGCAGAAGATAAACAGGGATTTTACCAAAACTGCAGCAATCAGCCCAGTAAGAGACAAATTGCTAGAATAGGCATCCTTGCCCCTTCATTATGCTGCTCTCAGCATTGGTAGCAACAGGTTACAGATTCTCTTTAAAATGTAAATCTCGATTTAAGAGAACCTGTAGAAGAATGTCTGTGCTGCCGCTAGCTCCTCCCCTCTCCATAGACCTTTATGAGCACCAACTGTCATTTCCTATCAGAAAAATGGGAAAATCTGTGTTCCATTAAGACAGATTTTCCCCTTGAATTGATAATATTGAGAGTGAAAGATCAGTCCAGGAGGAGAAAAAAGCAGATTTCTAATAAGATGTACTACACATTTTCATGTACACTATTGATTTATGAAATCGAAATTAAAAAAACATTTACTCTTTAAAGTAGGTTCACAGCCTGAGGATTACATGCCGAAGAGGGCAGGATAATTCAGCAGTACTGAATACTTTATCAGAGGATGAAGAAGGACTTGCCTGGTGCTAGACGAAGGGTTTCCAGCAGAACAGAATATTTCAGGAGAGATATTTGCTGATCTTACAGGAGGTCTCATACTGGGGGCCGCATAGTGACAGAGAGTCTACAACAGCAGCACAGAGTATCTTTAAGGACTGTTCTGATCTTTGGATCGGTGATTCTATTTTAATATTGTCCTTATCTGGAAATACAGTATAATTTTACCAAGCAGAGGCTGCAAGAATATAAAACCACCTGCAAGTTATTAAAAAAATAAAATCCAGATGCAATTCCTTATTAATTTTTCCATTTTATCACGGCAGGGTTAACGGCGGACTCATCAATTATGGATAGCCCCGAAATGAAGCAGCACCTTCCATTATACATTTATCTCTGCCGCGGCCTCTCTGCTTTGGGTGCTTGTTCTCTCCTGAGATTGTGTTCATTAGTCTTCCGGAATAATTGTGCCAGGCTTAATAATTAACATCCTCTCTCCAGGCTCCTGCATATTAGATGTCACCCTCCTTCCCCACTGTCAGATCTGCACACGGACGCCGTACGCTCTGCAGACACTGCTGCCAGTGCAGATGTCTGTCCATCTATCTCTATAGAGAGACACGAGAGTAAAAACGGACTGTTTGGGAAATGTAATCAAACAAAATAAACCGACATTTGTGTTCTCACTCTCCGGGGCTGATGTCTCGCAATTACATGCTGTATTTAACGCCTTCAAGACGTAGCCCTTCTTCATTTTAGTGTTTTCGTTTTTTGCTCCCCTTCTTCCCAGAGCCATAACTTTTTTATGTCTCTGTCAATATGGCCGTGTGAGAGCTTGCTTTTTTGTAGAACGAGTTGTACTTTTGAACAACACCATTGGTTTTACCATGTCGTGTACTGGAAAATGGAAAAAAAATTCCAAGTGGGGTGAAATTGCAAAAAAAGTGCAATCCCACACTTGTTTTTTGCTTGGCTTTTTTGCTAGGTTCACCAAATGCTAAATGTTACCTGCCATTATGATTCTCCAGATCATTATGAGTTCACAGACACCAAACATGTCTAGTTTCTTTTTTATCTAAGTGGTGAAAAAACATTCCAAACTTTGAAAATGGCGCAATTTTTATTTTTTTTTAACAAAGACCTGTAGCGTCTCCATTTTTTGTGATCTCGGGTTGGGTGAGGACTCACTTTTTGAGTGCCGAGCTGACATTTTTAATGATACCATTTTGGTTCAGATATGTTCTTTTGATCACCCGTTATTGCATTTTAATGCAATGTCGAGGCAACCAAAAAAAAGTAAATCTGGCGTTTTGATTTTTTTATCGCTATGCCATTTAACAATCAGGTTAATCCTTTTTTTTATTGATAGATCGGGCGATTCTGAATGCGGCGATACCAAATGTGTGTAGTTTGATTTTTTTTTAATTGTTTTATTTTGATTGGGGCGAAAAGGGAGTGATTTGAAATTTTATGTTTTCTTTTTTATTTTTAAATAATTTTTTTTTTACTTTTGGCATGCTTCAATAGCCTCCATGAGAGGCTAGAAGCTGCTATAGCTCGATCGCCTCTGCTACATAGAGGTGATGACTAAATGAAAAACTGGGTCTGAACTGAAAAAGTAAGTTGATGTGTATGCAAAATGTAAATGCATATCAAACACATGACCATTAAACAGAGAAAACAAAAAACAAGAAGCAAATATCCTAAAATAAAACAAACAAAAAAAAATATATTGCAAAACATGCATGAAGTTGTAATAATAATAAAAAGGGTATTTGGTAAACATAATTTTGATCAAAAGAATGTTTACCAAATACCCTTTTTATTATTATTACAACTTCATGCATGTTTTGCAATATATTTTTTATTTTGTTTTATTTTAGGATATTTGCTTCTTGTTTTTTGTTTACATAGAGGTGATGCATAGATCACCTCTATGTAGCTGAATTACAGCATTGCTATGAGCGCTGACCACAGGGTGGCGCTCATAGCAATCTGCCATCAACAGCCATAGAGGTCTCAAGGAGACCTCTGGTTGTGATGGCAACGCATCGCAGACCCCCGATCACGTGATGGGGGTCAGCGATGTGCGTATTTCCTGCACTGTGGCCATAAGCACGCGTTAAATACGGCTGTAAGAGTTTGATAGCTGCATTTAACTAGTTAGTAGCGGTGGGTGGATCGCGATTCCACGCACCGCTATTGCGGGCACATGTCAGCTGTACAAAACAGATGACATGTCCCGGCTTTGAGGTGGGCTCAACGCCGGAGCCCACGTCAAAGGGAGAGACACGACATGCACAGTACTATCATGTGTGATACTGTCTACTGAGCCAGTGTATCTCAGCCTATCATGTGTGATACTGTCTACAGAGCCAGTGTATCTCAGCCTATCATGTGTGATACTGTCTACAGAGCCAGTGTATCTCAGCCTATCATGTGTGATACTGTCTGCTGAGCTAGTGTATCTCAGCCTATGGCCGGCGTCAGACACAACGTATAAAAATACGGACCGTATTGTACGGCCATAATACGCAGAAAAGCTCCCTGAACAGTGACCCGTATGTCATCCGTTGTCAAGGTGTGGCTGCATATTTTGCGCATGTAAGCATCCGTATGTCATCCGTATGGCAAGATTTTCTTGCCGGCTAGCAAAACCGACATATAATGGATCCCAATGACAGGTTTTAAATTACAAAAGAAAGAATAGATATATACACATAGAATACATAAATATATATATATATTGTAGCGATATGAATGGTCACATAGAGAGATGGGAGAGTAGGGTCATCACCATACCTTTGCATGTTTAAGGACCTGTGGTGATGTCACTCCCGCCTGACCAGTCATGTGATCTGTGTTAGCTGGGTGTCAGCTATATAAATTAGATTACTGTGACCACAGGTGTGTGTGACAGGAGGTGTGGAGACCTCCAGTGTGGGTGTTCTAAGGACAGTAACCTGCTATGGTACATGGACTGTGTATTAGCCTTTTTGTTACTTTGTGCCGGAGAAGGCTGTTTTGTTTTTTTATCTACATAGAGCAGTTTATGACGTTCTTAATAAACTTGCTGGAAGATTCAAGTGAAGTCGCTCTCCTGTTTGCCTCCCATCGCACCTGAGCGAGAGAAATCCTTACAATTGGTAGAGACGTGCGGGCAGCATTCCCAGCGGAGAAGTGAGACTGTACTTCATGTCTTGGGTCAAGACTGTAGCAAGTCAGCAATAATTGCCAGGGAAAATGGAGGACCTGCTGAAACACTTGGTCCAGGCGCAGGTACAGCAGCAAGAGACCAACAGGATGTTGTTGCAGCAGATACAGCAGAGCCAGCAGGAGCATCAACAGCAGATGCAGCAGAGCCAGCAGGAGCATCGGCAGCAGAGCCAGCAGGAGAATCGGCAGCAGATGCAGCAGAGCAAGCAGGAGCATCGGCAGCAGATAAAGCAGAGCCAGCAAAAGCATCGGCAGCAGATACAGCAGAGCCAGCAGGAGCATCGTCAGCAGATGCAGCAGAGCCAGCAGGAGCAACGGCAGCAGATGCAGCAGAGCCAGCAGGAGCAACGGCAGCAGATGCAGCAGAGCCAGCAGGAGCAACGGCAGCAGATGCAGCAGAGCCAGCAGGAGCAACGGCAGCAGATGCAGCAGAGCCAGCAGGAGCAACGGCAGCAGATGCAGCTTCTGATAACCGCCATCCAGGGCAGGACAAGCGCCCCAACCCCAGGTCGGGCTGATGACACCCATGCCAGGAAGGTGGTTAGACGGCATTGCAGAAAATTACAGCCGGGGATGATGTTGAGGCCTTCCTGATGGTATTTGGAGGGTCGCTGAGAATGAAAAACGTCCCCCAGAGCAGTGGGCAAAGGTTCTGGCGCCGTACCTGACGGGGGAGCCACAGAAGGCGTACTATGATTTGACTTTGCAGGACACCAAGGAGTATCATAAACTAAAGGTTGAGAATTGAGATCCTTGCACGGTTGGGGGTGACAATGACTATCAGGGCACAGCGAGTCCATCGCTGGGCTTATCACCGGGACAAACCGCCGCGCTTCCAAATGTTTGACCTGTTGCACCTGGTCCAGAAATGGCTGCAGCCAGAGTCCGCTACACCTGCGCTGATAGTGGAAAGAGTGATGATGGATCGGTTTCTGCACTCCCTGCTGAAGCCCATACAAACTTGGGTTGCCCAGGGTGATCCCCGGAATGCCGATGAACTGTTCGGACTGGTTGAAAGATACCAGGGAGTGGAAGGCTCCTTGGGGAGGCAGCCCATTCTGTACTGGGGGTCCCAGCAGGGGCAGAGTCCCAAAAAGGGGTGGGGCGCCCAAGATCAAAATGGGGGGGAGGTGGTGCCCAAGGTCCCTACGGGTAATATTATTTGTTGGAGGTGCCACGGGCCAGGACATATCGCTGCAGCATAGGACACCGTTTTTCATTTTATGCATATCCAGCCTGCAGTGTGAACTCGTTCCCCCATGAGGGTCCTCAAAAGTGTCCCGTGAAGGTGAACGGTAAAGCAGTCACGGCGCTGCTAGACTCTGGGAGCTTAGTGACCCTGGTGAGGGCCACTTTTCCTCTCAACATACTCCCGGGGAAAAAAGTCGGTGTTCGATGTATACATGGGGATGTAAAGGACTACCCTATGGCCAGAGTGGACATTGAAACGGCGCATGGCACTGAGTCCCATGAAGTCGGCGTCGTTCGGGACTTGGTGAGCCCTATAGTTATAGGCTGGGATTTCTGTTTGTTTCGAGATCTGTGGGGAAAGGATTCTGAGGTCACTAGCGAGAATAGGGAACCAGTAAATCCTAATGAGGTATCGCCATACCCAGAGGGGGCGGAGTCCCAAACTGAGGGGGTGAAGGGAAAAGAGGTGACGGCAAATAAGCCGATGGACCGTTGCCAGGTTCAGGGTTTGAACAGCGCATGTCCAGAATGGTGTTCTGACTTTTCATCTGACAGGGGGTCACAGAACTGTTCTCTAGTAGTCAATGGAGAGTGGGTGAGTGGACTTCTCGACTCAGGGAGCCAAGCGACCCTGCTGAACGCCACACTCCCTGTCTATCTGATTCCTGGGAGGAAGATGGAAGTCCACTGCATTCATGGGGTCGCTAGGGATTATCCGGGGTCCAGCGTAATCATTGAGACGCACGATCTTATTTCCTGCCATGATGTTCCTGTAATCCCAAACTTGCCATACCCTATAGTAATAGGCCGGGACTTTGAATGGTTTTGGGATTTGTGGAAGGAAAGGGGAGTGTCTGATTGCTCAGAAGGGAACCAGAGTGACCCTAAGGGAGCCCCACCACCCGAGGGGACCGAGTTCCTGCAGACTGGAAGAAAGTGTGGGTCAGACCAACGCGGGGACTTTGGGGTGATCAAATGTGGGACCATGAGAAACTAGGAAGCTCCAGGGATAGGGGCAGACACCTGGTCAAATGGGGACATGCTGTTCCAGGATGACAGGGAGAGTGGGAATGACTCCTATGCAGACTGTGACTCAAACGCAAGCGAAAGCGAGTGCAGCAAGGGGGAGTTGAGTCCAAGTGGCAGATCTTCACCTCGCCGTAGGGGCTGCAGAAGGGCAGGACAGGCTACACTCTCTAAGAAGAGAAATGAGGAGGAAATGATGGTGCCACATGTACTGGATAAAAGAGAGCATGACCATGAGATAGAGCCGCTTAAAGAGACAGTCGGGCGAGAAAGGGTCCTAAGACAAGTGATTGAGCAACGAGTGGATGAGCTGGAGAAGGAAGTCTCTAAGCTCCAAGGTCACCTGTCAGCATGTCAGACTATGAACAAGGCCCTATTGAAAGATAACATGCAAGGAGAAAATTCCAGCTCACCCTTTGAATGCCAATAAATCTTCGAGACACGTTTGTTAGTTTCCAGGGTACCCACGGGGTTAAATTTAAGAAGAGAGTTCTTGATATATTATTAATTGTTTTTAATCTGTCTATTGGGTTTTTTTTCTTTTCTTATTCTGTTCAGGTTGTATTACTAAGTGATTTGTAATCATTTTCACCTGTTCTGTGTGCATATATACTTGCCCTTTAGGTGCTAGAGACATACTGAAGTCTAAGAACACCTGTTCGAAATGCGTTCAGTCTCTCACTAGCAACCTCTCCTCCGGGTGTTCTGGTCGGGTATTTTTCTCATTGTTATTTGGATCTTGAATAAAGAATTTTGGATTTTATCTTCTTGAACTGGATCGTTTTGTTTCAAGGCCTATTGAAAGATACGGAGGTACTCAGTGAGGCCCAAGAGAAGCATCAGAAGGAACTTCTACGTAGAGAGGATGAGCGGCGCTGCTGGGCAGAGGAACGAGAGAAAGTTCTCCAAGAGCTCGAGATAGAGAAGAAGCTAATGCCCAGCTCCAGAAATCTGCGGCAGACCAGGAAAACGTACTGTTGCGCTCTCCCGATCTGATCGTAATGAAGGAGAATGAGCTGGAGAGGAGACCAAAGAAGGGGCCTCGACGGAGAAAGAAATCCAACAGGGGAAGTGCCATACAGATCGCCACACCAGGGAGGTCGGTATCGTGGAAGAATGCACTGACTCTCGGGACAATAAAGGCCACGAGTCAGTCCAAGTAGGTGAAACTTCGGGTGTCAAGTGCATAAAAGAGATACCCGTGTGCCAGTGAGGATGCACCAGAGATGAAGCAGTTGGTCATATTGTCAACTAGGGAAGTCACAGTGAAGCGGGAGGCTGTCATAAGAGATAGGCAGCTACCATGCCGCCGCACGAAGCAGATTATGCTGTTGAGGAATAAGGAAGCTACTCGATGTCTGGAGCAAGCAAGTGTCACGCTGTCTAATGATATGTATACAATGTCAGTAAACTATTAATACAGGAACAACACTCTATACAACAACTAGTATAGCAACATCAGCATGTAAGTATAGAATAGATTTACCTGACACGATATCTGCTGAACTCAGGGTTAATCTTGAGGACTTGATGAGCTGAAACAGGAAAGAGGTGGACCGGGATCTAACCTGACCCTAAACTGGGGTCCTAACTAATCCCTCACCTTGGAGGTACTGATAATGGTTCAGAGGTCCAAGTCTCCAACCTAACCCTGTCTCCTATCAGACCCTGAACCCTGTAATCAGTCCTAAGAAGGATCCTGACTACCACCAAAGGGATATGGGCTGATCTTAGCTAAATACACAGATTAGACATATAAGACAGACAGGATAACACTCGCTTGCATACACACTCAAACACCAAAGGAACATAAATGGTCTGGGAAATAAACTCTAACCAAGTTGAGCTTAGAACAACTAAGGAGCTCACAACTAAAGTCTATACAGATTCATTCCTATCTGTGGTCTGCATGAAGGTTTCACTGGCAACTCCCCAAGCAGACAACCAGGAATTTAAAGGAAACCAATCAACAAATAATCAATTGCAGCTGGGAGAAACTGCACCCAGTCCCAGCACCGAGCACAGACAGAATTAACTCCAAAGCTGCCAAACACAAAGAAACAGCAGCTCAGCTGTGAGAAGTCAAAATGTGCAACCGCGACGATCTTCGTGGCAATGCACACATGACAGTACCCCCCCTTCTACGAGGGGCCTCCGGACCCTCAGGGCCAGGCCTGTCCGGGTGAGTTCTGTGGAAGGTCCGAACCAAACGATCTGCGTTAACATCAGACGCAGGGACCCACGTCCTCTCCTCTGGACCATACCCCTTCCAATGCACCAAGTACTGAAGGGACCGGCGATTCAGACGTGAGTCAATGATCTTTGATACTTGAAATTCCAAGTTACCATTGACCAACACAGGAGGAGGAGGTAGAGGTGACGGTATGACTGGTGCCACATACCTTTTAAGTAATGACTTGTGGAACACATTATGAATTTTAAACGTAGGAGGGAGGTCCAGACGAAATGCCACAGGATTAATTATGGAACTGATCCTGTACGGCCCGATGAATCTGGGACCCAGTTTCCAGGAGGGCACTTTAAGTTTTATATTCCTGGTAGACAACCATACCAGATCGTTCACATTCAGATCTGGACCAGAAACTCGCCTCCTATCAGCCATACGTTTGTAACGGTTCCCCATCGCACTCAGATTATTCAATACACCTCTCCACACAGAAGCAAGTGACGACGAGAAACGCTCCTCCTCAGGAACCCCAGAAGGGCCCCCCCCATTGAAAGTACAAAACTGGGGATGAAAACCATATGCCCCAAAAAGCGGGGACTTACCAGTGGACTCGCTCCGCCTGTTGTTAAGAGCGAACTCTGCCAGAGGCAAGAAAGAAGACCAGTCCTCTTGGTTCTCTGAGACAAAACACCGGAGATATGTCTCTAAGCTCTGATTTAGACGCTCTGTCTGACCATTGGTCTGCGGATGAAAAGCCGAGGAAAATGACAATTGCATCCCCCGACGTAAACAAAATGCCCTCCAAAATTTGGACACAAACTGAGACCCCCTATCTGACACCACATCAGAAGGCAACCCATGAAGTCTAACGATCTCCCTAATGAACACCTGCGCCAGAGTTTTAGCATTAGGGAGTGCAGGAAGAGCAACGAAATGTGCCATCTTACTGAACCTGTCAACAACCACCAGTATGACAGTATTCCCTGACGACGGAGGGAAGGTCCGTAATGAAGTCCATAGATAAATGAGTCCATGGACGCTCCGGAAGTTTCAAGGGTAAAAGGGTCCCAGACGGACGGGTATG
This sequence comes from Oophaga sylvatica, assembly GCA_033576555.1. Classification (NCBI taxonomy): domain Eukaryota; kingdom Metazoa; phylum Chordata; class Amphibia; order Anura; family Dendrobatidae; genus Oophaga; species Oophaga sylvatica. The sequence continues at coordinate 481,192,947 of JARQOD010000001.1, read as the reverse complement.
AGGGGTTTTAGAGCGAGCACACACCCCACATGACGCGACAAAAGTTATAACATCTTTATTAGCATTAGGCCACCAAAACCGGCGAGAAAGGAGATCTAAAGTAGCCTTACTCCCTGGATGTCCTGCTAGAGCAGAATTATGATGTGCCTCAATAACCTTTTGTCTCAACAGATTTGGGACAAACAGTCTCCCTGGAGGTCCTGCAGGGGCGTCCCCTGAGCCTCTAACACCTCCTCCTCAAGCTCAGAACATACAGCCGACACTACCACCCCCTCCTGAAGGATAGGACTCGGGTCATCCGTTTTCCCGGCCCCTGGGAAACTGCGAGACAAGGCATCAGCCTTTACATTCTTAGACCCCGGGCGATAAGTGACGACAAAATTAAACCTGGTAAAAAACAACGACCATCGAGCTTGTCTGGAATTCAGACGCTTAGCGGATTCCAAATACAACAGGTTCTTGTGATCAGTAATAACGGTAACCGGGTGGACTGCCCCCTCCAAAAAGTGACGCCATTCTTCAAAAGCTAACTTAATGGCCAAAAGTTCCCTATTGCCGATATCATAATTCCTTTCGGCGGACGACAATTTCTTAGAAAAGAAAGCGCACGGATGCCATTTACCAGGGGACGGACCCTGGGACAATATAGCACCCACCCCTACGTCAGACGCATCCACCTCCACAATGAACGGCTGAGATGCATCTGGTTGGATGAGAACGGGTGCCGAAGCAAAACATTTCTTCAAAGAGGAAAAGGCTTGGCAAGCTTTGTCCGACCATTTAGAAAAATCCGTCCCTTTTCTTGTCATGTCAGTGAGAGGTTTGACGACAGATGAGAAATTACAAATACATTTCCGGTAGTAGTTAGCAAACCCCAAAAAACGCTGCAGAGCCTTAAGATCCCCTGGCTGATCCCATTCAAGCACTGCTCTCACCTTTTCAGGGTCCATACGGAAACCGGAGGCTGACACCAAAAAACCCAAAAACTGAAGTTCCTGTACGGCAAATACACACTTCTCCAGTTTGGCGTATAATTTATTGTCTCGCAAGATCTGCAACACCTGTCTCACATGCTCCTGATGAGACACAAGATCTGGCGAGTAAATTAAAATGTCGTCCAAATATACAACCACAAACAGCCCCACAAGGTGACGAAAAATGTCATTAACAAAATGTTGGAATACTGCTGGTGCAGTAGTCAGACCAAAAGGCATGACTAGGTTCTCATAATGTCCCTCCGGCGTGTTAAACGCCGTTTTCCACTCATCCCCCTCTTTTATCCTAATCAGATTATACGCCCCCCTGAGATCCAATTTAGAAAACCATTTGGCGCCAACAATTTGATTGAAGAGATCAGGAATAAGAGGGAGTGGATACGGATCTCGAACAGTAATCCGATTAAGTTCGCGGAAATCCAAGCAAGGGCGTAGGCCTCCATCTTTCTTCTTCACAAAGAAGAACCCCGCGGCTACTGGGGAAGATGAAGGTCTAATATGCCCTTTGGCCAGACTTTCAGAAATATAATCTTTCATAGCCTGCCTCTCAGGACCAGAAAGATTATACAACCTAGCTTTAGGCAACTTAGCATCAGGAAGGAGATTAATAGAGCAGTCATACACGCGATGAGGAGGCAACTCCTGACACCCCTCCTCAGAGAAAACATCCCCAAAATCCTCCAAAAAAGGAGGCAATGTACTAGGCACGACCGCACTGATGACTGTGTTCATGCAGTTGCTTTTGCAAAACTCACCCCATTGGCTTATTTCTCTGGACTGCCAATTAATCACAGGGTTATGTTTAACCAACCAAGGAAGTCCCAACACAATGGGAGTAGGTAGACCCTCCAACACATAACAAGATAATTGTTCCCTATGTATTGCCCCTACCTGAAAGTCAATGTTATGAACCTCATGAACAAAGCTACCTTGGCCAAGAGGCCTGGCGTCAATGGAGAATATAGGGATCGGTTTGACCAATACACTCAGATGCATAACTTGAGCCTGAGCAAACTGAGCGTCAACCAGATTAGCCCCGGAACCACTATCAAGAAGAACAGACAATCTCTCCACTCTCGTACCAACTACCACCTCCACTGGTACAAGGAACTGAGAAGAACTGGCGGATGAAATACATACTCCCAGGTTGTCGTCCACCACACAACCTGGGATTAACAGTTTTCCGGCGACTTTTGGCTCAACAAGGCACGGGATGAACATTCTCCAACAAAATGTCCCTCTTTCCCGCAGAAAAAACATCTTCTAGTCCTGCGGCGTACCGCCAATCCCCTCCTACGAAATGATGTCCCTCCCAACTGCATAGGCTCATCCGAACAGACAAGGGGAACCTCAACATAAGGGACTTTAGTGGTAGGTGGAGAAACAACAGGGAGTGGGGTTACCTCACCCCTCTCCCGAAGCCGTCTATCAGTACGGATAGCTAAGGCCATAGCAGCCTCCAGAGAAGGAGGAGACTCATACTGAGCCAAAACGTCATTTAATTTATCAGAAAGCCCATGACAAAACTGGCTCCTAAGAGCTGGGTCATTCCACTGAGTATCTGTGGCCCATCTACGAAACTCAGAAGCAAATTCCTCTGCCGGACGATCTCCCTGCTGTATCTTACGTAATTTTGTCTCAGCAAGAGAGACCCGATCTGGGTCATCATATACCAATCCCAGGGCAGTAAAAAATTGATCTACAGACAGTAGAGCCGGGATCCCGGAGGAAGGGAAAATGCCCAGGATTGAGGGTCCCCTTGCAGAAGTGAGATAACAATTCCCACTCTCTGCTCCTCACTCCCTGATGATCGAGGCCGAAGCCGAAAATACAATTTACATGCCTCCCGGAAGGTGAAAAATTTGTCTCGCCCACCAGTGAACCTGTCCGGGAGAGCAACCTTAGGTTCAACTCTGGTTTGCTCCAGGGGAGACAAAACTTTGGACTTAATGTCCGTCAGCTCCATGGATAATCCCTGCAACTGCAGAGCCAGCTGGGCTACTGGATCCATGGTAACTGGAGATAATTTTTATGGCCAGTGAAAATGTCACGCTGTCTAATGATATGTATACAATGTCAGTAAACTATTAATACAGGAACAACACTCTATACAACAACTAGTATAGCAACATCAGCATGTAAGTATAGAATAGATTTACCTGACACGATATCTGCTGAACTCAGGGTTAATCTTGAGGACTTGATGAGCTGAAACAGGAAAGAGGTGGACCGGGATCTAACCTGACCCTAAACTGGGGTCCTAACTAATCCCTCACCTTGGAGGTACTGGTAATGGTTCAGAGGTCCAAGTCTCCAACCTAACCCTGTCTCCTATCAGACCCTGAACCCTGTAATCAGTCCTAAGAAGGATCCTGACTACCACCAAAGGGATATGGGCTGATCTTAGCTAAATACACAGATTAGACATATAAGACAGACAGGATAACACTCGCTTGCATACACACTCAAACACCAAAGGAACATAAATGGTCTGGGAAATAAACTCTAACCAAGTTGAGCTTAGAACAACTAAGGAGCTCACAACTAAAGTCTATACAGATTCATTCCTATCTGTGGTCTGCATGAAGGTTTCACTGGCAACTCCCCAAGCAGACAACCAGGAATTTAAAGGAAACCAATCAACAAATAATCAATTGCAGCCGGGAGAAACTGCACCCAGTCCCAGCACCGAGCACAGACAGAATTAACTCCCTAGCTGCCAAACACAAAGAAACAGCAGCTCAGCTGTGAGAAGTCAAAATGTGCAACCGCGACGATCTTCGTGGCAATGCACACATGACAGCAAGAAAAGCTCAAAGTCGGCGTGGGTTGGTGGAAAGCCTTGGGAAGATCTGGATGCTCCTGGAGGCGTACCAGGGAAGAATAGAGCAGCTAAGACTTGAGAAGGAGCAGACCAACAGACAGCTGCAAGAGTTGGGAAGAAAAAGGCCGCCACCTTCAACCCGCGGTATAGATAGGTGAAGAGGTTCGCTTAAGAGTGAAAGTCCTCAAGTGGAGCTAATACAGGACATAGATGGCCTGTAAGAGGTAGAAGCAGTGAAGCCTCAGTTAGCTCAGGACTCAGTGACCTATGCAAGAGACCCTGTAATGGATGAAATGACAAGGGGACATTCCTATCAAAGAACGTGACAGAGTCGGATGACAGATGCCTTGAAAGGGTTCAGTAGCAGGGCCCGACTTTGACAGACCGTTTAATGGTCGGAGACGACTAAAAAGAGTTTCTAGTCGGTGAATGAAAGGTGCCAAGCCCACGGCTTTAGGCAGAGGGGGAGGTATGTAGCGATATGAATGGTCACATAGAGAGATGGGAGAGCAGGGGCATCACCATACCTTTGTCTGTGCTTAAGGACCTGTGGTGATGTCACTCCCACATGACCAGTCATGTGATCTGTGTGAGCTGGGTGTCAGCTATATAAATTAGCCTACTGTTGACCACAGGAGGGTGTGACTGGAGGTGTGGATACCTCCAGTGTGGGTATTCTAAGGACACTAACCTGCTATAGTACATGGACTGTGTATTTGCCTTTTTGTTACTTTGTGCCGGAGAAGGCTGTTTTTGTTTTTCTATCTAGAGCAGTTTATGACGTTCTTAATAAACTTGCTGGAAGATTCAAGTGAAGTCGCTCTCCTGTTTGCCTCCCATCGCACCCGAGCGAGACAACTCCCTACAATATATATATACATGTCATTGTGTCACACACACACATATATATATATATATGTATATATATATATAGTTCATACACTTCTACATAGCATAATAGCCGCTAACTCAATTGCCAGCTTCTGTAAAATCATTACAGAACCCGACATGAAGTGACACATGGTTTACATACAGTAAACCATTTCATTTCATGTAGTTTGATATATGGTTTTCACTAATAATTATATGAGTGTATGTGTGAAAAATTTTGGATGTGTAGGTGTTAATTTAATATGTAAATTTGTTGTAAAAAAAATGTGTGGGCTCCCGCGGTATTTTCTCCGCCAGACAGGGAAAGCCAGTGACTAAGGACACATATTAATAGCCTAGGGAGGGACCATTGTGTTTGTGCCCCCCCTGGCTAATAACACCTGCCCCCAGCCACCCCAGAAAAGGCACATCTATAAATAGATGTGCCTTTTCTGGCACTTAGTCCATCTATTCCCATTGCCTTTAGCGGTGGCTAATGGGTTAATAATGGGTTAATGCCACCTTGCTATTGAAAGGTGACATTAATCCGGGTTAATAATGGAGAGTTGTCAATTAGACAACTCTCCATTATTAATCCTATTGTACTAAAAGGTTAAAAAAAACACACATTAATTAAAAATTATTTTAATGAAATAAATACACACAGTTTTTGACCAAAATGTATTATACTGGTAATGCTTTTGAATCCATTGTTCTCCTGTAATAAAAATAAAATAAAAAAGCAACAATATCCATACCTCTCCGGCGTTCTGTCAGGTCCCACGCTGCAATCCATCTGAAGGGATTAACTTGTTTACAGCAGGGACTGGTGCTAATGCAACCAGCCCTGCTGTAAACCCCCGCAGAATTAATGTGTGTGTGTTTTTTAACCATTTACTACAATAGGATTAATAATGGAGATTTGTCTAATTGACAACTCTCCATTATTAACCCGGATTAATGTCACTTTTCAATAGCAAGGTGGCATTAACCCAGGGGTCTCAAACACGCAGCCCACGGGCCGCATGCGGCCCCTGAGGCAGGCATCTGTGGCCCGCGGTGCACCACATGTCAGGGGGTTGGCGGGGAGGGGTCGCGGGGGTGTCAGATAATGCTCAACCCCTGGCGTGTCTGCAGCACCCCCCCTGCTTCTTCCACTCTCCTTCCTTCAGCGGTCACGAGGTACCGCTCATTAAAGTCATGAATATGCACATGTGTGATACTGTCTGCTGAGCCAGTGTATCTCAGCCTATCATGTGTGATACTGTCTTCTGAGCCAGTGTATCTCAGCCAATCACATGTGATAGTGTACCTCAACTAATTATGATTATAACTTATTTCTGAGCTGTGTTTCTAATTTTATCATATGTTATACTGTCTGATAATCTAGTGTTTCTAAATCTAGCCTTTATGTGCTAGGATTAGATACATCAGTGTATCAACAATATGTAATTCTGTCTGGTAAACTGGTGAATCTAAATCTATTATTTGTGATCTTGTCTGATGAGCTGGTGTATCTAAGCCTATGATGTGTTATACTGTCTGATAAAATGGTGTATCTAAGCCTATCCTTTGTTGTGTGCTAGGATTAGATACACCAGTTTATCAGTCATGTGTAATCCATCACGTGTGATAATGTGTGTGCTGGTGTGTCTAATCTTGCAATGCGTGATACTGTCTACTAAGCTGGTGGCGTATCTAACTCTATTCTGTGTGGTACTGTAATGTAGTATATCTAAGTGTGCCATGTGCGATAATGTCTGGATTAGATACATCAGCTGATCAATCATGTGTGACTCTGTCTAATGAGCTGGTGTATCTAAGCCTGTCATGTGTGATACTGTTGGCTATGTCTTACAGACTAGTAGTTTGGCCAGACATAAACTCTGTGGATGGGTGGATCTGGTGTATCATTTCTCTGATCTCTTCTCCCCATTCTCTCACACAACACGTTAGTTCGGCTTCACACATCTGACAGTCACAGTCAGAGTACGGACCTGTACAGATTGTTAGGGGTCTTCTGACCCAAACTTAAAAAGAATCTGTCACCAGGTCTTTTCTATGAAATCTGAGAGCAGCACGATGTAGGGACAGAGACCCTGAATCCAGTGATGTGTCACTTCATTTACTGGGTGCAGCCGTTCTGACACAATCATAGTTTTTAGATGTAGCATGAAGTAGAGCTGAGAAAGATAACCCCACCCACACCACAGCTTTCTGTTTCTTGACAGTTAACTACTAATACATGGTGTGGGCAAGGATGAACCTGGAGGCACAGGAACATTAGTCCGGGAAGTGATGATCTCCTGCTCATAAAACACCCATTGTATTGAAACAATAGCACACAGTCCAACAAGTGATACATCCCTGAAATCAGTGTCTCAACCCCTACCTCATGCTGCCGTAACAATTCATAGCAAAAACCAGCTGACAGTGTTCTGTAACAGCTTCATAGGCTCATATGAGGCTTTTGAGTTCAGGATAAGAGACCCAGACATTCCATACAGTACATCGGGGTCCGTGCTCAAATTCAAATGTCGGATGTGAGAAGCCGAACTAGTAGTGTAAAAGTTTCCTTCATGCGACTGATTAATGGCGTTCTGTGCGTGTTCATGGGTGAATTATGCTCCTTGTCCATCGATGATACCTCTTTGATCAATGACTGAAGTTTTAATTCCAGATCTCGGGGGGCTATCCACATGTCTCGGGGAGTTATCCACATATCTCGGGGGGCTATCCATATATCACGGGGGCCTATCCACATGTCACGATAAGGGAGAAAAGCGTAACCCTTTGCTGCGCTTATTTGCATTGCACCCGCTCCGGACTTGAGTGATGACCGCTGTCGGCATCAATCACAGGGTTAATGATACAATTTCATGCACACCTGGTTTCTCAGAGCTTTTGCTGAAGATCAGAGGTTACTACTTTATTTCACAGCTTGAAGTGGAGCCTTGGCATCACAATTAATCTGCGTAACTCGTTTTTTTTTCTTTTTTAGCAGTGATGACCTTGGTAAGGACGAGACGATATCTCTGGGCTGCTCGGAGGCTTTCAGATATTTTCAATTAGTATTTATTGGCTAATTGTATAGATCTCACTTCTGTAATCTCTCATTCTCTTTAATGTTGGACATGTATAATCGATCTTCACTGTACATCACCTACCAACCGGAAGCTGCGTCCTTCTCGGACCCCACACCTCTGAAGCTGCTGTGCTGCAATGCTTTCTTCTATTCACAAATATATAGGGATATGGTGATATTTAGAGATGAGCAGATAGATCCGCAGAGGATCAAGTTTGTTTCAAATTTCATGAAATTGGCAGTTTTACTTGAATTTGAACATTTTAGGACTGTTTGCGGATCACAAGAAAAAACTCGTCCGGCCTCATTCCACACAATGCTGAAGCATCAGACAGCAGGCTAATATCTTTTGACATTGCTGAGGGGCCTCCCTATAATGCCCTGCAGCGAGGACATCTAGCCAATTATCACACCTTGTACAGTGGTGGTCAGTACCCAGGTCATCACAGATCAGCAGCTCTTAGTGTAGTGTGTGGCATCATGGTATTCCATCTCCAAAGTCACTGAGTAAATCTCTCTCTCTCCTGCAGAGTGTAAGCTCTTATGGTCAGCAGGGTTCTCTCTCTCTCCTGTGGAGTATAAGCTCTTATGGTCAGTGGGGTCCTCCCTCTCACTTCTGTAGTATGAAAGCTGTTATGGTCAGTGGGATTCTCTTTCTCTCTTGTAGTGTGTAAGCTCTTATGACCAATGGGGTTTTCTTTCTCCTGTAGAGTGTAAGCTCTTATGGTCAGCAGTGTCCTCTCTCTCTTCTGTAGTATGTAAGCTGTTACTGTCAGTGGGGTTCTCTCTCTTTCCTGTAGAATGTAAGCTCTTATGGTCAGTGGGGCACTCTCTGTCTCCTGTAGAGTGTAAGCTCTTATGGTCAGCAGGGTCCTCTCTCCTATAGAGTGTAAGATCTTATGGTCAGCGGGGTCCTCTTGTCACGGGGCAGTTGAATAAATACAGGGGACGAGGAACCTGGGCCCCTGAACTGCCCCTAAGGCTAAGGGAGGACCTGTCTTTCCTTAACTTGGGGGTACGCTTAAAGGTAGCGAGGCCCAAGTCCCCGATCTGTCCCTGTCTCCTGTTTAGCCCTTAGCTAAACCCACCAACCGCCTCCCCAGGGAGTGAGACAGGGAATAATTTGAATAACACAAAACAACCAAAGGAAAGCCAGACACCCAAGGGTTAAATCAACTAAACTATAAACACTTAGCTTTCTCTGCTGTAAAGCTCCGCACAGCAGAGTAATAAGGCACCAGATGAGGGAAGCAACTAAAGTGCAACTGAAGTACAACTTCTCTCAGCAGCTCCTGGCTCCAGCTTGGTTGGTTTCCAGAGGAAGCAATATTACCAACACCAGCTGACAACTCAGGAGACCTTATAAAGGAAATGGGAGTGGTCGCCACCTACTCCTGACAAGTAATCAGGCATGCAATTTCACCAGCGGCCACCGGGAGCAAAGACTGGGATTAACCCCCGTTGACCAGACTGGAAAAAGATTTCAACATGCAGAGAGAGATCTGCCACAGGTCCAAATGTGGATCGTGACACCTCTCTATCTTCTGTAGAGTGTAAGCTCTTATGATTAGCAGGGTCCTCTCTCTCTCCTGTAAAGTGTAAGCTCTTATGGTTAGCGGGGTCCTCTCTCCTATAGAGTGTAAGCTCTTATGGTCAGTGAGGTACTCTGTCTCTCCTGTAGAGTGTAAGCTCTTATGGTTAGCGGAGTCCTCTCTCCTGTAGAGTGTAAGCTCTTATGGTCAGTGGGGTCCTCTCTCTCTCTTGTAGAGTGTAAGCTCTTATGGTCAGCGGGGTCCTCTCTCTCTCCTGTAGAGTGTAAGCTCTTATGGTCAGCAAGGTACTCTCTACTATAGAGTGTAAGCTCTTATGGTCGGTGGGGTCCTCTATCTCCTGTAGAGTGTAAGCTCTTATGGTCAGCATGGTCCTCTCTCTCTCCTGTAGAGTGTAAGCTCTTATGGTTATTGAGGACCTCTCTCTCTCTCTCTTGCCGAGCATAAGCTCTTATGGTCAGCATGGTCCTCTCTCTCGAGTGTTGTCTGTGAAAAAGCACACATTACACGGAGAGCGCTAGAACCATTGTTATTTTATTAGGCTGCCCAGATGACAGTTTTTTCACATGGACCTAAAGTCTGCATGAAAAAAATTTCAGCAACTGCAAGTTTTGTCCGTATTTCGAATGAGACTTGCCTATTCAAGTCTATGGGCGAGTAAAAATCTACAGATACATTGCCATTGCCAATATTATCATAGGACACTGCATATGGTCTTGTAAGTTTTATTCACTGCTTATGTAGAAAAACGGACGTCACACAGAATGGGTGTAAAAAATTGTAACATGGATTATACATGGATGACAACAGATATAGAAGTCATCTGCTTTTTGCTGGATGAAAATCAGACGAATATTATAAATTTCTGTGAACTTAGCCTAAGGACCAGATATTTTTTTTTATTACGTCCTGATGTATAGAACCACTGACTAGACACAAAGCGTTCACATAGCATGTCCTTGATGTTAGTGACATACGTGTGGGGTTTAGTCAGTCGCTGGGAGACTTGGGCTCTGAAAAAGGTCAAACAACAGTGATCGGAGGACCAGGATTGGAACAGTGATGGGAGGTCAGTTATACCAATAAGGGAAGCTGAGTATAATAATGTATTATAATTTTTAAGGAAATCTGTCAGCAGATTTTTGTTGTTTAATTCGAGAGCAGCATGATGTAGCGGCAGAGAGTCTGATTCCAGAGATGTCACTTGCTCTGCATTTTGCTATAGTTTCCATACAATCAGTGTTTTATCAGCAACAGTCCAGCTAATCTGTGCAACCCCGCCCCCACCGCTGATTGGAAGCTTGCTGAAAGTGTACACAGAAAGCTGCCAATCAGTGCTGTGGGCGGGGTTATATGCAGCTCAGCATTTCGAGCTTTGCTATAAGTACAGCAGAGAAAACATGGATTCTAAAAAATTGCCCCAAGCAGCCCAGTAAGTGGTAAATCACTGGAATCCGATTCTCTCTTCCCCTACATCATGCTGCTCTTAGATTTCATAGCAAATTGCTGACAACTTCTCCTTAATCCCTATGGCCCTAACATTTTTCCAGTCCTCAGAATCCAGCACAGCTGTCTGCCCACCATTTTGATGGGTTTCTACAAATCAAATCCTAAAAAATTTGGATTAAATTAGAATTAATTTGCTCATATCTGGTGGTAACCTAATATGTAAAGTGACTACACTGTCTTGAAAATAAAGAATCCCCACATCTATGTGAAGATTCACACACTGTATTAAGTTACTCCCCTTTTTTAACCTTGGTCCGTATTTTTTGGAGAAAAGACAGATTAGTCACTTGCACAGGAGATATGTCCAACACTGTCTCTTATATAATGTTCTGTTCTGGAGGGTTGTCTGTTCCGATGTGTACACAGAAAATAGAGGCTGAGTGGAATCCTCAGAACAGGAATGTCAATCTTCCCAAAGTAGGGGAGATCAGGCACAAGAGTTAGGGGGGCCATGTCTACCTTCTAATCAGGTGTAATTTTGCATTATGAGCTTCTGGATTGAAAAGGCCCCATCAATTGTTCTTCCAGTGTCTGTGTCCGCTTCTGGAAGAGACACATTAAAAAATGCTAAGTCTTTAGCTGAAATTGATGGCACTGTCTAGAACTTTTATATTGATGTGCTATCCTTAGGTTGTCATTAATATGTGATTGGTGGAGGTGCTTCACCCAGTATCGCCATCGACCAGCTGCTCCTTGTGCTGGAGGTGGCAGAATGTGATGAGTTGTGGAGCAGAGCTACTCAGCTCTAGAGTTGAGCGAAACAGGTGGGTCAGATTCATAAGTCGCCGACTTTCGCCAAAGTCGGGTTTTGTTGACCCAAACACAACCATAGTCGGCCATGCGGTCGGCAAAACGAGCGCCAAAGTCGGTTTTCCCAGAATGCTTTCAGGCGCCTTTTTTCAGCCAGTGAGTAAGGACGTACACTGTGGGCAACGAGATGACATGGCAGCGTCCACCACCATCTTAGTGAAGGGCATTGCAGTGATTGGCTTGCTTTGGGGGGCGTCATAGTGTCTATAAAAGCCCTGACCGCCGACCGCCATTTTACTTCTGCCGATCTTAACAGTAGGGAGAGGTTGCTGGCGCTGTTTATCAGTAGGGAGAGAGTTAGGGCTGAAAGAGAAGTTCTTCTGTGCTTGTGCTGATAGCAATTGTGCTGTACAGTTAGTGTGCAGTGACAGGGAGGATTTTCTTGTGTGCAGCAGCGCTGGTTATTAGGCTGCCTGATATCTGTATTGCTGTGTGTACACTGCTGTGCAGACTGCTTTTTACACAGCACTAATACTTTTATTCTTTTTTTCTGCACAGTTACCGAGCGTTCATTTTTTCCCACACCGTATAGAGCTGTACGCTCCTCACACACTACCATGTACCGGCTGGTATCATGGACAAATACATGCTGACTATCTGTGTGTGACTCCGGAAATATATACGGAGATTGAAATTTTCCCCTACACCGTATACAGCTGTACGCTTCTGATACAGTACCGTATATCTGCTCTTTGTATTACGGTCAAATCCATACTGAGTGAGTGTCTGTGCGTGACTCCGGAAATATATACGGAGATTTAAATTTTCCCCTACACCGTATACAGCTGTATGCTCCTCATACAGTACCATATATCTGCTGGTATTTTTGGTTCATTTTCCCAAACATGAGGAAGTATGATGGAAAAGGCCGCGGACGTGGGCGGGAAGGGCCAGCTGGTACTGATGGTGGTGGTGGTGCATCTGCTCGTAGTGCCAAAAGCACAATAGCACCTAAGGCAGGAGGTGTTGAGCCTGCGTCGTCGTCTGGCTCCAGAAGGCCTGGAAGGCTCCTTTTCTGCGAGTAGGGAAACCGCTTTTAAAGCCGGAGCATCAGGAAAAGGTTTTGGCTTACATTGCTGAAACAGCCTCCAGCTCTATCACCTCCTCTTCTGAAGTTTCAAAAAATGCAAGCACTGAGTAGTCAGTGCAGGCTCCTGGTCAGGAACAACACCTTTCTGTTATGAATGTGCTAGAGATGGTTTCTGAGCAGAGGCTCCCTCTGGTGGTTATAGACAGTACTGAACCTTTCAGCGAGGAGTGGCAATCTGGGATCACTGACTGGTCTGATATAAGGGAGGTTCCCTCCCATGATGGTTGCCGGTGATCAATTGTTCTTGTCTCAATTGTGGTTCCTGGTTCATTTGGAAGTTTGCTGGAGTCTTGCCTGCATCTCCTGCTTTCAGATAAGATATTTTTTGCTTTTCTTTTTGTGCTTGCTTTTTGCATTGTTTTCTGCACTTTTGTGGAGGTCAGCCAGGTCCCCTCCTGGGGTCTGAGCTCCTCACAGTTTATCTGCAGCCACTGTTATTTGCTCATTTGCTTTTTCCTGTTTTTTTCAGCGGCTGCAGCTTGGTTTTTGTTCACACTGAGATCTGATTTAGTGGGTGGCGAGATCGTGTGATCTCAGTATTTTTGTAATCAGAATTGTTGGATTTTTGTAGGGTTTTCTCGGTTGCAGAAAGTAATCTCTCCTGTCCTATCCTATTTAGTCAGCTTGTGGCCCCAGCGTTTGCTCAGTCTATTTTCTGCCTATGTTTGTATTTTCATCTTGTCTAACCGCCATTATATGTTTGGGGCTTCCTATTTTCTTTGGGGATCTGCTCCGGGGCAGATAGCTTTCATCTTTCTGCCTTTAGGTGTAGTTATCTCTCAGGCTGTGACGAGGCGTCTAGGATCAACGTAGGAACGCTCCACAGCTACCTCTAGTTGTGTCGTTAGTTTAGGAATCTGCAACCCATCAGTTACCAACATCTCAGGTGTTCGGCTGCCCTGCTGTTGTTCCTGTCCTCCTCAGCTACCAAAACATAACACCTTTCCTTGTGTCCTTCACCCTCACAAAAAGGGAAGGATGCGGCAGGCCTCACTTCAGATTACTCCCTGGAGCTCTTCTGACATACCATGCCTGGGTTATCAAGTGAAATCCTGAATTCCCCAGTCCAAGATGAATATGACATGAAGTGCACTGATGCACAGCCAGTGCCATATGATTCTGCTGGTACATTCACCCAGAGCACTGCATTGCCCTCGCAGTCTACTGAGCCAGATTCTGACCCTGATAAAACTCAGGTGCCCCTTCCCGCATACTATACCACCTTACACAGTGACACAAAGGAAGGTACAGATGAAATTGAAGAGGAGGAGATGGATGACCCAGTTGTTGACCTAGATTGGCATCCATTGGGGGAAGAGGGTGCTATAGCTCAGAAGAGGAGGAGGATCCGCAGCAGGCATCGACATCTGCGGTTATCTGGCAGGCCCGTAGCGGTCCAAAAACGTGTTTAAAAAACAAAAAGAGTTGCAGGACAGCTTGGCCAGACAGTCAAATTAGCACAGCGTGCAAGCCCTGAAAAGTTTTCCCATAGTAGGAAGAGTGCACTGTGGCACTTTTTTGACCAAAATCCTATTGATGAGGCAAAGGTTATCTGTAAGAAGTGCGGAAGGACCTTTAGCCGAGGGAAAAATCTCCAAAATTTGAATACCAGTTGCATGCTTAGACATGTAAACACCATGCACTTGCAAGCGTGGACGGACTACAAAACGTCACTGGCTTTGAACGCCTACTGTTATGATTTGGTAGCTGAGGAGAGCAGGCAAAAACGGCAATACACCAGAGAGGTTGGAATCTACTGGATTGCAGTATCCTGACTAACCACCACAACTAAAGGCAGCCGTGGAGCGTTCCTAAGTTGGTCCTAGACGCCTCGTCACAGCCTGAGAGGTTAACTACACCTAAAGATAGAAAGAGGAAAGCTATCTGCCCCGGAGCAGATCCCCAAAGAACATAGGAAGCCCCCAAACATGTAATGGCGGTTAGACAAGAGGAAATACAGACACAGACAGAAAATAGTATGAGCAAACGTTGGGGCTCAATCTTCCTAGACAGAAAAGGATAGAAAGGACACTTACTGCAATCCAAAAAACCGTAAAAAATACCAACTCTACTAACTGCAAAAACACCTGAGATCACATGACCTCTACCACCTAAATTAGTTCTCTGGTGTAACAAAACTAAGCGTCAGCCACTGAAAAAACTGGAAAAGGCAAATAAACAAATAACAGTGGCTCCAGAAGAACTGAGAGGAGCCCAAGCCCCAAGCCGGGGGGGGGGGGGACCTGGCTAACCTCACAGAAATGCAGAGAAATATGCAAATGGTAAGCACAAAAACAAAAAACAGAAAATATCTTATCTGAGAGCAGGAGAAGAGACAAGACCCAGCAAGCTTCCAAGTGAACCAGGAACCACAGTTGAGACAAGAACAATTGATCACCGGCAACCATGATGGGAGGGAACCTCTCTTATATAAGACTAGTCTGTAACTCCTGATTGCCAATCCTCATTGAATGGTTCAGTACTGTTTGTAACCACCAGAGGGAGCTTCTGCTCAGAATTAATTTCTAACACATTCACAACAGCCTACATTGCAAAACTGATCTCATTAGAGATGATGCCATTCCGTTTGCTTGAAAGCGCAGCATTCCATGAGCTCATGGCCTATGCTGTCCCACACTTTGACCTACCCAGTCGGCACTTCTTTTCTAGAAAAGCCATCCCTGCCCTCCTTCTGCATGTGAAAGATCGCATTGTCCATGCACTCAAACAATCAGTAAGTGGAAAAGTGCACCTCACAACAAATGCATGAGCCTGTAGGCATGGCCAGGGCGTACTGAATTAATGTGGTGGATGCATGGTCCACAAAGGACAGCGGTGGGACAGTGCTGCCTAGCCCACGGTATAGGCAACAGTTGGCTGTAGGCGTTCGACCCTCCTCCTCCTCCAGAAGCAAAAGCTCGTCGACAGAGAGCAGTTACATGAGCACTCCATCCACAGCAGCCAGGGTTGCACGCGAGGTGTCCCACTATCGAACAGCTAGTGGTAAGCGTCAGCAGGCTGTTTTAAAGATGATGTCTTTGGGCAACAACAGACACACCGCGGAGGTACTGGCCGACTACTTGCAACGAGAAACTGAGTCATGGCTGGGCAGTCTACATCTTGAGCCAGGCAAGGTAGTCAGTGATAACGGCCGTAATTTCGTGGCGGCCATAGCCCTTGCAAAACTCAGACACATACCTTGTCTGGCTCACACCTTGATCCTGGTGGTGCAATGCTTTATAAATAATTATCCATAGTTACCAGCCCTGCTCCATAAGGTGCGAAGACAGTGCTCGCACATCTATCGCTTGCCTGTAGACCCCAGTCGTATGCAGAGGCTGCAGCAATCGCTCCACCTCCCCAAGCACCGCCTAATCATAGACGTTGCAACAAGGTGGAACTCCACCATGCACATGGTTGAGAGGCTGTGCATACAGAGGCAGGCTGTAATGCATTTGTGGGAGAATACACGGGTAGGCAGTTTGAGGGCAGACATCGAGTTGTCAGGTGTGCAGTGGTCAAAGCTGAAAGACCTCTGTAAACTCCTTCAATTCACACGGCTGGTAAGCGCAGACGACTCCATCATAAGCATGAGCATCCCACTTATGCGTCTGCTCATGCAAACTTTGACTCACATTAAGGATCAGGCGTCTGCAGCGGAGGAGGAGTGAAGCCTTGATGACAGTCAGGCATTGTCTGCTCAGGGAACTGTCCTGGATGAGGTAGAGGAAGAGGAGGAGGAGGATGAGGGGGATGATTATTTTGGGGAGGAGGATGCTTCTCAAGGGGCAAGAGAAAATGTTGGCTTGCCAAGGTCAGGTACAGGGTTTGTGCGTGACTAGAGGGATGTGGATTTGGCAGAAAAAGGGACCCCTCTATTGCCAAAATTATGAAGGATGATGACTACTGGTTGGCCAGCATCCTCGATCCACGCTATAAAGGCATATTATAGAACATCATGCCACAGGAGAACCTAGAGCTAATATTGGCGAACAAACAAGCAGCTCTGGCATTCCCAGCACACAGCAGCAGTGCAGGTTCTACCATGAGTCGTAATGGGCCAAATGGAAGAGGTGCACACAGCCGAAGTGGCATTGGAGACAGGGGTTTCATGACCATGCTGTGGTCCGATTTCGCGAGTAACGCTCACACGACTGGTAATACTGAATCGATTGCAACAGACAGGAGACAGCAGTTGTCAACTATGGTTCAAAATGACCTCTCCTCCTCTATCGATGTTCTCCCTCACATTTCATTCCCCTTTGACTACTGGGCCTGTAAATTGGACACCTGGCCTGAATTGGCACAATATGCCTTATAGTAGCTTGCTTGCCCTGCTGGTAGTGTGCTATCAGAAAGAGTCTTCAGTGCTGCTGGATCAATTCTGACTAGTGTTGAGCGATACGATACCGCAAGTATCGGGTATCGGCCGATATTAGCTCTATCGGACTTTCGATACTTAGTTCCGATATTTTCGTCTTATCGGATACCGGAATCGGATTTGTCACTGTCACTGTCAGTGTCCGTCGGTCGGGTCTGTCAGGAGTCAGCGGCACTTACCTCGCAGAAGATCTCCGGCGGTCACGGGCTGGACTGCTTGATGGCTGCCATCATCTTTCCCCGGCGGTCACATGCAGTTTCTCGCGATAACTGCAGTGACTGCTGGGTAATCCCGGCCGTAAAGCAGTCAGTCCGATGACGTCACCGCCGGGGAAGCAGGTAATCAGCTGTGCTGCGTCGCGATGACAGGCTCTGCCTGTCATTGCGATGTAGCAGAGCTGGATCGTCGTGGGACCCTCGTTACTATGGACTGCGTCGGACAGGTGGTATACTGTTGGTTTGTTTTTTTTCTTTTTTTACAGGAGATCGATGGCGTCGCAGGAATGAGAGTATAATAAAAGAAATGAAAACTGTGTTGTCTCTTTTATTTCATTAAAATACTTTTTTCTTGCTGTGTCTTTTTTTTTATACATTTAAAAACTTTGGGATTAATAATGGATCGGTGTCTTATTGACACCTCTCCATTATTAACCGGGCTTATTCTCACCGTGCAATCAACGGTGACATTAACCCCTTATTACCCCGCTTGCCACCGCTACAGGGCAGTGGGAAGAGCCGGGTAAAGTGCCACAATTGGCACATCTTTTGATGCGCCAAATGTGGGGCTGCTGTAGCCTGGTATTATCAGCTGTTGAGGGCCAAAATCCATGGGCCTTGACAGTCTTTTAATACCAGGCCGCAGCAGTCTGCATTTTACTTGGCTGGTTAACAAAAATAGGGGGACCCCTACGCCGTTTTTTTTTTCGAGGGGATCCCCTATTTTTGTTAACCAGTCAAGCTAAGCAGACTGCTGTGGCCTGGTATTATCAGGCTGGCAAGGTCCATGGATATTGGATCCTTACCAGCCTGAAAAACCAGGCCTCAGCAGTCTGCTTCATCTGGCTGGTTAACAAAAATAGGGGGGACCCCACGCCAAATTTTTTTCGAGGGATCCCCTATTTTTGTTAACCAGCCAAGATATGCAGACTGCTGTGGCCTGGTATTATCAGGCTGGCAAGCAGGGTCGGACTGAGGCACCGGGACACCAGAGAAACCTACGGTGGGCCCCAGCTCCTGCGTGGTGGGCCCTGATTTGAAAGGATAGGTCGCGGGGCAGAGGGGGTGGTGGCCCCGGGGCCCGCGCTCTGAGGGGGCCCACCCGGAGCTACGATACAGTTACATTCTGCGGCAGAGCAGGAGAATCGCTCTCCCTGCTCTGCCGCCCGGAAGCTATGGGGCCTGAACAGGCGTTGGGGGGGCCCGGTGCCAGCAGTGGGCCCCCCACCCGTCATCGGAGGGTCAGCTGTATCGGCATCCAGCCGATAAAGCTGACCGCATGGAGAGAGAAGGAGCGAGCGCTCCTACTCTCCCATAATCCCCCTCTCAGCGTATGACAGCGGGCGCAATAACATCACCTGCCGGCGCCCGCTGTCAGACGCTGAGAGGGAGAACAGTGAGCAGCACAGGAGCCGGGAGGTGAGGTTTTTTTTTATTTTTTTTTTAATGGGGTGCAGTCGAGTCCTGGCTGGAGAAGTCGTCATGTCGGTGTGGGCCAGATGGAAAAGACATGAAAAGTGAACAATTCCATTAGAAAGAACATCAGCGGTAAGTCATTATCTGTACCTGTGCTGTAATCTATTATATGTTCTGTAGGACTGGTATTATTTAACACAGACCATATGGCGGTAATATCAATATTGGTCTTTTTATATATAGATTATTTTGGCCAACAGCGCGGTCATTTGCTGAGGTTCTCTGATGATGGGCCCACTCAGAAGTTTTGCCCCCACTAAACCAAAACCCTAGCTACGCCTATGGCTCTCTCTCTAGTCTTTCTTTCTCGCTCTGTTCTTTCCTTCTCGCTCTCTGTTCTTTTTTCTCTCTGTTCTTTCTTTCTCTCTTTTCTTTCTTTCCTCTCTTTCTTTCTCTGTTTGTTCTTTCTCTCTCGCTGCTCTTTCTTTCTTTTCCTCAGTACCAGCCACTGTGCCCTCATTACCAGTCAGTGTGATCAGCAGTGCTAAATGGTTACGCTTGGGGCGAGGATATGGGTGTGATTAGCTGTGAAATGGGTGTTGTCGGGGCGTGGCCTAAAATTTTCAGCGGCGCGCAACACGCGCCGCAGCCTTTAATCCTCTTTCCTGTCTTCCAAATTTGGGAGGTATGCTGTATGACCTCCCTACAACTTCTGGCCATGCTCCTGATGGTCTCGTGAGGGATCTCCTCCCACACCTGGACTAAAGCATCCACCAACTCCTGGACAGTCTGTGGTGCAACGTGGCATGGCCTAAAATTTTCTGCAGCATGCACAGCGTGCCACAGCCTTTGTCTCTCTTTCCCTTATTCAAAGGTTGGGAAGTATGATGTTGGGCCGCAAGAATATATTTTCTCTGGTGGGCCCAAGGTACTCCAGTCCGACGCTGCTGGCAAGGTCCATGTATGTTGGCTCCTTAACAGCCTTAAATACCATGCCTCAGCAGCAGGGGCGTACATATAAATCATGGGGCCCCATAGCAAAAGTCTGAATGTTCCCCACCCCCCCAAAAAAAAAACCCAGAGGCATTGTAAATGTAAAGTGCCAGCACAGTGACGGAAGTTGAGTCGCACAGAGACAGGGGGACTCGGCACCGATCACGTCGACTTCTATGGGGGATGTCACGAGTAGCACAACTCGGTCCGTGACCTGGGCGATCACTGGAATGTGGGATATTTCCAGGGGATGATAGAATGTTCGTGTAGTTTGTCGTGACGCCACCTGTAGTACCTGGTCAGGGTGTCCAGCGCTGCTGTGCAGGTCCTCTGGAAGGGATGGTGTAGTGCAGGTAGGTGAAAAGTCTTCTACAGGTAACACGCTATCCTTCCAGGCAGATAGATGTGAGATAGAGCAATGGTGCAAAGTGATGTAGCAGAGTGGACTATGCGACGTATTAAGAAAGCAGGAAACACTTCAAGTTAAACGTTGCATAATAAAATTTTTAATAATAACATTACAAAAGTGCAAATGGCTTATATTATGTGACATGTTTTGTTACTGTTCATACCCTTGATATGTGTTATACATGTGTGTTAATAAATATTCAACAAAAGTGCAAATAGCATTAGTGCCAAAGTTCGTGGAGACTTCTTAGGACTACAACCCCACCGGGGTAACTTCACAGTGTCCTTTACTTGTGCTTGTGGAGGACCCGCTCCAAACCTCCAACTGTGGTCTTGGGTGGGCTGCAAGACTTTCCTTGAGCAGACCTCACTTTCGGCCACACCAAACGGGTTTTTAGTTTCTGAGGTAGTTGAAAATAGTGCACAGTAAAGTTTTTTGTAAAACCAAGATGGAGCACCGAAGTGCCAACTATTTACAGAAAAGTTTGTGAGCCAGTACAGTTCATGGCTTCAAAGTTCAACATTTTCATTACAGTGAAACACCATTACCCAACCTGGGTATATTAAGGCAACAATAAACTTGTTCTTCTGAACATTCACCCGTCCGGGTACATCAAACCATTACCCAACCTGGGTATATTAAGGCAATAAACTTCTTTTTATGAACATTCACCCGTCCGGGTACATCAATAATTTAACTATTTACATACAGAGACCCTGTCCGGGTTATTTAGACTTCTTTGGCTGGCCTCTTCCAGGTACCACCTGGTACTCTTCTGGAGCTTGCCAAACATCCGTGACAGGAGGGTCCACCCAGACCTGATGACGTCGTGTGGCCAGTACAGTGACGTCGTGACCCGCTATATGGGTCTGTGTGGCCACCTCTTTCATCTCCCTCCGAGTCTGGACCCCTATGTCCCGGACTGAACGAACCCCAGGGGGCCTAACAGGCGCCGGGTACGGGCCAGCTATCATTATCATGTCCATAGCTGGGGCTGCTGAGGAGACCACTGAGGGAGGCTGGGGAGATTTACGGCGTGGGGTGGGCACTTGTGCAGAGGCCTGGTTGGGGGAGGCTGAAGGCTCGTAGGGTCTGTCAGTTTCCTGACACTCTGGGGAGTAGGAGTCGCACCTGGTAACATTTAGGGCGTACCATCCATTGTAACCCCAGTGTCGTTTGTAAGTCACCAAGTCTCCTGGCAACAGGTCCCTCCCCGGGTGTCCTTCTGGGAGGTGAGCCTCCACGTCCCGCCGGGTTACAAAAACTTCTAAATAAAGTCCAGGCTCCTGGATGAAGCCCCAACCACCTTTTAACTTAAAGTTCCGTACTGCACCCTTACGCCGCGGCTCCCTCACCGTACTTTTATCCTTTCTCATACGTGCCTTCTCTGCCAGGTCCTTCTCCAGGTGACGTTGCCGAAGCTTTTGGGATTCTCGCTGCTCCCTTTGTCGCTCTGCTTCCCGCTCCCGACGTCTCCACTCTTCCTCCTGACGCCGGTTGTAATTCTCCTCCACCAGCATCTCCATGTCTCCACCATCAAACGCCAGCTTACGATGTACGGTTTGCGCAGCTCTCCTGGCGCCCGCCAGTCCTGGCGGCGCTCACCTGCGGCGGAAGCAGCCGGCTCTGGAACAGATGACGGTCGGGGCTCCGGTACAGGCAGGTAGAGCTCTGGTGCCTGCGCGGCCTCCTCCATGAGGACGGGTGTCGCTTCTTCTGCCTCAGCGACGGGGGCAGACAGCGGGATCTGGGGTGCTGGTGCGGCGTTTTCTGCAGGAACGGGTGCCTCCACTGTGATACTGGCAACCGGTTCAGATTGCAAGGGCTGGGATGCCCGCACGGCCTCCTGTACTGGAACGGGTGCCTCCACTGAGATACTGGCAACCGGTTCAGATTGCAAGGGCTGGGATGCCCGCACGGCCTCCTCTACTGGAACGGGTGCCTCACCTTCCGGTACAGACACTTCAGGGGGTAAGAGGGATTGGCGCCGCTCCAATTGTAGTTTTAGGGCCCGCCAGCTCGCTTCCATCCTGGTGACCTCCTCCCGGTGCCGGGCCAGGTCTCTCAGGGTATCCTCCGCTTCTTCCAGCGTAGGAGGGTTTCCAGGCCGGGTGCCAAACGGTGGCTCCGTGGCGATCGGGTCGCTTCCGTGGGGGGAGAGCTCTGACTCCTCCATCCCTTCCCACTTCTGCTCACGTCCATTCGCCATCTCAGCAAAGTCACATGTGTCATTAGCATCAGGAGAGGCGACATCTTTTGTAGGGAGGCGGGACCTTCGCGTTCGTTTACACCCACTGAGGAGGATGAGGAGGCGGAACTCCAGAGCTGTGGGGCACGATCTTACATTGCAGTAACATTTAGAGTGTGCGGACATCGTTTTCGCGCCACGGAGTGAGTGTACGCCCATGAGAGCACCCCCTTATTCTTCACCTGTGCCTCGTGGCGCAGATATGACGGAAAAATGGCAAATACAGTCTATGATGATTTTTGCAATTCTCAAGCAAAAAAACAGTTCAATTAAGGCACACAGGACTCGCTTATCGCGAGCTTCTGAATCCTGTTCGCTGGGTGCGATGCAACATCTCTGTGGCGACTGGACCCTCGGGTGCTTCTGTCTTTTCACAAATGCCGGCTTTAACCCGGCAATTGAATCAGAGGCTATTTTACTATGTAGAAGTGAATAAACTATAAATATATGTATATATATATGTCACAATGACATGTATATATATATATATAATATATATATGTATTCTAAGTGTGTATATTTTGTGTTTACAAGGAAAGAAAGTGTTTTTTTAGTTGCGATATTTTGTTCCCATAGACTTACATGGGACTTCAGGTATCGGAATCGGATATCGCCGATAGTTAGTGATATCGGCGATACCATTCCGATCCAATATTTTTAGATATCGAGCAGTATCGCTCAACACTAATTCTGACAGAAAGAAGGACCCAGC
This sequence comes from Oophaga sylvatica, assembly GCA_033576555.1. Taxonomy (NCBI): domain Eukaryota; kingdom Metazoa; phylum Chordata; class Amphibia; order Anura; family Dendrobatidae; genus Oophaga; species Oophaga sylvatica. The sequence continues at coordinate 481,169,840 of JARQOD010000001.1, read as the reverse complement.
TGTCGACCCAAAATGTTGGTGATCTCACCTTCATTAAAATGAACCATGCCTGGGTTTCAAGGGATTTTGTACCACCTTCCCCTGATGACACATAGGTTGCCAGCAAAATGGCTCGCTTTATCCTCCTCTTCCTCTGACTTCTCCAATTCCTCCATTTGCAGCTGCTGAACGTCCAGCCTACACCTCAACATATGCCAGTTTTTCCACCTCCCTAACTGGGCTGTACTCCCCCCCCCCAGGGCCGGCGTCAGCACCTGGCGCACCCGGGCAAGTGCCGGGGCCCTGAGCAGGTGAGGGGTCCACTCGCTGTCAGAGACACCGGTGTACTATGAGGGGCCCTGTGCCAGTGCCGGCACCCACGAGTGTGCCCCCCCTGCTTGCTCAGGGCCCCAGCACTTGCAATACTTACCTCTCCCTGCTCCAACCGCTGTGACGCCTTCCGCGTTTCCTGCCAGTGACATTCAGGTCAGAGAGCGCAATGACGTCACGTCTGTATGCCCTCTGCCTGAACAGTCACAGTGCAGAGAGCTGGAAGATGGCGACGCCAAGGAGTCCAAAGTAGAGCAGTGCACAGCAAGGAGAGGTATTTCATTTTTTTTAATGTTTGGAGCAATATATGGAGAGCATTATACACTGTGGAATTATATATGGTGCCCATCATACAGTGGAGCATTATAAATGGGGCACATCATACACTGGAGCATCATATACGGGCCCATTATACACTGGAGCATCATATATGGGACCCATCATATACTAGAGCATCATATGGGGTTCATTATTTATGGGCATCATATAGGGCCCTTTATATATGGAGCATCATATGGAGCACATATGGGGCCTATTCTGTATGGAGCATTATATGGAGCCTATTCTGTATGGAGCAATATATGGGGCTCATTATTCTGTATAGAGCAATATATGGGGCCCATTATTCTGTATGGCGCAATATGTGGTGCCCATAATACTGAAAGGAGGACTATACTGTCCGGTTTTTGAGCTATTGTAGAATTTACAATAGATATCATTCATGTAATGTAAGAAGTGAAGTATTTGGCATTGTACTATACCTATATTTCTCTGCCGTATCTGAGCATCATGATTTGTGATATGTATTAAAGGGGCCCACTGAGACTCTTTCGCCCGGGGCCCACGAAAACCTGGAGCCAGCCCTGCCCCCCCACAACTTTAACCAAATAACCCCAGTTTTCAATGCGTTACTATTATTATAAAGTAAATTAAGGTTGACAAGCTTAAGTAATAAGAATTGATGTCGTTGGCATTGAAATGAGCACTGTAGGTGTGTTTACTGTCCTCCACTCCATGTCGACTTTTATTCCCCATTGACTTGCATTGGGGTTGGGTTTCCGACTCCGACTCGACTTTTTCAGATAGTCTGACGACTTCATTCATGGACCGCTCCCGGCACATTAACCCCTGGCACAACGCGATCAAACATGATCGCGGTGTGCCGGGGGCACAGGGAAGCATTGCGCAGGAGGGGGCTCCCTGCGTGCTTCCGTAAGACCCTCAGAACAGCGTGATGTATTGCGCTGTTCCGAGGGACCCTCCTCCCTGCAGGACCACAGATCCAAGATGGCCGCGGGCTCCTTCAGGGTCTTGCAGGGAGGCGGCTTCCTCAGTGCCTGCTGAGAGCAGGCGCTGAGAAGCCTGCAGCACTGCCTGTCACATCGCTGGTCTGACAGAGTGCTGTGCACACTGTCAGACCAGCGATCTGACCCTATACTGTGATGTTCCACCCTGGGACAAAGTAAAAAAGTTAAAAAAAATGAAAATAACGTGTAAAAAAAAATTTCAAAATAAAGGAAAAAAAAAATATTCCCCAATAAATTCATTTCTTCATGTAAATAAAAAAACAAAACAATAAAAGTACACATATTTGGCATCGCCGCGTCCGTAACGACCCGCCCTATAGAACTGTCCCACTAGTTAACCCTTTAGTGAACCCCTTAAAAAAAAAAAAAAGCAAAAAAGCAATTATATACCATCATACCGCCGAACAAAAAGTGGAATAACACTCGATCAAAAAGATGGATATAAATAATCATGGTACCGCTGAAAACGTCATCTTGTCCCGCAAAAAACAAGCCGCAATACAGCATCATCAGCAAAAAAAAATGTATAGCTCGCAGAATAAAGCGATGCAAAAATAATTACTTTTTATATAAAATTGATTTTTTTGTATAAAAGCGCCAAAACATAAAAAATGATACAAATGAGGTATCGCTGTAATCATACTGACCCGAAGAATAAAACCGCTTTATCAATTTTACCACACGAGGAACAGTATAAACGCCCCCCCAAAAGAAATTCATGAATTTCTGTTTTTTGTTCATTCTAACCTCCCAAAAATCATAACAAAAAGCAATCAAAAAATGTCACGTGCCCAAAAATGGTACCAATAAAAACGTCAATTCGTACTGCAAAAATAAGACCTCACATGACTCTGTGGGCCAAATTATGCAAAAATTATAGCTCTCAAAATGTGATGATGCAAAAACTATTTTTTGCAATAAAAAGCGTCTTTTAGCTTGACAGCTGCCAATCATAAAAACCCGCTATAAATAGTAAATCAAACCCCCTTTATCACCTCCTTAGTTATGGAAAATAATAAAATTAAAAAAATGTATTTATTTCCATTTTCCCATTAGGGTTATGGTTATGGGTAGGGTTAGGCTACTTTCACACATCAGGTTTTTTGTGTCAGGCATAATCCGTTGAATACCTGAAAGAACGGATCCGACGCTGATTTTGAAAAAACTGATGCAACGGATCAGTTTTGTTGCCGGATCCGTCCTGAACTTTTGAACATGGAAATGCTGGGTGCGCTTGTCTGGAAGAGGAGAGAGAGAGAGACCTTGGTTTCCAGAAACTGGATCAGTCTTTTGACGGATTGCACAAATGTCTGGTCCGGTACCATAGACTTCTATTGTTTCCGGCTGCCTCATGCACCGCTTCAGGCACTATCAGGCGGGTCCCCTAAAAAAAAAAACCTTGCAGTGACCGTTTTGTCCGGCCGCCTGAATGCACATTTTCGCCAGATCTGGATAAAAACAGATGCAACGCAACGACATCCGGCGCGATCCGGTGCTAATGAAAGTCAATGACAAAAAACTACACGCCGGATCGCGCCTGACGTAAAAAAAACTGATGTGTGAAAGAGGCCTTAGAGTTGAGGCTAAAGTTAGGGTTAGGGTTGGGGCAAAAGTTAGGACGGTGTGTTAGGGTTAGGTTTGTGGTTAGGGTTATGGTTAGAGTTGGGAATAGGTTTAGGGGTGTGTTGGGGTTAGGGTTGGAGTTAGAATTGAGGGGTTTCCACTGTTTAGGCACATCAGGGGCTCTCCAAATGTGACATGGCGTCTGATCTCAATTCCAGCCAATTTTTCGTTGAAAGTCAAACGGTGCTCCTTCCCTTCTGAGCTCTGCCATGTGCCCAAACAGTAGTTTACCCTCACATATGGGGTACCAGCGTACTCAGGACAAATTGCACAATAACTCTTGGGGTCCAATTTCTTCTGTTACCCTTGAGAAAATAAAAAATTTGGGGCGAAAATATCATTTTTGTAAAAAAAAATGATTTTTTTTTTTTTTACGGCTGTACGTTATAAACTTCTGTGAAGCACTTTGGGGTTCAGAGTGCTCACCACACATCTAGATAAGTTCCTTGTGGGGTCTATTTTCCAAAATGGGGTCACTTGTGGAGGGTTTCTACTGTTTAGGCACATCAGGGGCTTTCCAAACGCGACATGACGCCCGCAGACCATTCCATCAAAGTCTGCAATCCAAAACGTCACTACTTCCCTTCTGAGCCCCGACATGTGCCCATACAGCAGTTTTCTCCCCACATATGGAGTATCAGCGTACTCAGGACAAATTGGACAACAGCTTTTGGGGTCCAATTTCTCCTGTTACCCTTGGGAAAATAAAAAGTTGGGGACAAAAAGATCATGTTTGTGGAAAAAATATGATTTTTTTATTTTCATGCTCGGGCGTTATAAACTTTAGTGAAACACCTGGGGGTTCAAAGTTCTCAACACACATCTAGATAAGTTCCTTGAGGGGTCTAGTTTCCAAAATGGTGTCATTTGTGGGGGGTTTCCACTGTTTAGGCACATCCCTTCCCTTCCAAGCTCTGCCATGTACCCAAACAGTGGTTTACCCCCACATATGAGGTATTAGCGTCCTCAGGACAAATTGCACAATAACTTTTGGAGTTTTGTTACCCTTGGAAAAATAAAAATTGGGGTGAAAAGAACATTTTTGTGGAAAAAATATGATTTTTTAATTTTACAGCTCTACGTTATAAATTTATGTGAAGCACTTGGTTCAAATTGCTCACCACTGATCTAGATAAGTTCCTTAGGGGGTCTAGTTTCCAAAATGTGGTCACTTGTGGGTGTTTCCACTGTTTAGGCACATCAGGGTCTCTCCAAATGCAACATGGCGTCAAATCTCAATTCCAGCCAATTTTGGTTGGAAAAAGTCAAATGGCGCTCTGTTGTGAGCATGTTGGAAATGACTTCTGAGTTGGGGCCCCCTCTGGTGGTTGCTGAGGGTATTGAACCAGTGTTGAATAGTAGAAGTCCATCACCTGCGAGCGATGACTGGCAATCAGGAGAGACTGACTGGGCTGATATAAGTGAGCTGCCTTCCCATGATCCTTGCCGGTGATCAATTGTTGTTTCCTGGTTCATTTGGAAGTCAGCTGGTGTCTTGCCTTCGTCTGCTACTTTCAGATAAGATCTTTTCTGCTTGTTTCTATCGTGTTTGCTATTTCCATTTTTTTGTCTGCACTTTTGTGGGAGGTTAGCCGGGTTCCCCTCCAGAAGCCTGTGCTTCTCTCTGTTTTTCAGTAGCCACTGTTTATTTGTTCCATTGCTCTGTCCCTGCTATTTGAGTGGCTATGGGTTAGCCGCTTGGTCACACCAGAGATCTGATTTAGCAGGTGGCGAGATCGTGTGGTCTCAGCATTTTTTGAAATCTGAAGTGTTGGAATTTTCTAGGGTTGTGCTGGGTTGCAGATAGTATTCTGTCCTGTCCTATCTAGGCAGTATTTGGCCCCAGCGTTTGCTCATACTATTTTCAATCTGTGTCTGTATTTCCTCTTGTCTAACCGCCATTACATGTTTGGGGGCTTCCTATGTTCTTTGGGGATCTGCTCCGGGGCAGTTAGCTTTCCTGTTTCTATCTTCAGGTGTAGCTAATCTCTCCGGCTGTGCCGAGGCGTCTAGGTCACTGTAGGTACGTCCCATGGCTGCTTCTAGTTGTGCGGTTAGCTTAGGGATCTGCAACCCATTAGTTCCCAACCTCTCTGGGTGTTTGGCTGCCTTTGCTGATTTTTTGCTCCTGTCCTCCTTGGCTACCAAATCATAACAGAATCACCGGGCTTACCGAAAATTCTATGGTACTCAACAGAAGGAAAAAATAGTTAAAAAAAAAGTCAGAATTTTTTTTTTGTGTGTGTGTATTTTCTCCTCTTTATCTCTGGGGGCTGTGGGAGGAGTTTTTCTGCAGTGAAAGTCAAGCATTTGTCTGATCGTGTGGAGCAGCTTGCTGCTGAAGTTCGGAGTATTTCTGTCTATCTCACTCAGTTGTCTGCTGTAGAACCTAAGATCCCTACTCCGGATTTATATTTTGGGGATCGGTCTAAATTTTTGAATTTTAAAAATAACTGTAAATTGTTTTTTGCCCTGAAGCCTAAGTCCTCTGGGAACGTGGCACAGCAGGTTCAAATTGTCCTCTCCCTGTTGCGCGGCGACCCTCAGGATTGGGTCTTTTCCCTGACACCTGGGGATCCTGTTTTGACTGATATTGATGTGTTTATTCATGCTCTGGGGTTGTTGTATGGTGAACCTAATGTTACTGATCAAGCTGAGAAAACCTTGTTGGCATTGAATCAGGGTCAGGAAGCTGCAGAGCTATATTGTCAGAAATTCCAAAAGTGGGCAGTCCTTACTAAATGGAATGACGATACCCTGGCTTGGAAGGGTCTGGCAGAGACTGCAAAGGACGTTATAGTGGGAATTCCTGTTCCCTCTGGTCTCAAATGACTCTATGTCATTAGCTATTCAAATTGACAGACGTTTACGTGAGCGTAGAAATATGCGAGAGGTGGTGATGCCTTGCGAGCCAGCCCCTAAGCCCATGCAGTGTGATGGAGTGGTTTCTGGGGCTCAGCGTCGAGAGTTTCAAAAGCGTAATAAGTTGTGCTTCTATTGCGGAGACACTTCTCATACTATTTCCGTCTGCCCTAAGCAGGGAAGATGTTTTGCGAGCTCAGTTGTTTTGGGTAATTTTCAGACTAAATTTCTTTTGACTGTTACCTTGATTTGCTCGGTGTCCACATTTTAGGCTCAAGCATTTGTTGATTCAGTAGCAGCTCTAAACCTGATGGATTTTGATTTTGCCAAACGTTGTGATTTTCCCATGGTACCCCTGCGGAGGTCTATTCCTTTGCTGGTATTGATTCTACCCCTTTGGCGGAGAATAAACCCCAGTTTTCGACCCAGGTGATAAAGCGGGTTGACCTGGACCACCTAGAGAATTGCAAATTTTTTGTGTTGCATAATTTACATGACATTATTGTACTGGGTTTTCCCTGGTTACAGACTCATAATCCTGTTTTGGATTGGAAGTCTGTGTCTGTGGTCAGACGGGGTTGTCAATGTGTTAATAGTGACACTCCTGGTTTTTCTACCTCTCCCCAGTCTCAAGATGTCCCTGACTATTTGGTTGATTTTTCTGATGTGTTTAGTGAGAGTAAGTCTGCGTTCTTACCTCCTCATAGGAGTTATTATTGCGCGATTGAGTTGGTACCCGGTTGCAAATTTCACAAGGGTCGGTTCTTCAATTTATCAGTACCCGAGCATGATGCTATGCGATCTTATATCAAAGAATCTTTGGAGAAGGGTCATATCAGACCATACTCTTCACCCTTGGGCGCCGGCTTTTTCTTTGTGGCCAAAAAGGATGGCTCATTGAGGCCATGTATTGACTATCGTCTCCTTAATAAGATCACTGTTAAATATCAGTATCCGTTACCCCTGATTTCTGATTTATTTTCCAGAGTGAAAGGTGCCAGTTGGTTTACCAAGCTTGACCATAAGGGGGCGTATAATCTTATCTGCATCAAGCACGGAGATGAATGGTAGACGGCGTTTAATACCCCTGAGGGGCATTTTGAGTACCTAGTGATGCCTTTTGGGCTCACTAATGCCCCTTCCATCTTCCAGTCTTTCATGAACGATATTTTCCGGGATTTGGTGGATAAGTTTCTGATCGTTTATTTGGACGATATTTTGATATTTTCCAATGATTGGGATTCTCATATGGAACATGTTCGGATGGTATTCCTGATTTTGAGAGAGAATGCTTTGTATGTTAAGGGATCGAAATGTCTCTTTGGCGTACAGAAGGTTTCGTTTTTGGGATTCATTTTGTCTCCATCTGCTTTTTAAATGGACCTGGTCAAGGTTCAGGCCATTTGTGATTGGGTTCAGCCTACTTCATTGAAGGCTCTTCAGAGATTTTTGGGTTTTGCTAATTTCTACCGTAAATTTATAAGTAATTTCTCTGGTATTGTGAAACCACTGACTGATTTGACCAAAAAGGGTTCTGATGTAATGAATTGGTCTCCTGAGGCAGTTTCTGTGTTTCAGGAGCTCAAGCGGAGATTCACTTCTGCTCCTGTTCTACGGCAACCTGATGTTTCTCTACCATTTCAGGTGGAGATAGATGCTTCTGAGATTGATGCAGGAGCCGTTTTGTCCCAAAGGGATCCTGTAACTTCTAAGATTAACCATTGTGCCTTCTTCTCCCGAAAGTTTTCCCCAGCTGAACGTAATTATTATGTGGGGAATCGGTAATTATTGGCTATAAAGTGGGCGTTCGAAGAGTGGAAACATTGGTTAGATGGAGCCAAACATCAAGTTGTGGTCCTCACTGACCACAAAAACTTGATCTATCTCGAATCAGCCTATCGATTGAATCCCAGACAGGCCAGGTGGGCCTTGTTTTTCACGCGTTTTAACTTTGTGGTCTCCTTCCTCCCGGGTACTAAGAATGTTAAGGCGGATGCCCTCTCTAGGAGTTTCCTTGCGGATTCTGTTGATGTGACTGAGCCTACGGCCATTCTGAAGGAGGGTGTCGTTCTTTCCGCTACCTCACCCGATTTGAGACTGGCCCTGGAACAATTTCAGGGGATAAACCTGAACGTTGCCCTGCGGGGAAATTGTCTGTCCCAGACCAATGGAGAGAAAAAGTTATGTCTGAAGTCCATTGCTCTGCATTGGCTGGTCATCCCGGTATTTTTGGTACCAGAGATTTGGTGAGTCGGTCCCTTTGGTGACCTACTTTATCTCATGACGTCAGGAACTTTGTGCAGTCCTGTGGGACTTGTTCTCGGTCTAAACCTTGCTCTTGATCTAGTGGATTGTTAATGCCATTGCCTGTGCCCAAGAGACTATGGACCCATATCTCTATGGATTTTATTTCCGACCTCCCTGTCTCTCAGAGAATGACCGTTATCTGGGTGATCTGTGATAGGTTTTCCAAGATGATCCATCTTGTGCCACTGCCGAAGTTGCCATCCTCCTCCGAGTTGGTGCCCTGTTTTTTCAGCGGGTGGTTCGGTTGCATGGCATTCCAAAGAACATTGTGTCTCATAGAGGAGTCCAATTTGTTTCCAGATTTTGTAGGACATTTTGTTCTAAACTGGGAGTTTAGCTGTCTTTCTCCTCTGCGTTTCACCCTCAGACCAATGGGCAGACGGAGAGAATAAACCAGACCTTGGAGACTTATTTGAGATGTTTTGTGTCTGCTGATCAGGATGACTGGGTCTCTTTTTTGCCTTTGACTGAATTTGCTCTGAATAATAGGGCTAGTTATGCCACCTTGATGTCTCCTTTTTTCTGCAATTTCGTGTTTCATCCTCGGTTTTCTTCAGGGCAGGTGTAGGCTACTGTCTGTCCGAGTGTTGACTCTATGGTGGAGAGAATGCAGCAGATTTGGGATCAAGTATTGGATAAATTGTCTCTCTCTCAGGAGAGGGCCCAGCGGTTTGCCAACCGGCATAGGACTGATGGTCCTCGGTTTAAAGTGGATGACTTGGTTTGGTTGTCCTCAAAGAATATTCCTATGAAGGTTGCGTCTCCAAAGTTTAAGTGAAAGTTCATTGTACCTTATAGGATCTTGGAAGTCCTTAATCCAGTTTCTTTTCGTTTGGCTCTTCCAGGGACGTTTAAGATTCATAACGTCTTCCACAAATCTTTATTGAAAAGGTTTGTCGAGCCAGTGGTTCCTATGGCTGCGCCTCCTGAGCCTGTTTTGGTTGAGGGCAATCTGGAGTATGAAGTGGAGAAGATATTGGATTCTCGTTTGGCTAGACGGAGACTCCAGTACTTGGTTAATTGTAAAGGTTATGGTCAGGAGGACAATTCTTGGGTGTTTGCTTCTGACATTCATGCCGAGAGACTGGTTCGTGCCTATCATCGAGCTCATCCTGAACGGCCTGGTGGCGCTGGTGAAGGTTCGGTGACCCATCCTCAAGGGGGGGTAATGTTGTGAGCATGTTGGAAATGACTTCTGAGTTGGGGCTCCCTCTGGTGGTTGCTGAGGGTATTGAATCAGTGTTGAATAGTTCAAGTCCATCACCTGCGAGCAATGACTGGCAATCAGGAGTCACTGACTGGACTGATAAAAAGGAGCTGCCTTCCCGTGATCCTCTCCGGTGATCAATTGTTGTTTCCTGGTTCATTTGGAAGTCAGCTGGTGTCTTGCCTTCGTCTTCAACTTTCAGATAAGATCTTTTCTGCTTGTTTCTATCGTGTTTGCTATTTCCATTTTTTGTCTGCACTTTTGTGGGAGGTTAGCCAGGTTCCCCTCCAGGGGCCTGTGCTTCTCTCTGTTTTTCAGTAGCCACTGTTTACTTGTTCCATTGCTCTGTCCCTGCTATTTGAGTAGCTACGAGTTAGCCGCTTGGTCACACCAGAGATCTGATCTAGCGGGTTGCGAGATCGTGTGGTCTCAGCATTTTTTTAAATCAGAAGTGTTGGAATTTTCTAGGGTTTTGCTGGGTTGCAGATAGTATTCTGTCCTGTCCTATCTATGCAGTATTTGGCCCCAGCGTTTGCTCACTCTATTTTCTGCCTATGTTTGTGTTTCTTCTTGTCTAACCGCCATTATATATTTGGGGGCTACCTATTCCTTTGGGGCTCTACTCTGGGGCAGTTAGCTTTCCTGTTTTTATCTTCAGGTGTAGCTAATCTCTCCGGCTGTGCCGAGGCGTCTAGGTTACCGTAGGTACTTCCCACGGCTGCTTCTAGTTGTGCGGTTAGCTTAGGGATATGCAACCCATTAGTTCCCAACCTCTCTGGGTGTTTGGCTGCCTTTGCTGTTTTTTGCTCCTGTCCTCCTCGGATACCAAATCATAACAGAACTCCTTCCATTCTGAGCTCTGCCGTGCGCCCAAACAGTGGTTCCCCCCCCCAGATATGAGGTATCAGTGTACTCAGGACAAATTGGACAACAACTTTTGTGGTCCAATTTCTCCTGTTACCCTTGGGAAATAAAAAATTGGTGACTAAAATATAATTTTTGTGGGAAAAAAATAGGATTTTTTATTTTCATGCCCGGGCATGATAAACTTGTGTGAAGCACTTGGGGGTTCAAAGTGCTCACCACATATCTAGATAAGTTCCTTAGGGGCTAGTTTCCAATATGTGGTCACGTGTGGGGGGTTTCCACTGTTTAGGCACATCTGGGGCACTGCAATCGAAAAATGACCCCCATCAATGTCTGCATTCCAAAACGTTATTACTTCCTTTCCAAGCCCTGTGGTGCGCCCAGTTTCCCCCCCCCCCACATATGGGGTATCACCATACTCAGGACAAATTGGACAACAATTTTTGGGGTCCAATTTCCTTGGGAAAAATAAAAATTTTTTTTTTTTTCACACCTAGGAATTATAAACTTTTATGAAACACTTGGGGGTTCAAAATTCTCACAACAGATCTAGATAAGTTCCATAGGGGGTCTAGTTTCCAAAATGTTGTCACTTTTGGGGGTTTCTACTGTTTAGGCGCATCAGGGGCTCTCCAAACGCGACATGGTGTCCAATCTCAATTCCAGCCAATTTTGGTTTGAAAAAGTCAAACGGCACTCCTTCCCTTACGAGCTCTGCCGTGTGCCCAGACAGTGGTTTTCCCCCACATGTGGGGTATTGGCGCACTCAGGAGAAATTTCACAACAACTTTATCTGTCCATTTTCTCCTTTTACCCTTGTGAAAATAAAAAAAGTTTGTAAAAGATCATTTTTGTGACTAAAAAGTTAAATGTTCATTTTTTCGTTTCACGTTGCTTCAGCTCCTGTGAAGCACCTGAAGGGTAAATAAACTTCTTGAATGTGGTTTTGAGTACCTTGAGGGGTTCAGTTTTTAGAATGGTGTCACTTTGGGTATTTTCTGCCATATAGACCCCTCAAAGTGGCTTCAAATGTGAGGTGGTCCCTAAAAAAATGGCTTTGTAAATTTTGTTGTAAAAATGAGAAATCGCTTATAATTTCCTACCCAAAAAAAATTTTGGTTCCAAAATTGTGCTGATGTAAAGTAGACATGTGGGAAATGTTATTTATTAACTATTTTGTGTGACATACAGTACAGACCAAAAGTTTGGACATACCTTCTCATTTAAAGATTTTTCTGTATTTTCATGACTATGAAAATTATAAAATCACACTGAAGGCATCAAGACTATGAATTAACACATGTGGAATTATATACTTAACAAAAAAGTGTGTAACAACTGAAATTATATCTTATATTTTAGGTTCTTCAAAGTAGCCACCTTTTGCTTTGATGACTGCTTTGCACACTCTTGGCATTCTCTTGATGAGCTTCAAGAGGTAGTCACCGGAAATGGTTTTCACTTCACCGGTGTGCCCTGTCAGGTTTAATAAGTGGGATTTCTGGCCTTATAAATGGGGTTGGGACCATCCGTTGTGTTGTGCAGAAGTCTGGTGGATACACAGCTGATAGTCCTACTGAATAGACTGTTAGAATTTGTATTATGGCAAGAAAAAAGCAGCTAAGTAAAGAAAAACAAGTGGCCATCATTACTTTAAGAAATGAAGGTCAGTCAGTCTGAAAAATTGGGAAAACTTTGAAAGTGTCCCCAAGTGCAGTTGCAAAAACCATCAAGCGCTATAAAGAAACTGTCTCACATGAGGACCGCCCCAGGAAAGGAAGACCAAGAGTCACCTCTGCTTCTGACGATAAGTTTATCCGAGTCACCAGCCTCAGAAATCGCAAGTTTACAGCAGCTCAGATTAGAGACCAGGTCAATGCCACACAGAGTTCTAGCAGCAGACACATCTCTATAACAACTGTTAAGAGGAGACTTTGTGCAGCAGACCTTCATGGTAAAATAGCTGCTAGGAAACCACTGCTAAGGACAGACAACAAGCAGAAGAGACTTGTTTGGGCTAAAGAACACAAGGAATGGACATTAGACCAGTGGAAATCTGTGCTTTGGTCTGATGAGTCCAAATTTGAGATCTTTGGTTCCAACCACCGTGTCTTTGTGCGACGCAGAAAAGGTAAATGGATGGACTCTACATGCCTGGATCCTACCGTGAAGCATGAAGGAGGAGGTGTGATGGTGTGGGGGTGCTTTGCTGGTGACACTGTTGTGGATTTATTCAAAATTGAAGGCATACTGAACCAGCATGGCTGCCATAGCATCTTGCAGCGGCATGCTATTCTATCTGGTTTGCGTTTAGTTGGACCATCATTTATTTTTCAACAGGACAATGACCCCAAATACACAACCAGGCTGCGTAAGGGCTATTTGACAAAGAAGGAGAGTGATGGGGTGCTAAGCCAGATGCCTGGCCTCAACAGTCACCAGACCTGAACCCAATCGAGATGGTTTGGGGTGAGCTGGACCGCAGAGTGAAGGCAAAAGGGCCAACAAGTGCTAAGCATCTCTGGGAACTCCTTCAAGATTGTTGGAAGACCATTTCCTGTGACTACCTCTTGAAGCTCATCAAGAGAATGCCAAGAGTGTGCAAAGCAGTCATCAAAGCTAAAGGTGGCTAGTTTGAAGAACCTAGAATATAACACATAATTTCAGTTGTTACACACTTTTTGTTAAGTATATAATTCCACATGTGTTAATTCATAGTTTTGATGCCTTCAGTGTGAATGTACAATTTTCATAGTCATGAAAATGCAGAAAAATCTTTAAATGAGAAGGTGTGTCCAAACTTTTGGTCTGTACTGTATATCTCTGTTTTAAGGGAATAAAAATTCAAAGTTTGAAAATTGCAAAATTTTCAAAATTTTCGCCATATTTGCATTTTTTAAAAAATAAATGCAAGTTATATCGAAGAAATGTTACCACTATCATGAAGTACAATATGTCATGAGAAAACGAACTCAGAATCGCGAAAATCCGTTGAAGCGTTCCAGAGTTATAACCTCATAAAGAGACAGTGGTCAGAATTGTAAAAACTGGCCCGGTCATTAACGTGCAAACCACCATTGGAGGTAAAGGGGTTAAAAACAACAGTATCACTGTGCTTGATTGGCAGCAACCTCGCCTGACCTTAACTCCATAGAGAATCTATGGGTATTATGAAGAGGAAGATGAGAGACATCAGACCCAACAATGCAGATGAGCTGAAGGCTGCTATCACAGCAACCTGGGCTTCCATAACACCTCAGCAGTGCCACAGGCTTATCGCCTCCATGCCATGCCGCATTGATGCAGTAATTGATGCAAAAGGAGCCTCGACCAAGTATTGAGTGCATTTACTGAACAGACATTTCAGTAGGTCAACATTTTGGATTTTAAAATCATTTTTCAAGCTGGTGTTTTAATTATTCTAATTTACTGAGATAATGACTTTTGGGTTTTTATTGGCTGTAAGCCATAATCATCAACATTAACAGAAATAAACACTTGAAACAGATCACCCTGTTTGTAATGACTCTATATAATATATGAGTTTCACTTTTTGTATTCAAGAACTGAAATAAATGACCTTTTTGTTGATATTCTAATTTAGTGAGAAGCACATGTATATTCCCCAGCCCAGTGACTCTAGTGATGTAAATGACCCAGCCCAGTGTCGCCAGTGATGTATATGTAACAAGGTGGCACGGGGGGGTAGTTGTGGCCGAGTTATTTAAAGGGACAGTTCAGAGGCAGAGTCTAATGAGCACAGACAGCGAGTACCCCCCGGCCCTTTGTACATACAATACTGGTTCGATGCAGTTTTTCCCTCGAGTTACCTTTTCTTCTGGTCACAGCAGTCCAGGCGATACAGAGTCCACAAAGGCAACTGTTGTTCAACAGGAAAATAATTCTTTAATGAACAATGAGACTTTATTGAAACAACAAACATAAAATAATATAAAAAGGCAGGTACCACAAGAAACAGGAAGAAAAAGGGGTGGGTAACCCTGCACATGTACAGCAGCAATATACATGCATATAATGGATATATACAAGTAACACAAAGATATGTAAATGGATGATAATGTCAAAAAATGCATACATGTAATAATTCTATGTCACCATGCACAATGGGCACAAAAAATATACATGTAGCTAGGTGAAAAAAATGATACTAATAAACATATATCTGCTGTGTCTAATAAGGGTACAAAAAATAAGAGCATCAGTGGCATCAACAACAAGCCTGAAAATAAGGCAAAGTGCAAACACCCCAAGTATGAGACAGCAGGTATGGTAATAAGTTTAACCTACAACAAAGTGCCAACGGGTTGCGGGTAGCTATGAGAGATGGGAGGGTCTGGCTACCCATCACTGGCGGACACAGTCAGAAAAGGGCCCCTGTGCAAGAACAATACATGGGCCCTTTGCAGCTCAAGATCTCCTAAAACTGCAAAATTGTACCTGCTTTGGAGGTATAAATGGGCCCCCTCACCTCTTGGGCCCCTGCACAGGTTGCACCAATGATATGTCCGCCCCTGCTACCCATACTATCTCACCTCTGAGTGAGGGTGCTCACTATACCCCTTTTTCCCTGTGTCGGTGGGAGTGAGTGGTTGTGAGTTTGAGGACCTGTGATAAGGTCATGACCATGTGACCAGACCATGTGATCCATACCTCACCTGTGGGTGGGGTTACAGCTATGTAATGGAGGTGTGTTTGGCACATGGGAGTGAGTGTTTGGGAGTCTGCCAGGGTGGACAGACTTCCATGTGTCCAGGCTGGACACTACAGAGAGGTCTGTGTTGCAAGAGAGTAGAGCTAAGCTATGGACATTGAGGTTTTGTCTGCATGATATAAAGACTGTTTACTGTTTTGTTGCTGAAGTGACGGTTTATGAAGCCAATAAACCACATGGATGTTGAAGAGAACGTGCCTCCTGTTTCCTCCTACGCAACTGAGTGAGTACAATCCTTACAATACACATCTATAATATAACGCTAGGAGCGTCCCTCTGTCCGAAGCCTTTATAGACTGCGCAAGCGCGACACGCCTGCGCAGTCTGGCTCCAGACAGAAGACGGCATCCAGCGGTGAGTAGTGTGTATGGCGCCTTAGATCGCGGTATGCGTAGACACTGGATGCATACCGCGATCTTCGGCGCCATACTTACATGCTTACCTGACCGGGAGGAGCGTTGCCGCGGCGCTTCTCTACTCTCCGGGTCAGGAGACCAGGAGTGCGCGTCGAAATCGCGCATGCACATAGCGCTATCCGGCGCCATTTTGCTGAAGACACATTTACCGGACAGCGTGGTATGGGCATGCGTGTTTTTCGGCGCCGCTCTCCTCCCCTGGCATCCAGCAGAATGGGACAGCGCTGGAGAAGAGGGAAGAAAGGTGTGTATAAATGTTTGATTTTTTTGGGTATGTGTGCAGTTTAATAGGGGTAAGGGGGACCATACAAATCAGGATAGGGGGTGAGAGGGCCATGCATACCATGATAGGGCGGTGAGGGACCATGCACATCAGGATTGGGGGGTGAGGGGACAATGCACATCAGGATTGGGGGGTGAGGGGACCATGCATATCAGGATTGGGGGGTGAGGGGACCATGCACATCAGGATTGGGGGGTGAGGGGACCATGCATATCAGGATTGGGGGGTGAGGGGACCATGCATATCAGGATTTTGGGTGAGGGGATCATGCACATCAGGATTGAGGGGTGAGGGGATCATGCACATCAGGATTGGGGGTGAGGGGACCATGCACATCAGGATTAGGGGTGGGGGACCATGCACATCAGGATTGGGGGGTGAGGGGACCATGCACATCAGGATTGGGGGTGAGGGGACCATGCACATCAGGATTGGGGTGAGGGGACCATGCAGACCAGGATTGGGGGTGAGGGGACCATGCATACCAGGATTGGGGGGTGAGGGGACCATGAATATCAGGATTGGGTGGGGTGAGGGGACCATGCATATCAGGATTGGAGGTTGAGGAGACCATGCATAACAGGATTGGGGGGTGAGGGGATCATGCACATCAGGATTGAGGGGTGAGGGGATCATGCACATCAGGATTGGGGGTGAGGGGACCATGCACATCAGGATTAGGGGTGAGGGGACCATGCACATCAGGATTGGGGGGTGAGGGGACCATGCACATCAGGATTGGGGGTGAGGGGACCATGCACATCAGGATTGGGGGTGAGGGGACCATGCAGACCAGGATTGGGGGTGAGGGGACCATGCATACCAGGATTGGGGGGTGAGGGGACCATGAATATCAGGATTGGGTGGGGTGAGGGGACCATGCATATCAGGATTGGAGGTTGAGGAGACCATGCATAACAGGATTGGGGGCTGAGGGGACCATGCAGATCAGGATTGGGGGTTGAGGGGACCATGCATACCAGGATTGGGGGGTGAGGGGACCATGCATTCCAGGATTGGGGGTGAGGGGACCATGCATACCAGGATTGGGGGGTGAGGGGACCATGCATATCAGGATTGAGGGGTGAGGGGACCATGCATACCAGGATTGGGGGATGAGGGGTACCATGCATACCAGGATAGGGGATGAGGTGACCATGCATACCAGAATTGGGAGGTAAGGGGTGCCATGTATACCAGGATTGGGGATGAGGGGACCATGCATACCAGGATTGGGGGGTGAGGGAGTACCATACATCCTACAATAGGGATGAGTGGACCATGCATACCAGAATTGGGGGTGAGGGGACCATGCATACCAGGATTGGGGGTTGAGGGGACCATGCATGCCAGGATTGGGGGGTGAGGTGACCATGCATTCCAGGATTGGGGAGTGTGGGGACCATGCATACCAGGATTGGGGGGTAAAGAGACCATGCACTCCAAGATTGGGGGTTGAGGGGACCATGCATACTAGGATAGGGGGGTGAGAGAACCATGCATACCAGCATAGGGGGGTGATGGGACCATGCATATCAAGATTGGGGGTGAGGGGACCATGCATATCAGGATTGGGGGTGAGAAGACCATGCATACCAGGATAGGGGGGTGAGGTGACCATGCAATCCAGGATTGGGGTTGAGGGTATCATGCATGCCAGGATTGGGGGTGAGGGGACCATGCATATCAGGATTGGGGGTGAGGAGACCATGCATACCAGGAATTGGGAGTGAGGTGACCATGCAATCCAGGATTGGGGGTGAGGAGACCATGCATACCAGGATAGGGGACGTGAGGGGAACATGCATTCCAAGATTTGGGGGTGAGGGGACCATGCATACCAGGAGTGGGGGGGTGAGGGGACAATGCATACCAGGATTGGTGGGGTGAGGGAACCATGCATACCAGGATTGGGGGGTGAGAGAACCATGCACACAAGCATAGGGGGGGAAGGCACCATGCATACCAGGATAGGGGGTGAGGGGACCATGCATATCAGGATTGGGGGTGAGGGGACCATGCATATCAGGATTGGGGGTGAGGAGACCATGCATACCAGGATAGGGGGGTGAGGGGACCATGCATACCAGTATTGGGGGGCGGGGGCCATGCATACCAGGGATGGGGGATGAGAGGTAACATGCATCACAGGATAGGTGGAGGAGGGGTACCATGCATACTAGGATTGGGGTTGAGGGGACCATGCATACCAGAATTGGGAGGTAAGGGGTGCCATGTATACCAGGATAGGGGGTGAGAGAACCTTGCAAACCAGGATAGGGGGGTGAGGGGACCATGCATATCAGGATTGGGGTGAGGGGACCATGCATATCAGGATTGGGGGTGAGGGGACCATGCATACCAGGATGGGGGGTGAGAGGACCATGCTTACCAGGATTGGGGGATGAGGGGTAACATGCATACCAGGATACAGGGGTACCATGCATACCAGGATTGGGGGTGAGGGACCATGCATACCAGAATTGTGAGGTCAGGGGTGCCATGTATACCAGGATTGGGGGTGAAGGGTACCATACATCCTACGATAGGGATGAGGGGGACCATGCATACCAGAATTGGGGTGAGGGGACCATTTATACCAGAATTGGGGGGTGAGGGGACCATTCATACCAGAATTGGAAGGTGAGGGGACCATGCATTCCAGGATTGGGCCGGAGGGGACCATGCATACCAGGATTGGGGGGTGAGGGGACCATGCATACCAGGATTGGGGTGAGGGAACCATGCATACCTGGATATGGATGAGCAGGTTCCATGCATACCAGGATAGGGATGAGGGGGTACCATGCATACCAGTATTGGGTGATGAGGGGACCATGTATACCAGGATGAGGAATGGGGTGCCATGCATACCAGATTTGGGTGGTGATGAGGGGACCATACATACCAGGATAGGGATGAGGGGTACCATGCATACCAGGATAGGGATGTGGGGAGCCATGCATACCAGGATAGGAGGGGGGCAGCACATACCAGAATGGGAGACCATATACCTATAAAAACGCTTGCCACCTGAGCTTAGAACGGGTTCATAGCTAGTTACAATATAAGGCTCAACAAATACAGCACATATACATGACATTACAGTATAAAACACATATGGCATACATGTATATAACATATGTACAAGAAAGTGAACGGGGAGTCACACGGAAGGAGGAGAGGGCACAACTGAGGGGCCCTGCCACCCCCTTACATATACACCCCAGCCCACTGTCTCCAGTCATTTATACTCCCCAGCCCTATGAAAAATAGGTATGAGTGGCAACATGATCCATACCACCTGACATCACAGGTTGCCACCAAAGAGAAGCAGCTCCAGCCATCACATTAGTGGTGAGTTAATTAAATGTTTGACCAAATATAGCAGGATACATTTGAAGTTGATCATTTTGTATGGACCCCGAAGGATGGTATAAAGGATGATATAAATATTCAAAAGGCCCTTGGCAGAATACAGGTTTCCCACTTCTGCTGTAATGTAACACCTGCCTGGAAAAATGTGGCTTTGTACAACCATGCTAACCATGCAGAAACAGAGGTCTTCACTGGAGCTGTGTACACAAACCAGAATAAACATTTTAATCAATATATATATATATATATATATATATATATATACATATATTTTTTTTAAGAACTCACAGTGCCCAATAAATATAAAGGCATTTGATAGCATGCCAAAAGTGCATAAGTGACGTCTCCACCAAATATGAAATTTTATTGTTATTTTGCACTCATCGGGTTTTTGCTATGCAACCTGACACCAGCATGATGTAGGGGCAGAGCGCAATGTGTCACTTACTAGACTCTTTTGTGTAGCTTTGATAGAATCCCTGTTTTATTTGTAGTAGATGTGACAGTGCTATGAATGCTGAGCTGTGTATAACCCTGCCTACACTGACTGGAAGCTGCCTGTATACACTGTACATAGTCAGAAAGCTACCAATCAGCGATGGGGGAGGGGTTACACATATTAACTGGACTGTCTGTCTCATGAGATGTAGTCCTGCAGTGATAATCTCATGTTGATAAAACATTGATTGTATTGAAACTACAGCACACAGCCTGATAAGTGACACATCCTTGGAATCAGGCTCTCATACCCTACATTATGCTGCTCTCAGATTAAATAGCAAAAATCTGCAAACTGATTCCCTTTAACAGGTTTCTAACCCCTTACAAGGTATCAATGACGCATAAGAGCTTATACAGTTAGGTCCATATATACTTTGACAGAGACAACATTTATGTAATTTTGGTTCTAGACATTACCACAATGAATTTGAAACAAAACAAATCAGATGCAGTTGAAGTTCAGACTTTCAGCTTTCATTTGAGGGTATCCACATTAAAATTGGATGAAGGGTTTTGGAGTTTCTGCTCCTTAACATATGCCACCCTGTTTTTAAAGGGACCAAAAGTAATAGGACAATTGACTCCAAGGCTATTTCATGGACAGGTGTAGGCAATCCCTTCGTTATGTCAATCTCAATTAAGCAGATAAAAGGGCTGGAGTTGATTTGAGGTGTGGTGTTTGCATTTGGAAGGTTTAGCTGTGAAAGAAACATGCGGTCACAGGAGCTCTCCATGCAGGTGAAACAAGCCATCCTTAAGCTGCAAAAATAGAAAAATACCCATCCGAGAAATTGCTACAACATTAGGAGTGGCAAAATCTACAGTTTGGTACATCCTGAGAAAGAAAGAAAGCACTGGTGAACTCATCAATGCAAAAAGACCTGGGCGCCCACGGAAGACAACAGTGGTGGATGATCGCAGAATACTCTCCATGGTGAAGAGAAACCCCTTCACAACAGCCAACCAAGTGAACAACACTCGCCAGGAGGTAGGCGTATCAATATCCAAATCTACCATAAAGAGAAGACTGCATGAAATTAAATACAGAGGGTTCACTGCACGGTGCAAGCCACTCATAAGCATCAAGAATAAAAAGGCTAGGCTGGACTTTACTAAAAAAACATCTAAAAAAGCCAGCACAGTTCTGGAAGAACATTCTTTGGACAGATGAAGCCAAGATCAACCTCTACTAGAATGATGGAAAGAGAAAAGTATGGCGAAGGCGTGGTACAGCTCATGATCCAAAGCATACCACATCATCTGTAAAACATGGCGGAAGCAGTGTGATGGCTTGGGCATGCATGGCTGCCAGTGGCACTGGGTCACTAGTGTTTATTGGTGATGTGACACAGTACAGGAGCAGCCGAATGAATTCTGAGGTATTCAGAGCCATACTGTGTGCTCAGATCCAGCCAAATGCAGCCAAACTGATTGGTCGTCGTTTCATACTACAGATGGACAATGACCCAAAACATAAAGCCAAAGCAATCCAGGAGTTTATTAAAGCAAAGAAGTGGAATATTCTTGAATGGCCAAGTCAGTCACCTGATCTCAACCCAATTGAGCATGCATTTCACTTGTTAAAGACTAAACTTCAGACAGAAAGGCCCACAAACAAACAACAACTGAAAACCACCGCGGTGAAGGCCTGGCAGAGCATCAAAAAGGAGGAAACACAGCGTCTGGTGATGTCCATGAGTTCAAGACTTCAGGCAGTCATTGCCAACAAAGGGTTTTCAACCAAGTACTAGAAATGATCATTTAATTTACAATTATTTAATCTGTCCAATTACTTTTGGTCCCTTTAAAAACAGGGTGGCACATGTTAAGGAGCTGAAACTCCTAAACCCTTCATCCAATTTTAATGTGGATACCCTCAAATGAAAGCTGAAAGTCTGAACTTCACCTGCATCTGAATTGTTTTATTTAAAATTCATTGTGGTAATGTCTAGAACCAAAATTATATAAATGTTGTCTCTGTTCAAATATATATGGACCTAACTGTAGCTCAAAAAATATAAAAGCACAGAGAAACAGATCTCTCCTGAAATGACCCCAGCTTGACTGTATTATCATCTATTATGTAATTTTTTTGTTCACTTCCTCTTGCATAATTCAGGGAAATATTCTGAGGTCCTATAAATTACCACATTTAGCCTCTCAAGGATACAAATGAACACAGTGAGCTCTGCTCTGAATGATGCAAACCAGCCAGCCATTTAACTATAGTAATAAAGCAGGTGTGACACTGTAAGGAGGAGAACCGGATCGGCGTGCTTTCTCCAGGATGGATCCTGAACCGTCGGAGCTGTCACCCATGTTGCAGGGGGGAAAGCTAAAGTCCTTGGACCGACCCTTGAACTCGGAGGTAGGGGGCACAGTCAGGATAAAAGAGTGGCAGCGAGTGGGAACTCAGGCAGTTGTGGCGGGAACGAGCAGAGCGCAGGAGGCCAGTGTCAGGTCCCTTGTGCTGCAGCGTACAGACAGAGTAGTCCCAAGCCTGAAGGGTCTGTGGCTGTTGCCAGACTACAGACAGAGATGTATCCGGTCCCTGCTGACCATGAGTGACTCACCACCCAGACCGGGCCCAGACTCACGCACGTACAGACAGGGAAACCAGGCCACACTCAGTGAGTGGCTTCCCGACATACCCGTTCCCGCCAGTCCTTTGGCACTAAGGTCTGATAAAAAGAGAGACTGTTCCAGTTCCTGCATTTCTTCACGCAACCTCAAGGATCGACCACCGTATCACAGAGGATCACTGCCGCCACCAGGATCCAGGGCTCCTTCTTCACAGGGACGACGCTGGAATCCCCACGCACCACAGCCTTGGTACCAACACCTTCATCTCAGAGACTACACTCTGATGTCGCCGGACTGATAAGTTTACTAATCCTGAACTCCTCGTTCCCTTCATTCACACTTGTTGCCACTGAGTTTTCAGTCCCTTGTTCCATATACTTTTCCTCTCCTTTTCTCCCTGCGTAGAGTATACCTGTTATATTAAAGGGAACCTGTCACCAGTTTTTTGACCTATCAACTAAAAATATCATCTAATAGAATGTGAGCTATACATTCCCCAACTACTTGTGAAACCCCATGAATCCCCCATAAAAACCTTTTATATTGCTGCAGCGCTGTATGTAAATATCCTCGGTCCGGTTCCTTGGGTGTTGGTTCTGGTCCCTCTCTCCACCCCTCCTCGGCGTGCTGTATGCATTCCGCTCTGTGAATAGCATTGTTCGCGTATAGGTCCCGTGCGTGCGCATTCAAATTGCCTCCCGCGTGTGCGCAGTATGCTTTGCCCAACTGCGGGCAAAGCCGAAAAGCATTAGTGCGCATGCGCTGGTGAACTATGTTCCGGTATACAGCAAAATACTTCTGGGACATAGTACTTTCGGCTCATGCGCACTAATGCTTTTTGGCCTCAATGAGAACTTGAATATTTAGGGTGTGGCCTCACTGTGGAAACAGTGCCCAGCAGTGGCTGCTCAATAGCCACGGGATTGTGAGGTAATATTTTGGAACCATTGGCTCGTTATGGGCATCTCGTCACACCCTAAGGCCGGATCCACATATTCCATTGAATGGATTGGACAAGTTTCTCCTTACTTAAGCTTAAGAGCTTCAGATATGTACAAACTGATCGATTTCTTCTGTCCAGAACTGTGTGCTGATACTAGATATCAGGCAGACTTGCTTCAACACCATGGGAAGGAAGTAGCTGTCTGGGATCAGGAGCTAACCGTGTGCTCCAGAGATCCCAAGCAACCTCAAGACTTTTACAAGCTCAGATGGAAACAGCTTGTGAGCACTGTGTGTGTTCAACCATCGCTCCAAGGAAGCTGCTGTAAACAATATAGTAGAAAGAGATTGAAGGAAAGAGACTAGAAGAAGACAGCAAAAATAGCAGTTTATTTATGATACAATTGATGCCACTTTGTAGTGCACCAACCCTTCCCGAAACTGGCTTGTGACAGACATTTAGTAAAATGGCCACTTTAATGGAGGAGAAGCTCTAGAAATAAAGGTACTGCCACACTAAACAATCCCGCTAGCGATCACGATAACGACGCATACTAATGCGATCGCTAGCGGGATTGTTTCTATATCGCTAAGTGCGGCCACATTTAGCGATATAGTTAACGACGCTATCGCCGTTAGCGATCTTCTTAACGACTTTAGCGGTACAAAAGTACCGCTAAATCGCTAAGAAAAGGTGCCACACTAGCGATATATACTTACCCAGCGGGAGCGCCGACGAGACAATAGGGTCCGGAACGATTCCAGCGACGAGCGAGATCACAGCAGGAAGCTCGTCGCTGGCAGATGCGCACTGAACACATCGCTAACGGATCGCTAAATAGTGACGTTTTTTAGCGATCCCGTTAGCGATATTGTTCAGTGGCATACCCTTTAGTTCCTGCAACTCCATTCTACCTTATCTCCATTAATTACATTTAGGAGGCATTTGGAGCCGGACTCCAGCTGCTTAGCAAT
The DNA here is from genome assembly GCA_033576555.1 of Oophaga sylvatica. Lineage (NCBI taxonomy): Eukaryota > Metazoa > Chordata > Amphibia > Anura > Dendrobatidae > Oophaga > Oophaga sylvatica. Next base: position 481,145,548 of record JARQOD010000001.1, on the reverse strand, counting down.
GATAAATGGATTGCTATCCTGCCTGGGCTTTGCAGTCACAGTAACTGAGGAGTGTAATGATATATGAATTGCACTTTACCTATAATGGATGAAATGGAGGGTTTTGTACTGCGGAATGTGCAATAACAGCCAGAGCGTTCAATGCTGCACCCCTTCTGCTCCAGCCTTGTAGTACATGCTGTTAGTAGAAGACAGAAATCAAAACATACATTATAGAAATATTTCAATGACACAAGGTGGCTTACATTTCTTAGACTGAAACGTAGAACCACTTGATTTTGAAGACAGGTATAGAATTGATAGACTGCAGTGAATGGATGCTGATTTTCCTTCACACTTATGCAATTCATATACTCCAGTCACATCCAGAGCAGCATTCGAAATTCTATTACATTTTTGGACTTCTCCAATTGGGATTGTCACTGCTGGTTCAGTGCCAAATTTTGTGATTGCACCACTCCCACGGGTTGCATAAAGTTTGAAGGAGTATTTTGACTCGAGGTATATATAAACAGTATTATATATGCCATAATCTAATTGTCACGAGAGTGTCACGTCCCCCTCGAAGACTTGGAGTTAGGGGGTCACGTCGAGTAATGAATCGCAGTCCTCTTTAGAGATGGTGTGATTCATGTCCTAATTTAAATAGGTAGGGTTAAGAACTCTTTCCATGCTGACTGAGATAATATAGCCTGGTTGTTCTCAGCTGCAACTGCTTACCCTTTACTCCCTCTATATATAGAAGCTCTGGGCGTTTAGTCCCTGTGACAATGTAAGAGTCGTCTTCCTGTGCTGTGTGCTAAAGCTAAGTAGTTGAAATTTGGAGTTGTGGTACTGTGTAATTTGCTATTGCACTTCTCCTTTTCCCTTTTCTTCATTCAGTTTATTCATCCCTGTCCCTATCCTCCTCCTTATTGTTGGTTAGTGCTTTTGTATGATAGAGGTTTTCTGTTATCACTGTTTTGTATTTGTGTCTAGTTTACCTTACAGTTCTGTCCCATGCCTCACGTTCGTTTGGGAGGGGACAGATTAAAGTTTTTACAGGAACATAGTAAGGTCGGAGACTTGGGCCTTTCTAACTTTAAGAGTACCCCTGGGACAGGGATAGTTAGTGTCCCAGCTCTTGGGTCAGTTTAGGTCCCTTTTCCTTACTGAAGACCATCACAGCGTGACACTAATAGCTAGGGATTCCATTTCGGGAGATTTCACTATTGAAGCCAAAGAGGATCTTCTACTCAACTATTTAACACTTCAGAAAAAAGGAGTCAAGATGACCATACAGTCATGGACAAAAGTTTTGAGAATGACACAAATATTAATTTTTACAAAGTCTACTGCTTCACTTTTTCTAATGGCAATTTGCATATACTCCAGAATGTTATAAAGAGTGATCAGCTTAACAGCAATTACTTGCAAAGTCAATATTTGGCTTGAAAATGAACTTTATCCCCCAAAACACATTTCAACATCATTGCAGCCCTGCCTTAAAAGGACCAGCTAACCTCTTTTCAGTGATTGCTCCATTAACACAGGTGTGGGTGTTGATGAGGACATGGCTGGAGATCAATCTGTCATGATTAAGTAAGAATGACACTACTGGACACTTTAAAAGGAGGCTGGTGCTTGGCATCATTGTTTCTCTTCTGTTAACCATGGTTATCTCTAAAGAAACACGTGCAGTCATCATTGCAATGCACAAAAATGGCCTAACAGGGAAGAGTATCGCAGATAGAAAGATTGCACCTCAGTCAACAATCTATCGCATCATCAAGAACTTCAAGGAGAGAGGTTCCATTGTTGCCAAAAAGGCTCCAGGGGGCCCAATAAAGACCAGCAAGTGCCAGGACCGTCTCTTAAAAGTGTTTCACCTGCGGGATCGGGCTACCAGCAGTGCAGAGCTTGCTCAGGAATGGCAGCAGGCAGGTGTGAGTGCATCTGCACGCACTGTGAGGCAGAGACTCTTGGAGCAAGGCCTGGTCTCAAGGAGGGCAGCAAAGAAGCCACTTCTCTCCAGAAAAAACATCATGGACAGACTGATATTCTGCAAAAGTTACAGGCAGTGGACGGACTGGGGTAAAGTTATTTTCTCTGATGAATCCCCTTTTCGATTGTTTGGGACATCAGGAAAACGCCTCATTCGGAGAAGACAAGGTGAGCGCTACCACCAGTCTTGTCTCATGCCAACTGTTAAGCATCCTGAAACCATTCATGTGTGGGGTTGCTTCTCAGCCAAGGGAATCGGCTCTCTCACAGTCTTGCCTAAAAACACAGCCATGAATAAAGAATGGTACCAGACTGTCCTCCAAGAGCAACTTCTCCCAACCCTCCAAGAGCAGTTTGGCGATCAACAATGCCTTTTCAAGCATGATGGAGCACCTTGCCATAAAGCAAAGGTGATAACTAAATGGCTCAGGGAACAAAACATAGAGATTTTGGGTCCATGGCCTGGAAACTCCCCAGATCTTAATCCCATTGAGAACTTGTGGTCAATCATCAAGAGACAGGTGGACAAACAAAAACCTAAAAATTCTGACAAAATGAAAGCATTGATTGTGCAAGAATGGACTGCTATCAGTCAGGATTTGGTCCAGAAGTTGATTGAGAGCATGCCAGGGAGAATTGCAGAGGTCCTGAAGAAGAAGGGTCAACACTGCAAATATTGACTTGCTGCATTCATTAACTCATTCTAGTCAGTATAAGCTTTTGTTACTCATATGTTTGCAATTATATTTCTGTCTGTGATAAAAAACATCTGTCAAACACACATAAAAACCAGAGGGCAGCAGATCATGTGAAAATATAATATTTGTGTCATTCTCAAAACTTTTGGCCATGACTGTACAATGAGTCCAGCTATCCTCATAGATTATGAAGTTACTGAACAAAAAGGAGTCTAGATGACAGGGGGACACACAGAGGAAGGAAGGATTCTTAGTCCTGACTGTGAAGACTGAGTCTATAAACAGATGAGAAGTAACTACCTGTTAGTGGCAACAAGTATCTACATCAGAAGAGTCTGATGAATCTAAACCACATATCCAAGCCCTTTCCACTTCCTGCCGACTTCAACGCAAAATTATTTCACGGATCCATACATTCCTCAACCAAGAATCTGCAAAAACCCTAGTCCATGCCCTCATCATCTCCCGCCTTGACTTGCAGGAAGAGGATGTTTATACTCTTCCACAGAAGAAATTGTTGAAAAAGGGAAAATACACCAGGAAAGGGTAATGCTACAAGCATGTAAGGGAGAGAAGAAAAATCAGTCAGCATGTGATTGGTGGCTTGTTATCCACTTAGTGTTTATTTAACCCCTGCTTGGGTGCTCTCCAAAAGCGGCATCACAAGTTGACCGCAGAGTTTTCTGGCTAGAAGTTTACAGGAGGAGAGGTTATCGGATTTAAGTGTGGGCAAATGAAAGACTTAATGCTGATGTAGGGGTAGTGCTGTGGTGCCGTTTCTACTTTATAAGCGACTCTACATAATGCTGCTGGAGATATTTATCAAAATCAGTATGGGAAATCGCAAACTCCTCTTGTAGTTGGCGAGATCTTCTTAATCACATAGCCAAATAAAATATGAGGCAATCTATGAATTCGCCTTAATCCTCAACTCTTAAACCTCTCCAAGTGAAACAGATTAGGAAGCCACAGGTCTGGTGGCTAGTAGCACCTGAGCATGGACAGGTAAATATTAAAGGTCCACTGTATGGTCATCTTGGCGATCCCCATATTTTGGCACAATGGTGGGGATTGCCAAGATGGCCATACAGTGGACCTTTAATATTTACCTGTCCATGCTCAGGTGCTACTAGCCACCAGACCTGTGGCTTCCTAATCTGTTTCACTTGGAGAGGTTTAAGAGTTGAGGATTAAGAAGATGTTGTCGTACTATTTCTCGCACCCCTCCAATCTATTCTAAACTCTACTGTCCGACTAATCCACCTGTCCCCCCGCTATTACCCCGGCTTCTCCCGTCTGTCAATCCCTGCACTGGCTCCCTATTACCCAAAACTCCAGTTCAAAACCCTAATCATGACATACAAAGCCATCCACAACCTGAGTCCTCCATACATCTGTGACCTCGTCTCCTGGTACTTACCCGCACGCAATCTCCGATCCTCACAAGATCTCCTTCTCTACTCCCCTCTTATCTCCTCTTCCCACAATCGCATACAAGATTTCTCCCGTGCATCCCCCCTACTCTGGAACTCCCTACCACAACATATCAGACTCTCGCCTACCATGAAAACCTTCAAAAAGAATCTAAAGACCTACCTCTTCCGACAAGCCTGCAACCTGCAGTAACCACCGATCCACCAAACCGCTGCACGCCCAGCTCTAGCCTCGCCTACTGTATCTTCACCCATCCCTTATAGATTGTGAGCCCTCGTGGGCAGGGTCCTCTCTCATCCTGTACCAGTCGTGACTTGTATTGTTTAAGATTACTGTACTTGTATTTATTATGTAAACACCACCTCACATGTAAAGCGCCATGGAATAAATGGCGCTATAATAATAAATAATAATAATAATAGCTGATATCCAAGTGTCCAAAAGTGGCTATGAGTCTGAAGACTGTGTTTGTGGAACTGTGAAACACTAGGTGAGAAGGGTAGCCAACAAGAGTTTGCAAAGCACCAGAAAAGTTACTACAGGACTTTGCTGTCAATTCTGTACTATTGATATAGAGATATATAGGCTGATAGATAATGATAGAAGTGCTTCTACGGTAAGGATGTTGTAAAATTTTATTCCTGAGTAAGGAACCTGTCATGGGTTTACCACGACAGAGAGGAGTCAGAAGACCACAGCATCTGATTTCTCCTACTCCTGCACTGATCACCTTCATATTAAATGGTGCAGGTTTCTTTTAGCAGTGCAGAGGTTAATCTGCTCAGTTGAGAGCTCCTGGAAGCTTTTCTGAGTTAGGGCTCTCATCTGTGCACTGTTAGCCACTCCCATCTCCTATATAGTCTGGGCCCTGACTAGCATTCATTGTCAGAGATAGCTTTTTCTGCATGGATGGAGGTTGTTGGTGGTTATTATTGGAGAAGGCGTTTAGTGGATTTGTCTCTGACTGTTGCTAGGTTTTGAGTGGGTAATAATTTCCTTTCTTCTCTTACTTTGATTTTACCGTATCCTCCACTCCCCGTTGCATTCCTCTGTTGTCTGTGTGAACATATTTGTATGTTTAGTATTTTTCGTTATCCCTGTTCATATTATCTTGTTAGTCTGGTTGGTGTATTACGGTACACTACTACTCCTCTCTTCCCTGGGTAGGGGAAGGGTACAGACTGAGGGCAGATTCAGGAGCTAAGGCAAGGTGCGTGGCCCCGGCGTCTTCACCAACATGGGGAACAGGGTGATCTGGGCCACCCCTAGCATTAGGGACAGGGAAGGAGACCCTGGTCTCGGGACACCCGACAACAGAGTCATAACATTAGCTGTTACCGAAACCGTTTTTTTATCCATTATGGATCGTATCAATGCTCTGACAGGGAGACTGCAGTAGCTCAGCCTGGAGTTGGCAGATCTATGCATTGTCGTTTTGCAGCACCCCAACACATTAGGTTTGGGGATCGTGACTCCCAGGCAACCCTTACTGGAGCCTAAGATTGCTTTGTCTGACAGGTTCTATGGGGGGCATGATAAGTTTGTTGTTTTCAGGTAGGCTTATAAGCTATACTTCAGGTTACGTCATTGTTCTTCAGGAATCGAGGAGCAATGGTAGAGATAATAATTTGTCTTCTTCAGCGTGACTCCCAAGCATTGGTATTCTCTCTCTCTCGTGTGACTTCCAGTCGCTGCAAACGGAGCAGAATTTTTTTATGGCGCTGAGTAATATATACAAAGACCCAGACTGCGTCTCCCTGACTGAGTCCACACTATTTCAGCTTCAGCAGAGCGAACGGCCAGCAAAGGAGTATTGCTCCGAATTTCAGAGGTTGTCCACTGACACTAAGTGGAATGACCCCGTGCTCTGTAGCCAGTTCTTTGAATAGCTATCAGTATGGGTAAGGATGCCTTGGCCCTGTATGAGACTCCGGTTTCCCTTGAGGTGGCCAAGTCTCTGGCTATCCAGGTGGATCACAGTCTTTGCCAGAGTCATAAAGAGTCACCCCAATGTGAGGGAGGTCCAGGGCCACGTGAAACCTGGTCTGAGTCATCTGAGGAACTCATGCAGTTGGGTGGGGCAACTCGTTCTGGAAAGCAGTCTGTTGTTAGGTACAAAGGGAAAGTATGTTTTTATTGTGGTGGAAAGGGCCATTTTGTGGGCATGTGCCCTTCCCTCTCTCACTATAAACATCCGCCTGAAACCTAAGGAGCCCGGGTTGCGGTGAGGTTGGCAACCTGGGTGTACATATCTCCTCCTTGGGTAGGACACCATTTTTTCTGCCTGCTGAAATCCATCTGGGCAAAAATAAGGTGATTATTTCTGCCATTCTGGACAGTGGGGTGGGGTTTAATTTGATCGACACTAGATTCATCCAGGTTCATGGCCTCAACCCACATACACAGTGCAGACCTATACACATAATGTCCATCGACTCTGTACCCTTGAGACAGGGGTATTTTACTCAAGTCGTCCGAGGGTTACATCTACAGGTAGGGGCTATTCACTCAGAACATATTGACTGTTATGTGCTAGAGGGTCTGCCCTCTTTTGTGGTTCCTGAACTTCCTTGGCTCACTCTGCACAGCCCTGTGGTAGATTGGCAAACTCGGGAGGTGATACAGTGGCGTGAGTGTAGTCAAGGACACTGCTTGGGCATGTGGCTGTACCTAATTACCTGTCTGACTCTTCGTATGTGTTTTTGGAACAGGGGTACCAAGATCTTCCTCCCGATTGTCCTTTTGACTGCGTCGTTAATCTTGCCCTTGGGGACAAGCTGCCAAAGAGCAAACTATATAACATATCTGGTCCAGAGAGGCAGGCCATAAAGGATTATATCTCGGAAAGTTTGGCAAAGGGTCATATCAGACTATCCTTATCCCCCATTGCTGTGGGGTTTTTCTTTGTAAAGAAGAAAGATGGGGGTTCGGGATCACGGTTTGGGATCCGATCATACGCTCGTCTTCTCTGGATAGGGGAAGGGTACAGACTGTGGGCGGATTTAGGATCTAAGGCAAGGTATGTGGAACCAGTGTCTTCACCATCAGAAGTAATCAGGAGAACAGGGCGAGCTAGGTTGGCCCAAGCGCTAGGGACAGGGAAAGAGCCCCAGTCCTGGGACACCCGACAACAAAGTCATGACAGAACCACTGTACTATTAAGAGCCACTACATCATATATTATATCAAAAGAAGTTCCACAACATCAAAGGAATTAATTCCAGATCATTATTGTAGGCAATAGAACTATTGTTGCAGGTATGGGTTTCAGTGGAATGTAATACATCATGAATTTAAAAATTGTACAGTAAACAAATGTATTTTCCAAGAATTTTTGTGTCAACTAAAGCTAAATTACTGAAGGTTACAGTCTTGGAAATGCTCCAGGAAAAAATGTAGGAATAAAAGAGGGAATTTCCTAGAGAAGAAGGAGAGAACAATAATAATGTCTCACTGTTTTTGGAGGAAAAGACAGATTATGACTGATATAATACTGCCTTCTGCCCTAATCATAACCTTTAAAACTAACCCTAATCCCTTACGTACAGGTGTATACTTCCTATATAATACTTCTTATATACAATAAATGATTTTTTTGGCTAAGATTTAACTGCCCCATGAATAAAAATAACAGTACTATATTACTCCCCCTATGTACAAAAATATATTTACCTTAAGGCTAGGGGCACAGTGAGTTTTTGGTGAAGGTTTTGGAGCAGAAACTGGTTTCATGCACACAAGAGTCTTCTGGGGATAGAAATTAAGGGGAATCTCTTCAAAGCCTCCTCAGAAATGCAACATTTTTCAAAAACATAGAGGTTCTGCGCAGTTTCTGATTCAAAAACTCAGCAAAAAGACTCCAAGTGCACATAGCCAAATATGACCATTTCTAAAAGAAAATAATCACTATATTTTACCCCATATGTACAAGAATATAATTTCTGTAATGCTGCTTAATATACACATTAATATAACTACTACAATACTCCCATTAATGTACAAGAATGTAGTCACTGGTGGTGACAGCTCAGACACCCAGTTAGGTCAACCCTGCTGGGTTTCATCTGAGTGTTTCTTGTTCTGAATGATTGCCTGGCTATTTATTTAGCAGACAATGGTTAGATCATTGCCAATCATAGCTTTAGCTGGGTGGTGAGTCTGCCGTGTTTTCTAGTACTCCGTAATTCTGATCTTTTGCTACCAGACCTTGGACTTTGCCTTTGATCATCCATTTGACTACCCACTTTGTCTCGTTCCGCTACCTTCTGGAATTAAGGCCTCGGATTGTGACCTGTATACTACTTTTGTCTTGCTCCTCTGTTCATGAAGAATTCTCTTGGTATTTGACCCCGGTAGGGTTGAGCATTCCGATACTTCCGATACCTGAAATCCAATGTAAGTCTATGGGAACAAAATATCGGAAGTACTTCCGATACTTACTTCCGATATTTTGTTCCCATAGACTTACATTGGATTTCAGGTATCGGAAGTATCGGAATGCTCAACCCTAGACCCCGGACTTCTTGACTACACTGCCTCACTGCTTGTCTGTGAGAAATGACATTCCCAAGCCTCACAATACTACTCCTATGTATAACAATATAACTACTATAATACTGCCCCTACATAAAAGAATATAACTACTAGAGGACATAAAGTTAGAGGACAGATTAACGGCCTACAGAACGCCCCATATGCACAGAGACTTGACCTGGGATGGGTCATTGTAAGAGACGTCTGTTTAGATGGAGCACATAAGCTGACCTCAGTAAACAGTATGCTCACCAATACTCTTGAAAATGGATGTCAATTTCTCTTCCAGCCATGTAAGAGCAGCTTCCTGATAAAAGAATTGCCACACAATGCTTATCTACCTTGTCCGTTAGCTGATCCTTCCTGTAAAAACCAACCATGTGATTGCAACCAAGATTATATAGGTGCACAGTTTTCCACAGGACAAGAGAAGACAACAAGGTAGCAATGTCCATAAAAGAGACTGTTTTTGGACATCATGGATCAAGACATACTAAGAGATGAGTCAAACAGTTGGGTTGCACCCCTACCATTTAAACCTCAGAGGCAACGCTTACCCAACAACAGAGAACTTGTCTGCGGTCGATTTGTCTCCCTCAAACGCAAACTGCAAAAGGCACCAGAAACAAGACAGCACTTTTTGTCTTCATGAAGAGAACATTCCAGAATGGCCATGCTGAAATTGCATCTGTACTTCAAGATTCCGAGGAATGTTGGTACTTACCCATTTTCGGCGTGTATCATCCTAAGAAACCTGGTCAGATAAGAGTAGTATTTGAATCAAGCGCTAGATACGAAGGTGTCTCACTAAACGACATCTTTCTGTCTTGCCAAGACCTCAATAACAGACTTCTAGGAGTACTTATTCACTTCCGCAGAGATGCAGTGGCATTTATGGCTGAAATGCAACAGATGTTTCACTGCTTCCTTGTCAAAGAAGAACATAGAAACTACTTGAGGTTCTTCTGGTATTGCGATAATGACTCCTACAAAGACATTGTGGAGTATCGGATGAGAGTGCACATCTTCGTAATGGCCCTTCCCTGCTGTCGCCATCTATGGCCTTAGGCTAGTTTCACATTCGCATCTGTGTGTGCAGCGCTTCATCTGCATAGATCCACATGCGTTATATTACATACCTTTAACATGGTGTACGCAGAGACATGCATTTGCATACATTCATTTCGTGTTGTGCGGCGGTGTCCGGCGAATGCAACATGTTGCATTTTTTGAAGCGTCAAAAATACATCAAATATGCGCAGTCATGCGCATGCGGATGAATGCGTCAAAACAACGCATTACTGTCTATGGGAACGCATTGATACGCAAGGACATGCGTATGGATGTGTTCGATACGCATGCGTTCTTCATGAGACACGCCCTTTTGGTGTCTGTCATATCGAACGCATGCGCATAAACAACGCAAACACATGCAAAAATGCAAACGCATGCACACGCAGCATTTTTTTGGCGTCATGCGTAAGATGAGGCGGATAAAAAACCACTGCATAAATATGCGTTTCCATACGTTTTTGCATGCGTTTGCGTATGCAAATGATACACTGCGCACATATACACAAATGTGAACCTAGCCTTAGACATTCAGCCAGAGAGGGAGAAGCAAAGTACGGGTCGGATATTAGATCGTTTGTGGAAAAGACTTTCTACGTGGATGACCTCTTGAAATCCACACCCACGGACGAATTGGCAGTCAGTTTCCTAAACACGAAAAGCACAAGAAATGCTTGTTTTGTCCAATTTGAGGTTGCATAAAATCACTTCCAACAGCCAAAAAATGATGGCAGCTTTTCCCTCTCAAGATTGCTCAACTGATCTAAAAGACTTGGACTTAAACACAGACTCCCTTCCCATGCAATGGAGCCTTGGTTTGCTTTGGGATTTGAAGAGGGATGCATTCACCTTTCAGATCAGTGAAGGAGAGAAACCCTTCACGCATAGGGGAGTCCTGTCCGTGATAAACAGCTTGTATGATCGTCAAGAATTTGTAACCCCTGTAACTATCTAAGGTAAAATGATATTGAGAGACTTCACCCAAAAGACATCTGAATGGGATGATCTACTTTCCACAGAGAAGAGAGATTTATAGGCAAAATGGAAGAAATCTTTAGAAGGCTTGTCAAATCTTTTCGTTACACGACCATATGCTTCCGTGCCATCAACAGAAGTCAAGACACAAAGGCTTTGTATCTTCTTCGATGCCTCAGCCAAAGCGATTACAGCAGTAGCATATCTGAAAACCACTGACATTAAAGAACAATGCCATGTAAGGCTTGTTATGAGCCAGACAAAACTGGCGGCACTCCGTGAACATGCAATACCTAGACTGGAACTCTGTGCGGCTGTGCTAGCAGTAGAGTTGGCTGAACTTATCTCGACAGAAATTGACCTGGAAATCAAGTACGTCGAGTTCTACGCAGACAGCAAGTTAGTGCTGGGGTACATTTGCAACGAAACTTGACACTTTTATGTTTATGTCAGCAATAGGCTGCTAAGGATCAGGAGATCCACTTGCCCTAAACCAGTGTTTCTCAACTCCAGTCCTCAGGACCCACCAACAAGGTCATGTTTTCAGGATTTCCTTAATATTGCACAGGTGATAATTTTATCACCTGCTCAAGCATTGATTCCATCACCTTTGCAATACTAAGGAAATCCTGAAAACATGACCTGTTGGTGGGTCCTGAGGACTGGAGTTGAGAAACACTGCCCTAAACAGTGGCGCTATGTGTCCACATACCACAATCCTGCGGACCACGCAACTAGATCTGATGAATCAAGACACCTTAAGGACACAACCTGGTTTACAGGCCCTGCATTCTTATACTGTTCGACTCCTTACAGTGATGAGTCAGACACCTTTTAACTGGTAGATCCAGATGCAGATGAGGAAATCCACCCTCAGGTGTCCATTCTACGTACGGTGACTTCTGACAATTATCTCAAATCCCACCGTTTCAGCAGGTTCTCAACTTGGAACTCGCTTGTTCGTACCATTGCTTGTTTAATTCATGTTGCTCAGTCTTACAAGTCAATATCACCTGCCAGTCAGAAGCCTTGCTACGGATGGCACCACTGCAAGCATGCCTTTACAGTTCCAAACCTGGAAAATGCCAAGAACGTGATAATTCGTACCATACAAGGTGAGTTACGCCAAAGAAATAGACAACCAATGAAAGAAAAGAAGCAAGTATGAAAGTGCACACAGACCCAAATAAGCAGATAACAAGCGCAGTCAGTTGCAACCCTGATTCATCTTTCTTTATTTTTGGTGGTGCCCGCTCCTTTCTATTGGAGAAATAGACAACCTCAACAAAGGTCAACCCATTTGTAAAGACAGTGTTTTGAATAAGCTTGATCCTATCATTGGCCAAGATGAGCTGTTAAGAATTGGAGGTAGTCTTCAAGAAGCCAAAGTGGAATTTGTGGAGAAACACCCTGTAATAATTCCTGGACATCATCATGTCACGACTTTGCTCATGCAGCACCATCATGTTTCGGTGAACATCAAGGCCAATTGTTTACTGAAGGGAATCTACGAACTGCTTGACTATGGATAGTCGGTGCAAAGAGATATGTGAGTAAACTCATCTTCAACTGTGTGATTTGTTGCAAACTCCGTGGCGAGACTCAAACCCAAAGTTGGCCAATCTCCCATCAGACAGACTTAGTGGATCGCCCGCCAGGGCAGTGGGGTACTCGGTACCGGGCCGCTTCTTAAAGGGGCAGTGTCACAGCGGCAGTGACCCAGTCCATGGGCCTAGGCGTCCAGTAAAAGGGGAATATTTACAAGGGATAATAGAGTTTGTGATAAGGTGTTCATGATGCCACCTGTGGTTTCTGGTCAGAGGTGACCAGCGCTGCAGTGCAGATTCTCTGGGACTGATGGTGTAATGCAGCAGAGTTGGTATAGCTCTCCACAGGCAGAGCTATGTCCCAAGGCAGATAGAATATAAGGTGGATGGTAAAGATCTAGTATTTAGCAAGGGATGTAGCAGTGTTGAGTGGTTGTTGCAGAAAGAACTTGAGAGGACACAGATGCAGTTTCCAAAGCTTTACTCACAGTTCTGCAGGCAAAGTGTCCAGGGATCAGGTTACAGATGGTGCTGGAGTCGGTCAGCCTGATAGCAATTTGGGAATCTCCTTATTTCAGATGAGTTGTGAGGCCTCCTTTCTAGCGCTATTCTCTGAGGTACTTGCTGCTGTAAGCTCTGTTCAAGTTCCTCTCTCTTTCTCTTGTCTAAGTAGAACTTCACTCATGACAGGCAGCTGTAGCCTGCTTCAGGGATCGCTTCACTATTGCGTCTCCTGCTCACACGTTGCTGTGTAGTCGAGTCTTAGTTGGGTCAGAGAACCTACTGTCTCCTGCCCTCCGGATTCTGCTGCTGGGGCTTTAGTTTACCCACTCAGCCTCGGACTCCAGGGTCCAGTTTCTGGCATTCAGACCTGGGGTGAGCTCTCCTATAGCTCCTTTCCCCCAGCTTGTCCCCACACGACCTTCCTCAACTTTCCTCAGCCACTAACTCCTCCTCCAGGCAGAATGTTCCAGAGAACCTCTCCTGAAAATCAGGTGTTAGAGCTCCCCTTTCTGGTCTGGAGTAGGAAAAGTGTTGTATGCTGTGTGTTACCTGTTAAAGGGATCCTTTCTTGCTTTCAGGCATGACATCACTCCCCCCTGGAGGGAGGCAAGGTCACTGTGGCAACCGAACTCCTGGGGTGCCACATTCGTATGGATCCTCCCTTTACCAACATTGGACTGGATGTATTTGGGCCATGGTCTATCATTGCATGGTACACTAGAAGATTCCAAGCCAACACAAAATGCTGGGCAGTTATGTTCACCTGTATGTCCATCCGAGCAGTCCACATCGAAGTAATTGAATCCATGGACACTTCGAGTTTCTTAAATGCACTCCGTCGTTTCATTGCCATCAGAGGGCCCGTGAAGCACATTCGCTCTGATAGAGGCACAAATTTCGTAGGAGCAGTGAAATAACTTCAAATTCCTTCCAACCTGGACACTACCAGTGTGGTAAGATACTTGAGTGAGCAGGGATGCACCTGGACCTTCAATCTACCACACTCTTCTCACATGGGAGGTGCTTGGGAGAGGATGATAGGAATCGCACGTAGAATCTTAGACTCTGACTTCTTGCAAGCAGGTAGTACAAGACTCACACACGAACGTTTGATTACATTCTTGGCAGAAGTTTCTGCCATCATAAATGCCAGACCATTGATTGCACTTTCTAGTGATACTGGAGATCCGACCATTCTTACTCCCATGTTAATCACTCAGAAAACCAACGCTCTTAGCACTCCACTTGGAGAATTCAGCAACAAGGACCTCTACAGATGTCAATGGAGACAAGGACAAAGTCTCTCCAATTCCTTCTTTGACAGATGGAGAAAGCAGTAGGCCAACATTTTGAATTTTACAATCATTTTTCAAGCTGGTGTTATAAAGTATTCTAATTTACTGAGATAATGACATTTGGGTTTTCATTGGCTGTAAGCCATGATCATCAACATTAACAGAAATAAACACGTGAAATAGATCACTCTGTTTGTAATGACTCTATATAATATATGAGTTTCACTTTTTGTATTGAAGAACTGAAATAAATTAACTTTTAGATGATATTTTAATTTAGTGAGAAGCACTTGTACATTATACATAGCTACATATTTATATAGGTTTAAAAAAGACCTAGGACCGTAAAGATCAAACTATCGTCAACATTATGCATTTTTATTGCTGGATTATTTATAACTCACAATGTCATGTTTTGTTAAAAAAGTATCCAGCCTTTTTTTAAAAGCTTTTATAGTGTCTGCTGTAACTGTAAAGAACCTTTTCCTTTTTAGATGCCAGAATTTACTTTCTTCCACGTGTAACAAATGGTCCATTATCCTTTGTAAGGTCTTGGAAAGAGATAAGTCATGTGCCAGTACTATGCATTGACCACTTATGTATTTATACTTATAAATGAGATATTGTAATAATCTAGTTGCCGCCTTTGAACTGACTTTTAATTTCAAATATCTTTTTTAAAATGAGGAGCCCAAATTGGATCCCTTACACAAGATATGACCTTATAAGGGGTAATAATACATTTGGATCACAGGATTTTCTCTCTCTTTTTATACACCCTAAAATCTTATTTGCTTTTGAAGTTTCCTGACATTGAGTACTGCTGCTCAGCTTACTTGTAACCAGAATACCCAAGTCCTTCTCCTGTTCTGTAGTCCCAAATATAGTCTCATTTACTGTATATGCAGCAGTTTGATTTCTCCTGTTGCAGTGCATTACGCTTCATTTATTAACAGTAAATTTCATCTGCCATGTGTTTGCCCTTGCAAGAATCTTTTCCAGATCCTTTTGTAATATTATAATTTCAGAGGTTAATAATCAACATATGCAGTTTGGAGGGTATCTTGATCCATTGTAAAAGGTAACGATATCCAGCCATTTGAGAACAAATGTAGGAAAAGAGACCGATTCCAACGATGTATCACTTAGTTTACTGGGTGCAACCGTTCTGACACAATAAGAGTTGTTAGATTTAGCATAAAGCAGAGCTGAGAAAGCTAACCCTGCCCCCACCACAGCTAACCACGCCCACACCAGGCTCAGATGCGCATAGTGAGGTACTTATCACAGAATCGGGTAAAGTTGGACCAGGGCTCAAAAGACCAGGTAGTCACAGCAATGTTAACCCCTTTCCGAAGTAAGCCGCAATAATACGCCCAGGTTGGAATCCCTCCCTTTGATGTGTACTCCAGCTCTGAGCCCACATCTTTACCGAAACATGTCAACTGTTTTGAACGCAATCCACCCGCGGGTGTTAAACTAGTTAAATGCCGCTGTCAATCTCTGACAGCGGCATTTAACTCACGCTTTCCGTAAGCGCTACGGAAATCCTGGATCACCAATGGGTTGGCATGAAAGCCAGAGATCTCCAGCAGACCTCTGTGGTTGTCACTGTCTGATTGCTGTGAGCGCCACCTGGTGGCATTTCTGCTACATAAAGGCAATCATCGCCTGTATGTAGCAGAGCCGATCGGATAACTGCTTTCATAGATAATACTGAAGCATGCAAAAAGTAAAAAAAAAAAATGTTTTTAACCCCTCTCTGACATTAGACGTACTATCCCGTCCATAAAACCCGTGCCATTCTGCCCATGGACGGGATAGTACGTCATAGGCGATCAGCTGCGCTCCTGAGGGGAGCGCAGCTAATCGCCGCCGGGTGTCAGCTGATTATCACAGCTGACACCCGTGACTGTGTGTCAGGAGCGGTCACGGACCGCTCCCGGCACATTAACCCCTAGCACACCGCGATCAAACATGATCGCGGTGTACTGGGGGCACAGGGGAGGATCGCGCAGGGTGGGGGCTCCCTGCGCGCCCCCCTGAGACCCTCAGACCAGCGCGATGTGATTGCGCTGTTCTGAGGGCTTCCTCCCTCCCAGGACCCGGATCCAAGATGGCGCCGGGGTCCTGGAGGCAGGCGGCTTCCTCAGTGCCTGCTGAGAGCAGGCACTGAGAAGCCTGCTGCACTGCCTGAGCGATCGCTGGTGTGACAGTGTGTTGTGCACACTGTCACACCAGCGATTTGATAAAATACAGTGATGTCCCACCCTGGGACAAAGTAAAAAAGTTAAAAAAATAAAAATAAACATGTTATAAAAAAAAATCCAAAATAAATAAAAAAAAAAAATATATTCCCCAATAAATTAATTTCTTCCTGTAAATAAAAAAAACAAAACAATAAAAGTACACATATTTGGTATCGCCGCGTCCGTAACGACCCCCCCTATAAAACTGTCCCACTAGTTAACCCCTTTAGTGAACCCCTTAAAAAAAAAAAAAAAAAAACGAAGCAAAAAATCAATGCTTTATCATCATACCGCCGAACAAAAAGTGGAATAACGCGCGATCAAAAAGACCGGTATAAATAAACATGGTACCGCTGAAAACGGCATCTTGTCCCGCAAAAAGCGAGCCATGATACAGCATCATCAGCGAAAAAATAAAAAAGTTATAGCTCGCAGAATAAAGCGATGCAAAAATAATTATTTTTTATATAAAATTGTTTTTATTCTATAAAAGCGCCAAAACATAAAAAAATGATATAAATGAGGTATCGCCATAATCGTACTGACCCGAAGAATAAAACTGCGTTATCAATTTTACCACACGCGGAACAATAAAAACGCCTCCCCCAAAAGAAATTCATGAATTGCTGATTTTTGTTCATTCTAACCTCCCAAAAATCGAAATAAAAAGCGATCAAAAAATGTCACCTGCTCAAAAATGGTACAAATAAAAACGTCAACTCGTACCGCAAAAAATAAGACCTCACATGACTCTGTGGGACAAAATATGCAAAAATTATAGCTCTCAAAATGTGGCGATGCAAAAAACTATTTTTGCAATAAAAAGCGTCTTTTAGCGTGACAGCTGCCAATCATAAAAACCCGCTATAAATAGTAAATCAAACCCCCCTTTATCACCCCCTTAGTTAGGGAAAAATAATAAAATTAAAAAAATGTATTTATTTCCATTTTCCCATTAGGGTTAGGGTTAGGGTTGCGGCTAAAGTTAGGGTTAGGGTTGGCGCTAAAGTTAGGATTAGGGTTAGGGTTGGGATTAGGGGTGTGTTAGAGTTAGGTTTGTGCTTAGGGTTGGGACTAGGGTTAGGGGTGTGTTGGGGTTAGGGTTGGAGTTAGAATTGGGGGGTTTCCGCTGTTTAGGCACATCAGGGGCTCTCCAACTGTGACATGGCGTCTGATCTCAATTCCAGCCAATTCTGCGTTGAAAAAGTCAAACGGTGCTCCTTCACTTCTGAGCTCTGCCATGCGTCCAAACAGTAGTTTATCCCCACATATGGGGTATCAGCGTACTCTGGACCCCAAGAGTTATTGTGCAATTTGTCCTATTTCTTCTGTTACCCTTGGGAAAATAAAAAACTGGGGCGAAAATATCATTTTTGTACAAAATAAAATATTTTTTTGTTTTTTACGGCTGTACATTATAAACTTCTGTGAAGCACTTGGGGCTTCATAGCGCTCACCACACACCTAGATAAGTTCCTTGTGGGGTCTATTTTCCAAAATGGGGTCACTTGTTGGGGATTTCCACTGTTTAGGCGCATCAGGGGCTCTCCAAATGCGACATGACGCCCCCAGACCATTCCATCAAAGTCTGCAATCCAAAACGTCACTACTTCCCTTCCGAGCCCCAACGTGTACCCATACAGTAGTTTTCTCCCACATATTGGGTATCAGCGTACTCAGGACAAATTGGGCAACAACTTTTGGGGTCCAATTTCTCCTGTTACCCTTGTAAAAATAAAATATTGGGGCGAAAAAATCATGTTTGCAAAAAAAAAAAAGATTTTTTATTTTTACGGTTGTGCGTTATAAACTTCTGTGAAGCACTTCGGGGTTCAAAGTGCTCACCACACATCTAGACAAGTTCCCTGTGGGGTCTATTTTCCAAAATGGGGTCACTTGTGGGGGGTTTCCACTGTTTAGGCGCATCAGGGGCTCTCCAAATGCGACATGACGCACCCAGACCATTCCATCAAAGTCTGCAATCCAAAACGTCACTACTTCCCTTCCGAGCCCTGACGTGCGCCCATACAGTGATTTTCTCCCACATATTGGGTATCAGCGTACTCAGGACAAATTGGACAACAACTTTTGGGGTCCAATTTCTCCTGTTACCCTTGTGAAAATAAAATATTGGGGGCGAAAAAATCATTTTTGTAAAAAAAAAAAGGATTTTTTATTTTTACGGCTGTGCGTTATAAACTTCTGTGAAGCACTTTGGGGTTCAAAGTGCTCACCACACATCTAGATAAGTTCCTTGTGGGGTCTATTTTCCAAAATGGGGTCACTTGTGGGGGGTTTCCACTGTTTAGGCGCATCAGGGGCTCTCCAAATGTGACATGACGCACCCAGACCATTCCATCAAAGTCTGCAATCCAAAACGTCACTACTTCCCTTCCGAGCCCTGACGTGCGCCCATATAGTAGTTTTCTCCCACATATTGGGTATCAGCGTACTCAGGACAAATTGGACAACAACTTTTGGGGTCCAATTTCTCCTGTTACCCTTGTGAAAATAAAATATTGGGGGCGAAAAAATCATTTTTGTAAAAAAAAAAAAAAGATTTTTTATTTTACGGCTGTACGTTATAAACTTTAGTGAAACACCTGGGGGTTCAAAGTTCTCACTACACATCTAGATAAGTTCCTTGAGGGGTCTAGTTTCCAAAATGGTGTCATTTATGGGGGTTTCCACTGTTTAGGCAGATCAGGAGCTCTCCAAACACGACATGGCGTCCAGCCAATTCTGCGTTGAAAAAGTCAGACGGCGCTCCTTCCCTTCCAAACTCTGCCATGCACCCAAACAGTGGTTTACCCCCACATATGGGGTATCAGCGCACTCAGGACAAATTGCACAATAACTTTTGGAGTCTTGTTACCCTTGGAAAAATAAAAATTGGGGTGAAAAGATCATTTTTGTGGAAAAAATATGATTTTTAAATTTTACGGCTCTACGTTATAAACTTGTGTGAAGCACTTTGGGGTTCAAATTGCTCATCAAAAATCTAGATAAGTTCCTTAGGGGGTCTAGTTTCCCAAATGGGGTCATTTGTGGGGGGTTTCCACTGTTTAGGCACATCAGGGGCTCTCCAAATACAACATGGCATCCAAACTCAATTCCAGACAATTTTGGTTGGAAAAGTCAAATGGTGCTCCTTCCATTCCGAGCTCTGCCGTGCGCCCAAACAGTGGTTCCCCCCCACATATGGGGTATCAGCGTACTCAGGACAAATTGTACAACAATTTATGTGGTCCAATTTCTCCTGTTACCCTTGGGAAAATAAAAAATTAGTGACTAAAAGATAATTTTTGTGGGAAAAAAATAGGATTTTTTATTTTCATGCCCGGGCATTATAAACTTGTGTGAAGCACTTGGGGTTCAAAGTGCTCACCAAAGATCTAGATAAGTTCCTTAGGGGGTCTAGTTTCCAAAATGGGGTCA
>JARQOD010000001.1:481045866-481125721 GCA_033576555.1 Oophaga sylvatica | reverse complement strand
GGGGCAGGATGGAGTCACAGGGGGCAGGATGGAATCACAGGGGAGGATGGAGTCACGGGGGGGGCAGGATGGAGTCACGGGGGGCAGGATGGAGTCACGGGGGGCAGGATGGAGTCACTGGGGCACGATGGAATCACTGGGGCGGCAGGATGGAGTCACTGGGGCGGCAGGATGGAATCACTGGGGCGGCAGGATGGAATCACTGGGGCTGGATGGCGTCACAGGGGCTGGATGGCGTCACAGGGGCAGGATGGAGTCACAGGGGCAGGTTGGAGTCACAGGGGCAGGATGGAGTCACGGGGGGCAGGATGGAGTCAATGGGGGCTGGATGGAGTCACGGGGCAGGATGGAGTCACTGGGGCAGGATAGAGTCACTGGGGCGGCAGGATGGAATCACTGGGGCAGGATGGAGTCACGAGGGAGGCAGGATGGAGTCACGGGGAGGCAGGATGGAGTCACGGGGAGGCAGGATGGAATCACTGTGGCAGGATGGAGTCACAGGAAGCAGGATGGAGTCACTGGGGCTGGATGGAATCACTGGGGCTGGATGGAGTCACAGGGGCTGGATGGAGTGACGGGGGGCAGGATGGAGTGATGGGGGCAGGATGGAGTCACTGGGGCTGGATGGAGTCACGGGGCAGGATGGAGACACTGGGGCAGGATTGGAGACACGGGGGCAGGATTGGAGACATGGTGCAGGATGGAGACAGATGGGGCAGGATGGAGACAGATGGGGCAGGATCATGGGGCAAGATGGAGACAGATGGTGCAGGATCATGGGGTAGGATTGATATGATGGGGCAGGATCATGGGACAGATGGGCAGGATCATGGGACAAATGGCCTGGGGCAGGGTCATGGGGCAGGATGGAGATAGATGGGGCAGGATCATGGGCAAGATGGAGACAGATGGGGCAGGATGGATACGATGGGGCAGGATCATGGGACAGATGGTTTGGGGCAGTATCATGAGACAAGATGAAGACAGATGGTGCAGGATAATGGGGCAGGATGGATACGATGGGGACAGATGGGGCAGGATCATGAGACAGATGGTCTGGGGCAGGATCATGGGACAGATGGAGCAGGATCATTGGGCAAGATGGAGACAGATGGTGCAGGATCATGGGGCAGGATGGATACGATGGGGACAGATGGGGCAGGATCATGGGGCAGGATGGATACGATGGGGACAGATGGGGCAGGATCATGGGACAGATGGTCTGGGGCAGGATCATGGGGCAGGATGGGGACAGATGGTGCAGGATCATGGGGCAGGATGGATACGATGGGGACAGATGGGGCAGGATCATGGGACAGATGGTCTGGGGCAGGATCATGGGGCAGGATGGAGACAGATGGTGCAGGATCATGGGGCTGGATGGATACGATGGGGACAGATGGGACAGGATCATGGGGCAGGATGGGACAGGATCATGGTGGCAGGATAGGAGAACATATGGCTGGAGCCAGAAATGAGACACACAGGCCAGGATGGGAGATATTACAATAGGGGCTAATTTAGGGATATTATTACTGCAGTGATGTATTTATTTTATTTTTTGAGGATACTGTTTTAAATGGGAGGGCGGTCCTGTTACTGTGCAGAGCGACACTATCGACTTTTTTTCTTCATCTGGTGTAGTTTACAATTTGGGAAAAAATAAGTAATGTGTTCTGCAAGCGGTTCTCTAGATAACTGTGTTATTTCCTGCAGAGATGAGCCCTGACTGGAAGAAGTGATGGCGGTCTGTGCTGGATGAAGATTAAAAGCGAAGATGAAAGACTTCACCTAGAGACGTCACTGGTGAGTCAGTGTGTTACATATACACTGACACTATACACTGTATACTATATACAGCGGTCCTGTGTACAATGTCACCAGTGATCATTGTATTACTTTACATTATACACTATATACAGAGCTCCTGTGTATAATGTCACTGGTGATCACTATTACTTGTACACAGACACTGCATCAGTATTGTAGTGTTCAGTCACTATGTGGTGGTAATATGTTGTCCGTCCATGGTGTGGCCGTATTTGCTCCTTGTATGTGCTATGTGGTCACTATGTGGTGGTAATATGTGGTCTTGTCATGGTGTGGTGGTATTTGTTCCTTGTATGTGATATTATTGGTCACCATATGGTGGTAATATGTGGTCTGGACATGGTGTGGTGGTATTTGTTCTTTGTATGTGCTATTATTTGGTCACTATGTGGTGGTAATATGGTGTCTAGTCATGATGCGGTGGTATTTGTCCACTGTATGTGATATTATTGGTCATTTTAAAAATTGAAAAATGAAATAAAAATATACCTAAATTGTATTGGATATTTGAACAAATGTTTAATGGGTTAGAGTAGAGTAGGGCCCGGCCAAAAGAGTCTACCTTGTCGTGGTGGCGGCTTAAAAAATCTTTTGACTGTGGACAGTTCAAGGGATGGAGGCGGGGCTGGGGTGGAGCCTGGGCGGAATCTCAAGGGGGCCCCAAAAAGTTTGCCAGTATGGTGCCCCGAAATTCCTAGTGGCAACCCTGCTTGTGTGAGTCAGCAAACATCTAACTGCACTTGGATGTTATCAGAGTGTTGTCTGATGTTTTCCACGCATGCATAGATTTGAATGGGTGAGTACCATATGTGGTGCTGCTCTCAGCATGCCGGATCAGTATGTGAAAAAAATGCTGATCTGCACTTCCACAGAGTATAACATTGGGCAGAGTGATGTTTAATAATACCTTGTATAGCACTCTTCCAATGTATACACTTGTGAGAGCGAGCCCTAATACTGCAGCTATGTGAGAGATTCCCTGTAAGTAGAACTGGAATAATGGCACAGAAACTCAGGCTGATTCAAGATTATATGACCCCCATCGGACTGAGTAATGCCCACTTTGCAAGAAGTAGGCGATGTCAATCGGGACTGGCATAGAATTCAAAAAGTCATAATTGCACATGTTGCCACAATTCAAGTACCTTTACGCCAGCATTCATACGTGAAATCACAGATCAGACATGCGCTGCGAAAAATGGCAAATTCATCAGCTACATTATACAAAGCCCTAATACCCCATTATTGAGTGTGGGGAATACGTCTCCAACTCAGCTCTACTATATCTAACACTCAGCACTAGTTCACGTGACACACTCATTTCTGCAGCATCTGACACACTGGCGGCTCTCCTATATCTGACCAACTCGGCTCTCATGAATCTGACCAACTCGGCTCTCCTGAATCTGACCAACTCGGTTCTCCTGAATCTGACCAACTCGGTTCTCCTGAATCTGACCAACTCGGCTCTCCTGAATCTGACCAACTCGGCTCTTCTGTATCTGACAAACTCGGCTCTTCTGTATCTGACCAACTCGGCTCTCCTGAATCTGACCAACTCGGCTCTCCTGAATCTGACCAACTCGGCTCTCCTGTATCTGACCAACCCGGCTCTCCTGAATCTGACCTACCCGGCTCTCCTGAATCTGAACAACCCGGCTCTCATGAATCTGACCAACTCGGCTCTCCTGAATCTGACCAACTCGGCTCTCCTGAATCTGACCAACTCGGCTCTCCTGAATCTGACCAACTCGGCTCTCCTGAATCTGACCAACTCGGCTCTCCTGAATCTGACCAACTCGGCTCTCCTGAATCTGACCAACTCGGCTCTCCTGAATCTGACCAACTCGGCTCTCCTGAATCTGACCAACTCGGCTCCTCTCTGAATCTGACCAACTCGGCTCTCCTGAATCTGACCAACTCGGCTCTCCTGAATCTGACCAACTCGGCTCTCCTGTATCTGACCAACCCGGCTCTCCTGTATCTGACCAACCCGGCTCTCCTGTATCTGACCAACCCGGCTCTCCTGAATCTGACCAACCCGGCTCTCCTGAATCTGACCAATCCGGCTCTCCTGAATCTGACCAACTCGGCTCTCCTGAATCTGACCAACTCGGCTTTTCTGTATCTGACCAACTCGGCTCTCCTGAATCTGACCAACTCGGCTCTCCTGTATCTGACCCACCCGGCTCTCCTGAATCTGACCAACCAGGCTCTCCTGAATCTGACCAACCCGGCTCTCATGAATCTGACCAACTCGGCTCTCCTGAATCTGACCAACTCGGCTCTCCTGAATCTGACCAACTCTGCTCTCCTGAATCTGACCAACTCGGCTCTCCTGAATCTGACCAACTCGGCTCTCCAGAATCTGACCAACTCGGCTCTTCTGTATTGACCATCGGCTCTCCTGATCTGACCAACTCGGCTCTCCTGAATCTGACCAACTCGGCTCTCCTGAATCTGACCAACTCGGCTCTCGGCTCTCCTGAATCTGACCAACTCGGCTCTTCTGTATCTGACCAACTCGGCTCTACTGTATCTGACCAACTCGGCTCTCCTGTATCTGAGTAACTCGGCTCTCCTGTATCTGGGTAACTCTGCTCTCCAGTATCTGAGTAATTTGGCTCTCCTGTATCTGAGTAAGGCCGGAGTAACACCAGCAAGAATATGGACGAGTGCTATCTATGTGAGAAAAAATAAATCGCATAGCACTCAGACCAATGTTAATCTATGGGGCAGCTCCCATCATTCGAGTCCTTCTCAGCCGTATTATACGTTCTGAGGAAAATCGCAGCATGCTGCGATTTGCACCGTATATCGGCCGAGAATTGCCAATGCAATTCTATGGGTGCGAAAAAAACTCGCACACCACACGGACCATCAGTGTTACTTGCGAGAAATACGCACTGGTGTCCTTAGAAAACCCAGCAATTCAGTGCGCTGTACTGTAAAATCACACTGACATGTTTAATAAAGAATGGAAAAAATAGATATATACACATAGAATATACATATATATAAATGTAATATATATATATATATATATATATATATATATATATATAGTCCATGGAGTTCTACATAGCATAATAGCCGCTAAATCAATTGCCGGCTTCTGTAAAATCATTACAGAACCCGACATGATGTGACACATGGTTTACATATAGCAAACCATGTCATATGAAAACGATTTATATATGTCAGTCTTTAATAAATTTATTAGTTTGTGTTAGGAAAAATTTGGAACTCTAGGGGTTAAATTTAAGGCTATAATCGTTGAAAAAAATAGCTTGGTCTCCCGCGCAATTTGCTCTGCCAGAGAGGGAAAGCCAGTGACTGAGGACCGATATTAATAGCCTAGAGAGGGAACATGGTTATTGCCCCCCCCTGGCTACAAACATCTGCCCCCAGCCATCCCAGAAAAGGCGCATCTATAAGATGCGCCTTTTCTGGCACTTAGCCTCTCTATTCCTATTGCCTTTAGCAGTGGCTCATGGGTTAATGAGGGGTTAATGTCACCTTGTTATTGAAAGGTGACATTAATCTGGGTTAATAATGGAGAGGCGTCAATAAGACAACTATCCATTATTAATCCTATAGTAGTAAAGTGTTTAAAGAAGACACACACACATTAATTAAAAATTCTTTTAATGAAATAGTTACACAAACTTTTTGACAAAATTTATTATGCTGCCAATCCATCTGAATCCCTTGTTCTTCTGTAAACAAAATAAAATAAAAAAACAACAATATCCATAACTCTCCGCCTTTCAGTCAGGTCCCCGCTGCAATCCATCACAAGGGGTTAACTAGTTTACAACAGGGACCGGTGCTAATGCAACTGGCCCGGCTGTAAACCACTGAAGAATGAATGAAATAATGCCTGCGCAGGCGCCCCTAATGACCGGGGGATGAACTGATTAGCGTGGGAAAGTTTCTGAGCTTTTCCTTCATTCCTCCGTGGTTTACAGCTGGGCAGGTTGCATTAGCACTGCTCCCAGTTATAAACTATTTAAACCCTTCAGATGGATTGCAGCGTGGGACTTGACTGTACGGTGGACAGGTGTGGATATATTGTTGCTTTTTTATTTTGTCTTTTTTCTAGGAGATCAATGGCTTCAGTATGGAATGGGAGTGTAATAAAGATGGAAAAAATGTGTGTTTATTTATTACATTAAAAGTCTTTAGTCTTAATGTGTGTGGGTTTTTTATAACCCTTTCAGACTAGTGGATTAATAATGGATAGTTGTCTTATTGACAGCTCTCCATTATTAACCAGGCTTAATGTCACCTTACAATAGCAAAGTGACATTTACCCCTTTTTCCCCATATGCCACCTGCTACAGGGCAATGGGAAGAGAGAGAGGGTAAGTTCTGGAAAAGGTGCATCTTACAGACTCCGTTCCCCTGTATCTCAGTAACTCGGCTCTTCTGTATCTCAGTAACTCGGCTCTTCTGTATCTCAGTAACTCGGCTCTTCTGTATCTCAGTAACTCGGCTGATCTGTATCTCAGTAACTCGGATCTTCTGTATCTCAGTAACTCGGCCCTTCTGTATCTCAGTAACTCGGCCCTTCTGTATCTCAGTAACTCGGATCTCCTGTATCTCAGTAACTCGGCTCTTCTGTATCTCAGTAACTCGGCTCTTCTGTATCTCAGTAACTCGGCTCTTCTGTATCTCAGTAACTCGGCTCTTCTGTATCTGAGTAACTCGGTCCTCCTGTATCTGAGTAACTCGGCCCTCCTGTATCTGAGTAACTCGGCTCTCCTGTATCTGAGTAACTCGGCTCTCCTGTATCTGATTAACTCGGCTCTTCTGTATCTCAGTAACTCGGATCTCCTGAATCTCAGTAACTCGGCTGATCTGTATCTCAGTAACTCGGCTCTCTTGTATCTCAGTAACTCGGCTCTTCTGTATCTGATAACTCGGCCCTCCTGTATCTGAGTAAATCGCTCTTCTGTATCTCAGTAACTCGGATCTCCTGAATCTCAGTAACTCGGCTCTTCTGTATCTCAGTAACTCGGCTCTTTTGTATCTCAGTAACTCGGATCTCCTGTATCTCAGTAACTCGGATCTCCTGTATCTGAGGAACTCGGATCTCCTGTATCTCAGTAACTCAGATCTCCTGTATCTCAGTAACTCGGCTCTCTTGTATCTGAGTAACTCGGATCTCCTGTATCTGAGGAACTCGGATCTCCTGTATCTCAGTAACTCGGCTCTCCTGTATCTAGTAACTCGGTCTTCTGTATCTCAGTAACTCGGCTCTCCTGTATCTGAGTAACTCGGATCTCCTGTATCTCAGTAACTCGGCTCTCCTGTATCTGAGAACTCGGATCTCCTGTATCTCAGTAACTCGGCTCTCTTGTATCTAGTAACTCGGATCTCCTGTATCTCAGTAACTCGGCTCTCCTGTATCTAGGACGACTCTGGGAACTCGTCTCTGTATCTCAGTAACTCGGCTCTCCTGTATCTCAGTAACTCGGTCTCCTGTATCTCAGTAACTCTGCTCTCCTGTATCTCAGTAACTCTGGATCTCCTGTATCTGAGTAACTCGGATCTCCTGTATCTGAGTAACTCGGATCTCCTGTATCTGAGTAACTCGGCTCTCCTGTATCTCAGTAACTCGGATCTCCTGTATCTGAGGAACTCGGCTCTCCCTGTATCTGAGTAACTCGGATCTCCTGTATCTCAGTAACTCGGATCTCCTGTATCTGAGTAACTCGGCTCTCCTGTATCTCAGTAACTCGGCTCTCCTGTATTCAGTAACTCGGCTCTCCTGTATCTGAGGAACTCGGCTCTCCTGTATCTCAGTACTAACTCGGATCTCCTGTATCTCAGTAACTCGGATCTCCTGTATCTGAGTAACTCGGTCTCCTGTATCTAGTAACTCGGCTTCTCCTGTATCTCAGTAACTCGGACTCTCCTGTATCTGAGGAACTCGGCTCTCCTGTATCTCAGTAACTCGGATCTCCTGTATCTCGAGTAACTCGGATCTCCTGTATCTCAGTAACTCGGCTCTCCTGTATCTCAGTAACTCGGCTCTCTTGTATCTCGAGTAACTCGGCTCTCCTGTATCTAGTAACTCTGCTCTCCTGTATCTGAGTAACTCGGTCTCCTGTATCTAGTAACTCGGATCTCTGTATCTCAGTAACTCGGATCTCCTGTATCTCGAGTAACTCGGCTCTCCTGTATCTGAGTAACTCGGCTCTCCTGTATCTCAGTAACTCGGCTCTCCTGTATCTGAGTAACTCGGCTCTCCTGTATCTGTAATCGGTCTCCTGTATTCAGTAACTGGATCTCCTGTATCTGAGTAACTCGGCTCTCCTGTATCTCAGTAACTCGGCTCTCCTGTATCTAGTAACTCGGATCTCCTGTATCTAGTAACTTGGATCTCCTGTATCTGAGTAACTGGCTCTCTGTATCTAGTAACTCGGCTCTCCTGTATCTCAGTAACTCGGCTCTCCTGTATCTGAGTAACTCGGCTCTCCTGTATCTGAGGAACTCGGATCTCCTGTATCTGAGTAACTTGGCTCTCCTGTATCTCAGTAACTCGGCTCTCCTGTATCTGAGGAACTCGGATCTCTGTATCTAGTAACTCGGTCTCCTGTATCTCAGTAACTCGGACTCTCCTGTATCTGAGAACTTGGATCCGTATCTCAGTAACTCGGCTCTCCTGTATCTGAGTAACTCGGCTCTCCTGTATCTGAGAACTCGGATCTCCTGTATCTGAGTAACTCGGATCTCCTGTATCTCAGTAACTCGGCTCTCCTGTATCTGAGTAACTCGGTCTTCTGTATCTCAGTAACTCGGCTCTCTGTATCTAGTAACTCGGCTCTCCTGTATCTGAGTAACTCGGCTCTCCTGTATCTGAGTAACTCGGTCTCTCTGACTCAGTCTTGATCCTGTACTGATAACTCGGCTCTCCTGTATCTCAGTAACTCGGCTCTTCTGTATCGAGTAACTCGGATCTCCTGTATCTCAGTAACTCGGCTCTTCTGTATCTCAGTAACTGGCTCTCTGTATCTGAGTAACTCGGCTCTCCTGTATCTAGTAACTCGGTCTCCTGTATCTCAGTAACTTGGATCTCCTGTATCTGAGTAACTCGGCTCTCTGTATCTCAGTAACTCGGATCTCCTGTATCTCAGTAATCGGCTCTCTGTATCTAGAACTGGATCTCTGTATTCAGTAACTCGGCTCTCCTGTATCTCAGTAACTCGGATCTCCTGTATCTCAGTAACTCGGTCTCCTGTATCTGAGTAACTCGGTCTCCTGTATCTCAGTAACTCGGCTCTCCTGTATCTCAGTAACTCGGCTCTCCTGTATCTGAGTAACTCGGCTCTCCTGTATCTCAGTAACTCGGCTCTCCTGTATCTGAGTAACTCGGATCTCCTGTATCTGAGGTAACTCGGCTCTCCTGTATCTGAGTAACTCGGCTCTCCTGTATCTGAGTAACTCGGCTCTCCTGTATCTAGTAACTCGGCTCTCCTGTATCTGAGTAACTCGGCTCTCCTGTATCTCAGTAACTCGGCTCTCCTGTATCTGAGTAACTCGGCTCTCCTGTATCTCAGTAACTCGGCTCTCCTGTATCTCAGTAACTCGGCTCTCCTGTATCTGAGGAACTCGGTCTCTGTATCTAGTAACTCGGCTCTCTGTATCTGAGTAACTCGGACTCTCCTGTATCTCAGTAACTCGGCTCTCCTGTATCTGAGTAACTCGGATCTCCTGTATCTCAGTAACTCGGCTCTCCTGTATCTGAGAACTCGGATCTCCTGTATCTCAGTAACTCGGATCTCCTGTATCTCAGTAACTCGGTCTCTCTGTATCTGAGTAACTCGGCTCTCCTGTATCTCAGTAACTCGGCTCTCTTGTATCTGAGGAACTCGGATCTCCTGTATCTGAGGTAACTCGGCTCTCCTGTATCTGAGGAACTCGGATCTCCTGTATCTGAGGAACTCGGATCTCCTGTATCTCAGTAACTCGGTCTCCTGTATCTCAGTAACTCGACTCTCCTGTATCTGAGTAACTCGGCTCTTCTGTATCTCAGTAACTCTGCTCTCCTGTATCTGAGGAACTCGGCTCTCCTGTATCTGAGGAACTCGGATCTCCTGTATCTGAGGAACACGGCTCTCTTGTATCTGAGGAACTCGGCTCTCTTGTATCTGAGGAACTCGGATCTCCTGTATCTCAGTAACTCGGCTCTCCTGTATCTGAGGAACTCGGCTCTCTTGTATCTGAGGAACTCGGATCTCCTGTATCTCAGTAACTCGGATCTCCTGTATCTCAGTAACTCGGATCTCCTGTATCTCAGTAACTCGGATCTCCTGTATCTAATGATTATCCAGATGATTTATTCTAATGTGTTATCAATCACATTCATTCCCACTTTGAAGAACTAGGAGTCGTCCTTGTTTCCTTATGGGTGCACGGCTTTAGGCAGCAGTACGGAGGTGACCTGTGAGTCCAGTGAGCGCGGCTCCAACTTTTCGGACTATTTTTCTGGGCCCAACCCTTTGCATATTTTCCATTTGAGCAACGCCCAAAATTCCAATAAAAAATAATGTCTTGTGTTACATTGTTCTATTCTGAGATATTTGAGTAGCAACCAATATCATCTCTGAAAGACATGATCATCCAGCTGTCTTAGGCTACGTTCACACCTTGCGTCATTTTTCCAACATTTTTTCACCCATAGAAAGCAATGAGTAAGTGCAAAAATCAGCAAAAGACATTGCCATCAGTTTTTGCAGCATTTTTTTGCGAGAACAGCATGTTCAGCAGGATTTTTAACCAATTTTTTTTTCTCAAATTTAAACCAAGATGTCATGGTGTCCTCACCTGAGCATGGCAGTTTAATTAAATTAGTGATATGTGTTGAAGTATTGCTTGCAGGGATGTGTCACTTCATCAGCAGTTTGCTGTAGTTTCAATACAATCAGTGTTTTACCAGCAGGAGATTATCACCGCCTGACTAGATCCCATGCGCAAACCAGTCCAGCTAACTTACGTAGCTGTACACAGGAATCTGCCAATCAGAGGCAGGGGTGGGGTTATACACCGCTCAGCAGGCATAGCTCTGCTACATCAACATAGTGATTCTATCAAAACTGCACCAAGCAGCCCAGTAAGTGACACAATGCTGGAATCAGGGTCTCTGGCCCTACATCATGCTACTCTCTGATTATATAGCAAAAACCTGCAGATGGGCTTGCTTTACTATCTCAAGAAAGGCTTAAAATGTTAACAAACACTTAACTGCAAAATGTCTTACACGGGCTACCTAAAGATACCCATTTATGAAGATGGCAGTAACCTTTTAACAGCAGAAGACAACTCGAGATCTCAGGATTTCAGGGAAAATGCTTTTATATATTGGCCCCCTGGATCTGTGCACAGGACCGGACGCAGGAATATCCTGTTTACATTAGGGGAAGACTGAAGGCGCGACCATTACAGGAGAGAGCGCGATGGTGCAATGTGCCTGTCTGTGTATCCTGACCCCCAGGACTGGAGGAAGGACGGTCACACTGAACGCACGGTGACAAGAGACGCTCGGCATCGACACATACACATTACTGAGGACTTAAAAGGACCTAGAAGCTGAAATGTAGTGCGACAGCTGCTCCATATAACAAGACACATTCTCACATAGACAAGGATTACAGGAGAGTCAAGTGAACAAAAACGATGAAAACAAAGACATTTCCCAAAGAAATATTTACATTATTTCTCATAAATTAGTTGTGCTGGGGCCAAAGAGCAATTTAAAAGGAACCTGTCAGCAGGATTGTGCACAGTAACCTACAGACAGTGTCAGGTCGGTGCCGTTATACTGATTAGGCCGGAGTCACACTGGCGACAGAATCGGACGACTGCAATGCGATGAAATATCGCATTGCAGTCGCCTATGTTATCTATGGAGCAGCTCCCAGTATCAGATTTTTTGTGGTCCGTTTTAAACGTCCGAGTGCAATCGCAGCATGCTGCGATTGTCACCGATTGTGGGTCGACTATCGCCAATGCAAGTCTATGGGAGCGATGAAAAATCTGATTACAAACGGACCGCATGTGTGACTTGCGATTAAATCGCATCGGTGTCCTTTAGAAAAGCCGGCAATTCATCCCCGGCTATACTGTAAAATCACACTGACAGCTTTAATAAAGAATAGAAAGAATAGATATACACAGATAGAATACATATAATATATATATATATATATATATATGTATATATATATACATATATATATATATATATATGTCATTGTGACATATATATATACATATATTTATAGTTCTATATTTATAGTTGCCGGCTTTTGTGAAATCACAGAAGCCGACATGAAATGACATGTATATATATATATATATATATATAATATATATATATATATATATTGTGTTCTATGTGTATATATCTATTCTTTCTTTTGTGATTTAAATACTATTCTTTTGGATCCATTATATGTCAGTTTTGCAAGCCTGCGAGAAAATCTCGCAAGTCGGATGAAAATCGGATGTTACAAGGTACACACACATGCGATTAAATCGCATCTTTGAAGGAAAATCGGATGCCAGAAGGATGTGTGATGTTTGCATTTTGATCCGACAATCGACCGACTAAAACGGACCGATTTTTTGTAGTTGTGTCTGACTCCTGCCTTACAATGATACCTGGTGATGAAATCTGTCTTGTGGTTGTTGTGTAATCTTTATTTTCAGTTTTGAGTTAATGATATGCTCGTGCTCGGGGGCGGCCTGTGGGGGTCTTCATGTGGTGCTCTGATTAGGTATTCATCTGTATGGCTTCTAACAAGTCACTGATCTCTCACTGACCTGCCCCCTAGTTTGCATAATGAATACGTGTACATACTGAAAAAAAAAACCTTCTGCAGGTGCCTGGACAGCAGAAGCTATCGGATCACCTCTATATACACCGATAGCTGCTACTGCGCAGAAGCGGCGTGCGCCATTTTCAAATTGATTTTTTTTTTTTATCGGAATAACATCAACCACATTTATTATTGGGACATTAAACATGCGATTATGCTGCAGCGCAGGCGTCACGGGCTGGCACCTGCCTGCAGAAGGTTTTTTTTTCTTCTTCGTATTACAGGTATTCATTATGCAAACTAGGGGGAAGGTCAGTGAGGGACCAGTAACCTGTCAGCAGTCTGCATTATGAATACCTAATCAGAGCACCACATGAAGACCCCCACAGGCCGCCCAGGGGCACGGGTATTTCATTAACTAAAAGCAAAAATAAGATTAAACAACACCACAAGACGGATTTCATCACCAGGTATCATATTAATGAGTATAACAGCGCTGACCTGACACTGTCTGTAGGTTAGTCCCTTTAAAGACTATTATATCAATATTAGGATAAATTCCTACACTGTTCCTACACAGTTTTAGGTGAAATTTTTTGTCGCTTCATAATTTCACAAAAAAAGCGCAGCACCTTACAGTTCCAGCAAAGTGAATGAGATTTATATAATTGTTATGCCCACTTTGATTTTTTTTTTACGCTGCGTAAACTGTGTTGCAGAGCATCTTTAAAGTACGCAACGTGTTAATTTCTCTTGCAGAAAATATGAGTTTTATTTGCTGATTTTCCAAATAGACCCGTGTGAACTGAGGGTATGGTAACATGTTGAATATTTGCAGATTTTTCTGCACTGAGAACCAGCGCATTGGCCGGAAAAATGCGGCATAAAGTATGACATTTTGACTCATTATTGCATATGTTTTTGATGCATATTTACTTACTTTTTTACCATTTACCATATGAATGGATGAAAAATTCAGCAAGAATTAAAAAAAAAAACAAATTATGGTAAGGAAAAAAATTTCAAAAATCTCATTCCCTTTGCTAGTAAATGTAAAGTGCGTTTCACCATTGAAAAATGTAGTAAAAATGCAGCGTTGTGAACTAGTCCTAATGGAGTTGTTAAATTTATCAAGGGTCGGTACAGTAGAATCGGCATGCTCCAAGACTGCGTGGAGTAGTGGTAAGGGGACGGTGAAAAAGGGGTTAATGGTTAGAGATTTAGGCAACAAGATTAGAGGGATAGGTAGGGGTTAATAGCAGACGTGGAACTTGACTAGTTTGATTGATGGAGGTCAGAAGTCCTATTTATGGCCCCTCCTGGCATGGGTGGTCCCATTTCTTTCCAGGGCTTGGTTAGAGATGTTAGCTGTGCTTTTACCCACCACTTAACATGTTGTGTCTGCCTGTGGTTTAGTTTTATATAAAATAAGAGTCACAAGATTTGGATGGATTGTTTGGGGGTGATCATTAATCTGGGGACGGATCATTGGGTATCGCAGGGTGCACTGGGAATACGACCTGTTGGTCAGGTTTTATGTGAGGCTTTAATTCTTGCATTTTTGTCTTTTCCACTTCTTATTTTAATAGCCAGAACTTTTTGTTTGTTTGTTTTCTGTCCATGTAGCCTTATGAGGGCTTGTTGTGGTTTTTTTTTTTTGCTGTTTTATTTTTTTATACGAGACGAGCTGTAGATTTTGAATGGCATCATTCACTTTGCCAACTTAAAAATTCTAAAGAAAATCCAAGTTTGGTGAAATGGAGAACAAAAAAAAAAAAAACACAGGTCCTCCATTATTTTCCCATCATTTCCACCATTATTTTGGGGGTTTTATTTTATTGCGGTATTTGTTACTGACCGGCAGCATGATTCCACAGGTCAGTACGATTTTGGCGATACCAAAAATGTATTGTTTTATTTTTTGTAGCTATTTTGGTGGAATAAATGTCTGGGGGGATATTTTTTTTTTTTGTGCCAAGCAATAGTTTTTATCAGTACCATTTTGGGGAGTCATACAATGTTTTCATCACTTTTTTTCTGCATCTTTGGTGGGAGGTTCGGAGGTCATAAAAACGGGGATTTGGGAGTTTTGTTTCTTTCATTATAAAAGAAAACCATAACCATATGGGTTATTTAACCTTGTAGTTTCATAAATCAGACCTTTTATGGATATAGCAGTACCAAAAATCTTTATTACTTTCGTTTTTTTAAACTGTAGATAAGTGTGTGTGGGGTATTTGGTTTTTTAAAAAAATTTTTTTTAAATGTTTTGAAAACCTATTATTTTTTTTATAGTCCCCATAAGGTACTGTGGTTTGGCAGCGCATGAGTACCAATATCATAGCACAAAGCGGAAGCCCCTCCCCGCCCCCGCTTAATGGTAACCCATCAGCACCCTAAGATCAGACCACAAAAGAAGTGATGGGTGCTGGGAAGGATTGCTTGGCACTTTGGGGTGACTATCTTCAATATCTGCTAGCTACAATCGCTGCTGTCGGCGACGTCTCCTGAGATCTCCCCACCCATCTTGACCCATTCCATGTCCATCATGGAGTGTGAAGGGGTTAAACATAGTGCTCTTGTCATGTGCACTTCAGTGACTGTATACAGGATTGGAAAAATTGTGGGCAGCTGCCTAGAGTAGGCGAAAGTGCCCAATTTATAGACAAAAAACTATTAATAGGGGACTCAACTGTACAGACATGCATGTTTAGATCATGAAAGGTTCATGTATGTTTCTGGGCTCTTCAGGGACTGAACCTGGGGGGGGGCGTTCTGAAAATTCTACAATGGCCACCAGAATTTGTCACATCCCTGGCCATGTTTCTGTAACTGAACTGGTGAATGCATAAGGGTCTGTGGTATTTTTTTGCATTATTCCAACTTGGTTGGGTCCCTGTAGGCTTCAACACATGACTCAACCTTCTGAGTTAAGTTTTGGATTCAAGAGTCATCTCCCTGTTATCATCCTAGCACTAGTGGCATCTGTGGCAGTGAAGAGGTTAACCCATGCATGTGCGGTCATGTAGGCAGCTCATACTCACAGCTTGGAGAAGTGATACTCTCATCATGGGTAGACATGGTCACAGATTCCTCCTGGGCTTCTGCTAGTGATGGTGGCTGCAGCAGCAAGGCTTGGGAACAGGACTCAGGCAGTTTCCTGACCTCTGTAGAGAAATAACATGTGGTAGGGGGATGTGGAACATACAGAGGGAGGGGCCCACAACTTTACAGATAACAGGAACTGTTTTTAGGCACAGGCTGCTGCTATCTGGGCTGCACTTCTGCAGAGTAGGAGGTACAAAAAACAAATGACTTCAGGACCAATTCCCAGAGATTAGAAAAGCAAAAAAAAAAACAAATGTAGAGTAAATAAAATACAAAAAATACAATCAAAGCAGAAATGAATACATTGGATTAAAAACAAAAATTGTAACAATAAAAAAAAGACAAAATTAAAACCAAAAGAAATAAACTGAAATACAAAAATATACCAAAAAACAGAGATAACAAAATATAAAATACAAACATAAAAAAACTGGAATAAGTGCAAAAATTTGATGAAAACATAAACAAAGATAAAATAAATAAAGAACAAAAATATAACCAAAATAGAAATAGACTAGAATAAATGCAAAAATATATTGAAAATAAAAATAAAGCTGAAATAAAATAAAAAAATAACCAAAAAAGAAATAAAGTGGAAAAAATGCAAAAATGTAACAAAAAACTAAGTGCATATAACATACAAAAAAAACAAAACAGTAATAAACTTGAATAAAAATCTAAAATAAAGTAAACAGAAATACAAAAATATAACAAAAAAGAAATGCATACATGGTAATAATAAATAGCATTCAAAACTATCACCAAAAAATATGTAAATATAAAATAATTTAAATGCAAACATATAATCAAAAAGGGAGTAAACTTAAATAAAATGCAAAAATATTACAAAAAAAGAAAATAGAAAATAAATTAGATTGGAATACCAGTGTATAACAAGAAATAAAATACAAAAACTAACATAAAAACCCTTAAATATATTGTTAATTTAATTTTTTTTTGTAGAAACAAAATTGCCAATTTGGGTTCAGGGGTGTGTTAACATTTTTTCGGTGCCCCATGCCCACTAACAATGTTTATTTCGACTTCATTGTCCAGAGGATGTCCTGAATGCCGCTTCTGAAGACTAATAATTGACCTTTGTAGTCTCTACAGAAGTCATATTAGGGACAAAAGGAACTGCATAAGGGACTAAGATGGAATCAGTCAGGTAAACTCTGTGTATTTTGCAGTTTCCTAAATGACAGCACACACAGCTGAACAGCTGCCCCATTTATTGTCCAGGAACATTGTATAGAATGGCTGTATGCAGGCCTTTGGTGGAGTGGGGGCAGGGTGACTGCACACTTGCTGTGGAGTGGGCGAGTTCCACGTTTTTTGAAAGTCTAAGTCTGGTCACAGTTGCTCTTAAAATTTCTCAGCCCTCGCCCGATACTAATAATATTTCCGAGAGTCTTCCAACAGCTGCAGAGAGGAATAAGCCCCTCACTACTTGAGGAGTTCCTCACCCAATATGACCTGTGCATGACACCACCATTGAGGCAAAATGGCTGAGGGGATCTATTATGGGAATGTTCACACACAGGTTTTTGGAGTCATAAAAATCAGATGCTTTTTTTCTTTTGCTTTTATTTCCATAGGATCTTTGGCAGCCCTTCGTTGCTAACTTAATCTGCCTCAAACTAGTGAAATGTCATTTCTTTTTTTCTACATGCAGACATCTTCAAAATATAATCATAAAAAAGAAAAGAAAAAACCTTGCTAAAAAAAAAAAAAAAAGTCACATAAACCGCAAAGTGGATTTTGCATCGATATGGAGAGGAAGAGAATTTCTAGAGTTTTTGAAGCAATTTTTATGTGTATTTTGGAGCAGATCTGCTTTAAAATCCTCAGTGTGAGAGAAATCATTTAGACATCTGTAGGTCATGTACATGTTCTATTCGAGTTTTTCACAGAATGTCACCATTATAGTCCATGGTACTGTTCACGTGTCTGTGTTTTTTTGTGAATGGTATTGTGTATCCAAAAAAAATGAGGAGCTGTATGTATTTTTGATACGAGTCATAGATCAAAATCGCACACATCATTTTATTGGTTTGTGAAAATCATAAAATTCTGTAAAGGAAAAGCTTTGCAATTTTTTTTTTTTGTCATACAAGAAATCACTGGTGATAAAAATGGACACAGATCAAAAATCTGACCCAAATACTGTTTTGTGCCAAGAGGGTGAGACCAAAATTAATACTCTTGCAATTTTCATGCTGACCACTGGGGCTTTATCAGTCTTATACCTTGTCTTTTTAGAAAGCGTTTTCATCAGGCTCCTTATCAGCAGAGGCAGGTAACACATCTGTACAGCTAATAACGCAGGATCCACTAATCACAACAGGGAATATCACAGTTCAGCTCCTCCCCCTCTTCAAAATGATCTCTGCACATGCTCATTACATACTTAACCACTTAACCCCCAAGAGTGGTTTGCACGTTAATGACCTGGCCAATTTTTACAATTCTGACCACTGTCTCTTTATGAGGTTATAACTCTGGAACACTTCAATGGATCTTCGAGATTCTGAGATTGTTTTCTCGTGACATATTGTACTTCACGTTAGTGGTAAAATTTCTTTGATAAAACTTGCGTTTATTTATGAAAAAAAACACAAATATGGCGAAAATTTAGAAAATTGTTTTAAGGGAATAAAAATTCAAATTTTAAAAATTGCACAGAGAAATTTGTCACACAAAATAGTTAACAAATAACATTTCCCACATGTCTACTTTACATCAGCACAATTTTGGAACCAAAATTTTTTTTTTGCTAGGAAGTTATAAGGGTTAAAAGTTGACCAGTGATTTCTCATTTTTACAACAAAATTTACAAAGCCATTTTTTTAGGGACCACCTCACATTTGAAGTCACTTTGAGGGGTCTATATGGCAGAAAATACCCAAAAGTGACACCATTCTAAAAAACTTCACCCCTCAAGGTACTCAAAACCACATTCAATAAGTTTATTAACCCTTCAGGTGCTTCACAGGAGCTGAAGCAACGTGGAAGGAAAAAATTAATATTTAACTTTTTAGTCACAAAAATGATCTTTTACAAACTTTTTTTTTATTTTCACAAGGGTAAAAGGAGAAAATGGGCAGATAAAGTTGTTGTGCAATTTCTCCTGAGTACGCCAATACCCCATATGTGGGGGAAAACCACTGTTCGGGCACACTGCAGAGCTAGTAAGAGAAGGAGCACCGTTTGAGTTTTTCAAACCAAAATTGGCTGGAATTGAGATTGGACGCCATGTCGCGTTTGGAGAGCCCCTGATGTGCCTAAACAGTGGAAACCCCCACAAGTAACACCATTTTGGAAACTAGACCCCCTAAGGAAATTATCTAGATTTGTTGTGAGCACTTTGAACCCCCAAGTGTTTCACAAAAGTTTATAATGGTGTGAAAAAAACAGAACACTTTTCCACAAAAATGATTTTTAGTCCCAAATTTTAGATTTTTCCCAAGAAAATTGGACCCCAAAAGTTGTTGTCCAATTTGTCCTGAGTACGCTGATATCCCATATGTGGGGGGGAAACTGGGCGCACGGCAGGGCTTGGAAAGTAAGTAACGTTTTGGAATGCAGACGTTGATGGGGGTCATGTTCCGTTTGCAGTGCCCCAGATGTGCCTAAACAGTGGAAAACCCCCACAAGTGACCACATTTTGGAAACTAGACCCCGTAAGGAACTTATCTAGATCTGTGCTGAGCATTTTGAACCCCCAAGGGCTTCACACAAGTTTATAATGCCCTGGCATGAAGATAAAAAATCCTATTTTTTTCCCACAAAAATGATCTTTTAATCACCAATTTTTTATTTTCCCAAGGGTAACAGGAGAAATTGGACCACAAAAGTTGTTGTCCAATTTGTCCTGAGTACGCTGATACCCCATATGTGGGGGGGGAACCACTGTTAGGGTTCACGGCAGAGCTCGGAATGGAAGGAGCACCATTTGACTTTTTCCAACCAAAATTGGCTGGAATTGAGATTGGACGCCATGTTCATTTTGGAGAGCCCCTGATGTGCCTAAACAATGGAAACCCACCACAAGTGACCCCATTTTGGAAACTAGACCCCTTAAGGAACTTATCTAGATCAGTGGTGAGCAATTTGAACCCCCAAGTGCTTCACACAAGTTTATAACGTGGAGCTGTAAAATTAAAAAATCATATTTTTTTCACAAAAATGATCTTTTCACCCCAATTTTTATGTTCCCAAGGGTAACAAGACCCCAAAAGTTATTGTGCAATTTGTCCTGAGTATGCTTTGCCCCATATGTGGGGGTAAACCACTGGCTGGGTGCATGGCAGAGCTCGGAAGGGTAGGAGCGCCGTTTAACTTTTTCAATGCAAAATTGGCTGGACGCCATATCGTGTTTGGAGAGCTCCTGATCTGCCTAAACAGTGGAAACCCCACAAGTGACCACATTTTGGAAACTAGACCCCTCAAGGAACTTATCTAGATGTGTGGTGAGAACTTTGAACCCCCAGGTGTTTCACTAAAGCTTATAACCCCCAAGCATGAAAATAAAAAAAATCATATTTTTTCCACAAATATGATCTTTTAGTCCCCAACTTTTTATTTTCCCAAGGGTAACAGGAGAAATTTGACCACAAAAGTTGTTGTCCAAATTTTCCTGAGTACGCTGATACGCAATATGTGGGAGAAAACTACTGTATGGGCACACGTCAGGGCTCTGAAAGGAAGTAGTGACGTTTTGGATTGCAGTCTTTGATGAAATGGTCTGCCGGAGTCATATCGCGTTTGGAGAGCCCTGATGTGCCTAAACAGTAGAAACCCCCACAAGTGACCCCATTTTGGAAACTAGACCCCCCAAGGAACTTATCTAGATGTGTGGTGAGCACTTTGAACCCCGAAGTGCTTCACAGAAGTTTATAACGTACAGCCTTAAAAATAAAAAATCTTTTTTTTTTGCAAAAATGATTTTTTCGCCCCAAATATTTTATTTTCACAAGGGTAACAGAAGAAATTGGACCCCAAGTGTTATTGTGCAATTTGTCCTGAGTACGCTGATACCCCATATGTGGGGGTAATCAACTGTTTGGGAGCATGGCAGAGCTCAAAAGGGAAGGAGCACTGTTTGACTTTTTCAGCGCAGAATTGGCTGGACTTGAGTTCAGACGCCATGTCACATTTGGAGAGCCCCTGATGTGCCTAAACAGTGGAAACCCCCCAATTCTAACTCCAACCCTAACCCCAACACACCCCTAACCCTAGTCCCAACCCTAACCATAACCCTAACCACAAACCTAATCCTAACACACCCCTAACCCTAATCCCAACCCTAATACCTAACTTCAGCCGCAACCATAACCCTAATCCTAATGGGAAAATGGAAATAAATAAATTTTTTAAATTTTATTATTTTTCCCTAACTAAGCGGGTGATAAAGGGCAGTTTGATTTACTATTTATAGCGGGTTTTTATGATTGGCAGCTGTCACGCTAAAAGACGCTTTTCATTGCAAAAAATAGTTTTTGCATCACCACATTTTGAGAGCTATAATTTTTGCATATTTTGGCCCACAGAGTCTTGTGAGATCTTATTTTTTGCAGTACGAGTTGTCGTTTTTATTGGTACCATTTTTTAGCACGTGACATTTTTTGATCACTTTTTATTTCGATTTTTGGGAGGTTAGAATGAACAAAAATCAGCAATTCATGAATTTCTTTTTGGGGAGGCGTTTATACCGTTCCGCGTGTGGTAAAATTGATAAAGCAGTTTTATTCTTCTGGTTAGTACGATTACGTCGATACCTCATTTATACATTTTTTTATGTTTTGGTGCTTTTATACAATAAAAACAATTTTATATAAAAAATAATTATTTTTGCATCGCTTTATTCTGTGAGCTATAACTTTTTATTTTTTCGCTGATGATGCTGTATCATGGCTCGTTTTTTGCGGGACAAGATGATGTTTTCAGCGGTACCATGTATATTTATATTGGTCTTTTTGATTGCGTGTTATTCCACTTTTTGTTCTGCGGTATGATGATAAAGCATTGATTTTTTTGCTTTTTTTTTTTTAAGAGGTTCACTAAAGGGGTTAACTAGTGGGACAGTGCTATAGGGCGGGTCGTTACGGACGCGGCGATACTAAATATGTGTACTTTTATTGTTTTGTTTTTTTTATTTACAGGAAAAAATGAATTTATTGGGGAATATATATATTTTTTTCCTTTATTTTTGAATTTTTTTTTTTACACTTGTGATTTTCATTTTTTTATTTTTTTTTACTTTGTCCCAGGGTGGGACATCACTGTATAAAGTCAGATCGCTGGTCTGACAGTGTGCACAGCACTTTGTGAGACCAGCGATCTCGCAGGCACTGCTGCAGGCTTCCTCAGCGCCTGCTCTCAGCAGGCACTGAGGAAGCCGCCTCCCTGCAGGACCCCGCGGCCATCTTGGATCCGGGGTCTTGCAGGGAGGAAGGCCTCAGAACATTGCGATCACGTCGCACTGTTCTGAGGGTCTCAGGGGAGAACGCAGGGAGCCCCCTCCCTGCGCTATGCTTCCGTGCCCCCGGTACACCGCAATCATGTTTGATCGCGGTGTGCCAGGGTTTAATGTGCCGGGAGCGGTCCGTGACCACTCCTGGCGCATAGTGCCGGGTGTCAGCTGTGATAATCAGCTGACACCTGGCCGCGATCAGCTGCACTCTCCCCGGGAGATCAGATGATCTCCTATGACGTACTATCCCGTCCCTGGGAATTAAGTCCCAGGGCACATGGACGAGATAGTACGTCGGATGACAGAAAGGGGTTGTTTACCCTTTCTTGAACTAAATGTTTGACCCCCAATAAAATAAAAAAAAACATGAAAAAGCGTGCCTGCACTGTTCAAGCAGTGTCCGCACTGACAGTCCCAACGCTCTGGTGCAGTGAAATGACACGTGGTGCCCAACGTCCAATCAGCACTAATGTCACTGTCCCCGCCTGTCACGATAGGACTGGCGAGTAAACTGGGACCAGGGGTACCTTTCCTGGCCCTAACACTAGGGGGCACCCTAACTCGCCCGGTTCCCCGGGATACCTCAGATGGCATGGGTGCCGGGGCCTCCGCCCTTACCCTATCCCCTTCCCCCACCCAGGGAAGAGAGGCGCTACTGTATGCCGTAGAACACCAACCCAACAGACAGGGAACGAGACAAGGATAGAAGAAAATTCCATTCACACAAAAAATACTCTCTCAAGCAACAGAGGTATACACCAGAGTGTGAAGGATGGGGGAAGAAAATAAAGCAGGTGAGGATGAGGAATTTCCAACAGTAGCACAATAAACTCCTCCAGCTCTCCAAACACCAGCTTCTCCCTCTTCAGATCCTTGTAGCAAGTGCTAGCTCAGACAAGGACCTGGACAGCAGACCTAGCTTTTATAGGAGAGAGGAGTGGTAATCCAACCACAGCTGAAAGCAGGAATTTCCACATAGCCAATTAACCCCTGTCCTGCTGAAAGAAAACAAACACCTTTAATACTTTAGAAGTGCTTCTTCTCAGCAGTGAAGCAGGAGCCATCAGACGCTGCGGTCTTCTGGCTCTGTTCTGTCATGGTAACCTCATGACAGTACCCCCCCTTCTATGAGGGACCTCTGGAACCTCAGGGCCTGGTTTATCCAGATGTGCCACATGGAAGGCCAGAGCCAGTCTGGCCGCATGGATGTCAGAAGCTGGAACCCACATCCTCTCCTCAGGACTGTACCCCTTCCAATGTACCATGTATTGCAGTGACCGACGAACAAAACGAGAGTCTAAGATATTAGCTATCTGGAACTCCAGATTACCATCGACAATGACAGGAGAAGGTGGCAGAGGTGAAGGTCCTGAAGATGTCACGTACTTCTTGAGAAGTGAACGGTGAAAAACATTATGGATTTTAAAGGTCGGTGGCAGAGCAAGGCGGAATGCTACCGGATTGATGACAGCTAAGATCTTATAAGGACCAATATACCTGTGACGCAATTTCCAAGACGGAACCTTCAGCTTGAGGACAGCCATACCCAGTCACGCAGGTCCAGACCCACCATACATCTGCAATCAGCCACACTCTTTCTTTCGCAAATTATTAGTCACCCCCTGCCATATACAGTAATAGAAATGGAAGAAGAAAACCGTTCCTCTTCCGGTAAACAAGAGGGATGATCACTAAGGAAAGAACTAAACTGTGGATGGAACCCATATGCCCGAAAAACGGGGACTTACCGGTTGATTCCTGACAGCGATTATTAACTGCAAATTCAGCCAACGGTAAGTAGGTCACCCAGTCCTCCTGATTCTCAGACACAAAACATCTTACATATGTCTCTAAATTTTGATTAACCCTTTCAGTCTGCCTGTTAGACTGCGGGTGAAAAGCCGAAGAAAATAACAAATGGATCCCCAGATGGCAGCAAAACGCCCTCCAGAGTTTGTAGATAAACTGTACCCCCCGATCTGAAACAATATGGGTAGGACCCCATGTAGTCTGATTATTTCCTTGATGAAGATTTGCATCAGAGTTTTGGAGTTAGGCCGGAGTCACACACAACAACAAAAAATCGGACCATTTTAGTCGGTCGATTATCGGACCAAAATGTAATGAACAGACATCCGTCTGGCATCCGATTTTCCTTCAAAGATGCGATTTAGTCGCATCTGACCGTACTTGTAACTTCCGAATTACATCCGAATAGCGAGATTTTCTCGCAGGCTTGCAAAACGGACATATAATGGATCCAAATGAATAGTATTTAAATCACAAAAGAAAGAATAGATATATACACACACATATATATATATATATATATAATATATATATATATATTGTGAGACAGTGAAGGGGTATGTATTGGATGGGGTGTACATCTCGCCCAGGTACTTAGCTGACTGGCATAAGGGAAATGTATGGCTTTGTAAACCTAGTGGTGGAGAAAGTTCACTACACCTTCCATTCAGTACAGGCTTGCAGCTCAAACCTGAGGCCACTCAGGTTTTAATTAGGCAGCCAGAAGTAGGTGGTTCAGAACACAGACATTGA
Organism: Oophaga sylvatica; assembly: GCA_033576555.1. Lineage (NCBI taxonomy): Eukaryota > Metazoa > Chordata > Amphibia > Anura > Dendrobatidae > Oophaga > Oophaga sylvatica. The sequence goes on along the minus strand of JARQOD010000001.1, from coordinate 481,100,917 downwards.
GCTCTCTCAGTCTGGATGTGACTCCAGACACTGCAGGAGTCTCCGGGAAACCACATGCTGGTAAATACTGAATATATGTGTTGTTTTGGGCCAGACTGGTAGAGTCTGGGCCCTGATAGTGAGGGAAACTATCTGTGTGTAGTGAGTAGCCGGACAGGCTCAGGATTTTGGTTTATGAGTTGGTTTTGCTCATGTTTGTTTGCTGTAGACTTACAATAAAGCTGGTTGCGGCCAGTTGTACCAGAATTGCTGTCTGTGAGTGAACTGTGTTTATGCCACTCCGTCTACCCGAGACGGCGATCCCGGAGCTATATCCCCTGAAAAGCTTACAATTGGTGCTAGAATGCTGGGGCAGCACAGTGGCTAAAGCAGCAGCAAAGGAAAAGTCTGTTGAAGCAGCCTTAGAGAGACAGTGGCCCTAATAGGGTCTGCACAGAGAAAAAAAAAAAAGTGTCTGCACAGCAAAGCTGAACTTGTTGTGGAAAAGACTGTGGAGTGTGTATGTCTTGAGTAAAGACTGCCGTTGTTGAGACAGAGAAGTCTGACAGCATGGATGACAGCATGGAGGCGCTGCTTGAACAGATGGCACAAGTTAGTGTGCAACAGCAGGAGACTAACCGATTGTTAAGGGAGCAGGTTGCAGCACTACCCAGGATCTCAGCGCCTCGTCCCAGAGTGACGTTGCAAAGGCACCTGCGGTGTCTGCAGTAAAGAAGTGGCTGGAGCCTGACGTTGGCAGCCATGCCCAGATGGTCGAAGAGGTGATAGTGGACCGCTACACCCGAGCACTAAAGAAGTGGCGGGAGCCTGACGTCGGCAACCCTGCCCAAATGGTCGAAAAGGTGATAGTGGACCGCTACACCCGGGCACTTCCTCCTGAGGTACAGCACGGGGTTGGACAAGGAGACCACCAAGACGCCAAGCAACTCGTCAGCCTGATAGAGAGGTACTTCACCACGAAAGACTCCCTCCGTGACCAGCCGTCGGAGCGGTCGTCACTTCAGAGTTCCCGGACGCCGAACTCTCCCGGTAAGAGCGTTCCAGCTGTTGGGGACAGGGGGTATGCTGATAGACGGGGACAGGACCGAGGGGACATATGGGAGGAAAAGTGTGATGTTTCCCTGCCGGGAGACCCCAGGCCTAGAAAGGTCTTCCCGTCTGAACTCCTGGACTCAGGAAGTCGAGTGACTCTCATACATGACAGTCTGATTGATGGGGACTTCATCCCCGATAAACACCTGAGTGTGGTGTGCATCCATGGAGACACCAAAGTCTACCCAGAGGCTACCGTGGACTTGGTCCCCAAACTCGGGGAGGTCTCGTGTGAAGTGGGGGTAGTGAAGAACCTGGTGCACCCCGTCATATTGGGTAGTGACTTGGTCCCCAATCTCTGGGGGAAAAATGATTCTACTGGACAGTGTGATGAAGCTCCTACTGAGGTTGCGCAGTCCAGAGGGGCGGAACCCAATGCTAGTGGGCCGTTAAACTTATGTGATGACCGTGATAATGATGATGACCATGATAATGATGATGATACTGATGATGATGATTCTGATAATGATAATGATGATGATACTGATAATGATGATGACCGTGATAAAGATGAATTTCCTTTTCAGGTGATGTTGGGAGACGAGGATAGTGGTTCTCAGGAACCGAATTTCCCTGACCTACCTGTGTCCCGTGACAATTTTGGGAGTGAGCAGTTGCGAGACCCCACTATTGAAACGGCCCAGGAAAATATAGCTGTTCTAAATGAGGTTCCCCAAGAGCCTGGCTCTGAGGAGAGGTTTCCTCATGTTGCCATGAACGATAACCTACTGTGTGAGGTCACTAAGGTCCAGGGAGAGGTCGTGAGTCAGCTCCTGGTACCTAAGCCATATAGAAGCATGGTGCTGGGGTTGTCACATAGCCACGTGCTTGGTGGGCACCTGGAGATGGACAAGACCCAGGATGACAGAGAGTCATTGGTGGCCGCGGGGGAATTAGAGAAAGGTGTAAAACCCCCTATACCTCCTGTGATGGTTGGTGACACGTTGTCAGTGCACCAAAATCAGGAAATACGAGAGTTTCTGCAGAAGAATCAGCAGAGGTGTTCTGACTTGCCTGGTCGTACTTCTCTGGTGAGGCACTATACCGAGACTGAGCCCGGCATTAAGGTCAAGCTGAAACCGTGCAGGATACCTGAAGCCCGCAGAGAGCATAGGCCTGGGAGGTTACAGGGTAGTACCGATGCCGTGTCCGGAGTTCACTGTCTCTTTAGGATTGATGACCAGCCCTCCGGTCTGGAGAAGAGGGGGGGATATGTGAGACAGTGAAGGGGTATGTATTGGATGGGGTGTACATCTCGCCCAGGTACTTAGCTGACTGGCATAAGGGAAATGTATGGCTTTGTAAACCTAGTGGTGGAGAAAGCTCACTACACCCTCCATTCAGTACAGGCTTGCAGCTCAAACCTGAGGCCACTCAGGTTTTAATTAGGCAGCCAAAGTAGGTGGTTCAGAACACAGACATTGAGCTCTCTCAGTCTGGATGTGACTCCAGACACTGCAGGAGTCTCCGGGAAACCACATGCTGGTAAATACTGAATATATGTGTTGTTTTGGGCCAGACTGGTAGAGTCTGGGCCCTGATAGTGAGGGAAACTATCTGTGTGTAGTGAGTAGCCGGACAGGCTCAGGATTTTGGTTTATGAGTTGGTTTTGCTCATGTTTGTTTGCTGTGGACTTACAATGAAGCTGGTTGCGGCCAGTTGTACCAGAATTGCTGTCTGTGAGTGAACTGTGTTTATGCCACTCCAACTACCCGAGACGGCGATCCCGGAGCTATATCCCCTGAAAAGCTTACAATATATATATATATATATACATGTCATTGTCACATATATATATACACATATATTTATAGTTCATACACTTCTACATACTGTAATAGCCGCTAATTCAGTTGCCGGCTTTTGTGAAAGTACAGACCCGACATGAAATGACACATGGTTTACATACAGTTAACATGTCATTTCATGTAGTTTGATATATGGTTTTAACTTACAATTATATGAGTGTATGTGTGCAAAATTGCAGACATGTAGGGGTTAATTAAAGGTGTAAATTTGTTGAAAAAAAAATGTGTGGACTCCCGCTGTATTTTCTCCACCAGACAGATAAAGCAAGCGAGTGGGGGCAAATAATAATAGCCCAGGGAGGGTGCATTTATTTTGTACCCCCCCTGGCTACTAACATCTGCCCCAGACACCCCAGAAAAGGCAAATCTATAATTAGATTCGCCCTTTCTGGCACTTTGCCCGTCACCCTGACCTGACCTGAAGTGAAAGTGGGAAGCAATCAATTAAGCTTCACATACTAATCACTTCCTCTCCTGTCGCCGGGAGAGGAACTGATTCATTCAGGGGATTACAGCTGAGCAATAAAATATGGTCCAAAACTGTGTCTTTATTTCATTAAAAGGATTACTAATTAATGTGTGTGTGTTTTTTTTTCCTTTCATACAATAGGATTAATAATTGAGAGTTGTCAAATTGACAACTCTCAATTATTAACCTGGCTTAAAGTCACCTTTCAATTGCAAGGTGGCTTTAACCCATTATTAACCCATTCGCCACCGCTACAGGGCAATGGGAATAGACGGGCAAAGTGCCACAAAGGGCGAATCTAATTATAGATTTGCCTTTTCTGGGGTGTCTGGGGGCAGATGTTAGTAGCCAGGGGGAGCACAAAATAAATAGCCCTCCCTGGGCTATTATTATTTGCCCCCACTCGCTTGCTTTGTCTGTCTGGTGGAGAAAATACAGCGGGAGCCCACACATTTTTTTTCAACGAATTTACACCTTTAATTAACCCCTACATGTGTGAAATTTCACACACATACACTCTTGTAATTGTTAGTAAAAACCATATATCAAAATACATGAAATTACATGGCTAACTGTATGTAAACCATGTGTCATTTCATGTCGGGTTCTGGAATTTCACAAAAGCCGGCAATTGAATTAGCGGCTATTACAGTATGTAGAAGTGTATGAACTATAAATATATGTATATATATATATGTTACAATGACATATATATATATATATATATATATATTATATATTCTATGTATGTATATGTATTGATTCTATTCTTTATTAAAGCTGTCAGTGTGATTTTACAGTATAGCCGGGGATGAATTGCCGGCTTTTCTAAAGGACACCGGTGCGATTTAATCGCAAGTCACACGTGCGGTCCGTTTGTAATCCGATTTTTCATTCCTCCCATAGACTTGCATTGGCGATAGTCGACCCACAATCGGTGACAATCGCAGCATGCTGCGATTGCACTCGGACATTTAAAATGGACCACAAAAAATCTGATACTGGGTGCTGCTCCATAGATTAACATAGGTCCGAATGCAATGCGATATTTCATCGCATTGCAGTCGTCCGATTTTGTCACCAGTGTGACTCTGGCCTTAGGCAAAGCTGGTAAAGCAATAAAATGAGACATCTTGCTGAACCTGTCCACCACCACCAGGATTACAGTGCTGCCTGAAGACACAGGTAAATCCGTAATAAAATCAACCGACAGATGAGTCCAAGGTCTGCTGGGAATTTCCAATGATTGGAGAGCCCCTGATGGATGAGTATGCAAGGTCTTAGGATGCGCAGAGATATTGCAGGTGGCCACATACTCCCAAACATCCTTATGAGCACCTGGCCACCAAAAACGCCTAGTAAGTAGATCCACAGTGGCCTTATTCCCCGGATGTCCAGTCAGCACCGTATCATGATGTTCACTGAGGACTCTAAGACGGAGATTGACCGGAACAAACAGTTTACCCAGTGGACAGGTAGCAGATGCGTCCCCCTGAGTATCAGCATCCTCTCTTTCAAGATGATGCCATCACTACCCCTTTTTGTAGAATAGGTACTGGTTTGCACTTATTTCCTCCCCCAGGAAAGCAACAGGACAAAGCATCTGCCTTAACATTTTTGCTGACCTAAAAGTAACAAAAAAGTTAAACCTGGTAAAGAATAACGCCCATCTTGCCTGACGCGGTGTAAGACGTTTTGCCGACTCCAAGAAAACCAAATTCTTATGATCAGTGATCACCATCACTGGGTGAACCGTTCCCTCCAAAAAAATGACGTCACTCCTCAAATACCTATTTGATAGCTAAGAGTTCCCTATTACCAATATCATACTTTCTCTCAGCTGGCGAAAGTTTTTTAGAAGAGTATGCGTATGGTTGCCATTTACCAGGAGACGCACCCTGTGACAATACAGCCCCAACTCCCACCTCGGACGCATCTCTCTAACTCTACAATGAAAGGCTGAGTGACATCAGGTTGAATAAGAATCGACGCAGAAGCCAAACAACCTTTCAATGTGTCAAATGCCTCCCTGGCAGGACTGGACCACCTGGAGAAGTCCGTTCCCTTTTTGGTCATATCCGTGAGCAGTTTGGCTATTACCGAAAAGTTTTTTTTCATGAATTTTCGGTAGTATTTAGCGAAACCCAAAAACCTTTGTAAGGCCTTCAAGTCCTCAGGACGATCCCATTCCAATACCGCCCGGACCTTCGCCGATCCATGCAACAACCGGTGGCAGATAATACATGTCCAAGAAAAGGGATTTCCTCAACCAAGAACATGCACTTCTCAGGTTTGACATACAACTGTCACGACGTATAACAGATATATTCTATGATAGTAACAAATATCTAAAGAGACAACACTCTATATTTCATATTATAGAAAATATCAACATGTATACGTAGAATCTGCCAGCAATGTCTTACCTGACAATATATCCAAAGTATTGTGGGTCTATACTGTGCACGTGAAACGCTGTCTCAGGATAGAGGTGGACCGGGGTCTATGCTGACCCTGAACTGGGGACCTGACTAGTCCCTCTACCTGGAGGTACTGTTAATGGTACAGAGGTCCAGGCCGCCAGCGTAACCCTGTCTCCTGTAGATCCCTGACCACTGTAATCTAGTCCTGAGAAGGACCCTGATTACCACCACAGGGAATGGGCAGGCAACAGCTTACACACAGTCAAATACAAACGAGACAGACAGGGGGTAAAGAAAACACTGCCTTGCATACAAAACTTCCACTACAGAGGAACACAAAAGGTTAAGAAGATAAACAATAAGCGAGGAGAGGAAAAACCACAACAGGCACTCTTAGCTTAAGTCTTCTCAGAAACGATCCGCTCTGCTGGTCTGAATGAATGCTTTCACCGGCAACTTCCCCAGCAGACCAGCAGGTATATGAAGGAAGCTAATTAACAAAACATCAATCGCAGCTGGGCGAGGCTGGTCTGTCCAGCATCGAGAGAGAAAGAATTAACTCCCTCAGTGCTGAAAAACACCCAGCACCAGAAACTCAGCTGTGCGAAGTCAGGGTGTGCAATCGCGACGATCTCCGCCGCGACACACCCGTGACAGTACCCCCCCTTCTACGAGGGGCCTCTGGACCCTCAGGGCCTGGTCTATCTAGGTGAGTAGTGTGGAAGGCCCGAACCAATCGGTCTGCGTTAATATCCGACGCAGAAACCCACATCCTCTCCTCAGGACCATACCCCCTCCAATGAACAAGGTACTGAAGGGACCGGCGATTCAGACGTGAGTCAATGATCTTCGATACCTGAAACTCCAAATTACCATTGACCACCACTGGAGGAGGAGGTAGAGGTGACGGTATAACTGGTGCCACGTACCTCTTAAGCAACGATTTGTGGAACACATTGTGGATTTTAAACGTAGGAGGGAGGTCAAGACGGAAAGCCACCGGATTAATTATTGAACTGATCCTGTATGGCCCGATGAACCTGGGACCCAGTTTCCAGGAGGGAACCTTAAGTTTTATGTTCTTGGTAGACAACCATACCAGATCGTTCACACTTAGGTCCGGACCAGACACTCTCCTCCTATCAGCCATACGTTTGTATCGGTTCCCCATAGTGCTCAGATTATTAAGCACTCCTCTCCACACTGAAGCAAGTGACGACGAAAATCGTTCCTCCTCAGGAACCCCAGAAGAGCCCCCCCCATTGAAAGTACAAAACTGGGGGTGAAAACCATATGCCCCAAAAAACGGGGACTTACCAGTGGACTCGCTCCGCCTATTGTTAAGAGCGAACTCTGCCAGAGGCAAGAAAGAAGACCAGTCCTCTTGGTTCTCTGAGACAAAACACCGGAGATATGTCTCTAAGCTCTGATTCAGACGCTCTGTCTGACCATTAGTCTGCGGATGAAAAGCCGAAGAAAATGACAACTGCATCCCCCGACGAGAACAAAATGCCCTCCAGAATTTGGACACAAACTGAGACCCCCGATCCGACACCACATCGGAAGGCAACCCGTGAAGTCTCACAATCTCCCCAATGAACACCTGCGCCAGAGTTTTAGCATTAGGAAGAGCAGGAAGAGCAATAAAATGTGCCATTTTGCTGAACCTGTCAACTACAACTAGTATGACAGTTTTACTTGAAAAGACGGAGGGAGGTCCGTAATGAAGTCCATAGACAGATGGGTCCATGGACGCTCCGGGATTTTCAACGGTAAAAGGGCCCCAGACGGACGGGTATGTGGGGTCTTAGAGCACGCACATACCCCACAGGACGCGACAAAAGTTACCACCTCTTTATTTAAGTTAGGCCACCAAAACCGGCGAGAAACGAGATCCACAGTTGCTTTACTCCCTGGGTGTCCTGCCAAAGCAGAATTATGATGTGCCTCGATAACCTTTTGTCTTAACTGATCTGGAACAAACAGTCTCCCTGGAGGTCCTACAGGGGCGTCCCCCTGAGCCTCCAATATCTCCTCCTCAAGCTCAGAGCATACAGCCGACACCACAACTCCCTCCTGAAGAATAGGAACTGGGTCATCCGTCTTCCCGGCCCCCGGGAAACTACGAGACAAGGCATCAGCCTTTACATTTTTTGACCCAGGACGATATGTGACGACAAAATTAAACCTGGTAAAGAACAACGACCATCTAGCTTGTCTGGAATTCAGACGTTTTGCAGACTCTAAATACAGCAGGTTCTTGTGATCAGTAATGACGGTGACCGGGTGGACTGCCCCCTCCAAAAAGTGACGCCACTCTTCAAAAGCCAACTTAATGGCCAAGAGTTCCCTATTGCCGACATCATAATTCCTCTCGGCGGACGACAATTTTTTAGAGAAGAAAGCGCATGGATGCCATTTACCAGGGGACGGACCTTGAGATAATACCGCACCCACTCCTACGTCAGATGCGTCTACCTCCACAATGAACGTTGTGATGCATCAGGTTGGATGAGTATGGGTGCTGAAGCAAAACATTTTTTCAAGGAGGAAAATGCTTGACAAGCTTTGTCAGACCACCTAGAAAAATCCGTCCCTTTTTTGTCATGTCAGTGAGAGGTTTGACAACGGATGAGAAATTACGAATAAATTTCCGGTAGTAGTTAGCAAACCCCAGGAAACGCTGCAGTGCCTTAAGATCCTCTGGCCGATCCCATTCAAGCACTGCCTTCACTTTCCCAGGGTCCATATGGAAACCAGAAGCTGACACCAGGAATCCTAAAAACTGAAGTTCCTGTACGGCGAATACACACTTCTCCCATTTGGCGTACAGTTTATTGTCTCGCAAGATCTGCAACACCTGTCTCACATGCTCCTGATGAGACACAAGATCCGGCGAGTAAATTAAGATGTCATCTAGATAAATGACAACAAACTGTCCCACTAGGTGGCGAAAGATGTCATTAACAAAATGTTGAAACACCGCCGGGGCAGTAGTCAGACCGAAAGGCATGACAAGGTTCTCATAATGTCCCTCCAGAGTGTTAAACGCCGTCTTCCACTCATCCCCCTCCTTTATCCTAATCAGATTATACGCCCCCCTGAGATCCAACTTAGAGAACCATTTGGCGCCAATAATCTGATTGTAGAGATCAGGAATAAGTGGGAGCGGATACGGATCTCGGACCGTAATCCGATTAAGCTCACGGAAATCCAAGCAAGGGCGTAGGCCTCCATATTTTTTCTTCACAAAGAAGAACCCCGCGGCCACTGGGGAAGATGAAGGTCTAATATGCCCCTTGGCTAGACTTTCCGAAATATAATCCTTCATAGCTTGCCTCTCAGGACCAGAAAGGTTATATAACCTAGTGTGAGACAGTGAAGGGGTGTGTGCTGGACGGCGTGTATATCTCGCCCAGGTTTCTTAGCTGGGCGCATAAAATAGGTTGTCAGTGCGGTGTTTATTCCATTCCTATCTGGGACAGGTTTGCAGTGCAACCCGGAGTGAACACAGCTGCTTAATTAGGCAGCCATAAGTACCTGCTTGAGAAGTTCAGAGGGGGCTCTATCTCTCAGTCTGGATCTGACTTCAGACGCCATTGGAGCCTCATGTGAGCTGCACGCTGGTAACTGTTCTGAATGAGATCCCACAAGAGCCCGGCTCTGATGAAAAATTTCCCCATTTTGCCATGAACAATGACCTGCTGTATAGGGTCACTAAAGTAAAGGGAGAGGCCGTGAGTCAGCTCCTGGTACCTAAGTCATATAGAAGTATGGTGTTGAGTTTGTCCCATAACCACGTGCTGGGTGGGCACCTGGGGATGGACAAAACCCAGGAAAGAATTCTTCAGAGGTTTTACTGGCCCGGGGTTTATCGAGATGTGGAGGATTATTGTAAAACCTGCCCCTCGTGTCAGATAAATGCTCCGGTGTCTCACTTCGGAGTCCATTAATCCCGCTGCCGGTTATAGAAATACCCTTTGAAAGGGTAGCAATGGACTTGGTAGGTCCTATTGTAAATCAGCCAGGGGACACCAATACATCTTAGTTGTCCTTGATTATGCAACCCGGTACCCCGAGGCGGTCCCTTTAAGAAATATGGCATCTAAAAATATTGCACGGGAACTTTTTCATATGTTTTCCAGGACAGGAATTCCTAAAGAGATCCTCACGGACCAAGGCACACCTTTTATGTCCAAAGTGATGAAGGAACTGTGTAAGTTGCTTAAAATCTCGCACATTCGGACATCTGTGTACCACCCCAGACGGATGGGTTGGTTGAACGTTTTAATAAAACATTAAAACATATGTTAAAGAAAGCAGTAGATAAAGATGGGAGGGACTGGGACTACTGTTACCCTACTTATTGTTTTCGGTCAGAGAGGTTCCCCAGGCCTCTACGGGATTTTCTCCCTTTGAGTTGGTGTATGGTCGGCATCCGCGGGGCTTGCTGGACATAGCCAAGGAGGTTTGGGAAACCGAGACAACTCCATACAAGAGTGTTATAGAGCATATTGCCCAGATGCAAGAGAGGATGGCTAAAATTATGCCATTGGTGAAGAATCATCTGCAGAGAGCCCAAGAAGCTCAAAGCAGAGTCTATAATCGGTCAGCAAAAATTAGGTCTTTCAACCCGGGGATCGAGTCCTAATTCTAATTCCCACGGTGGAAAGTAAGTGTTTGGCCAAGTGGCATGGTCCATACGAGGTCGTACAAAAAGTGAGTGAGGTTACTTACAAAGTACACCAACCCGGGAGACGGAAGCCCTACCAGATATATCATATCAATCTGATCAAGCCCTGGAGGGACAGAGAGGCATTGTTGGCCTCGGGTGAAGTAGAGAAAGGGGTAAAACCATCTCTACCTCCTGTGACCATTGGTGAGACATTGTCCGTGCACCAAAAACAGGAAGTACGGGAGTTTCTGCAGAAAAATCGGCAGAGGTTTTCTGACTTGCCCGGCCGGACTTCTCTCGTAAAACACCTTGTCGAGACTGAGCCCGGTACTAAGGTCAAAATAAAACCGTACAGAATTCCAGAAGCCCGCAGAAAGATAGTCTCTACTGAAATCAAACGTATGCTAGACCTCGGGGTTATTGAAGAGGCCCAAAGCGAGTGGTGTAGCCCGATTGTTCTGATCCCAAAACCTAATGGAACCTGGAGGTTCTGTAATGATTTCGGAAAATTGAACGAAGTGTCAAAGTTTGACGCATACCCGATGCCACGGGTAGATGAGCTAATCGAGAGGTTAGGGGGTGCCCGTTATATTACAACCCTCGATCTGACAAAAGGGTACTGGCAGATACCCCTATCTGAGGAGGCAAAAGAAAAAACGGCCTTTGCAACCCCGGAAGGTTTGTTTCAGTATCTGGTGATGCCATTCGGGTTGCATGGAGCCCCAGCTACCTTTCAGAGGCTTATGGACCAGATCCTACGCCCGCATCAAGCCTATGCAGCTGCCTACCTGGATGATGTGGTAATTTTCAGTTCTGATTGGGAGAGCCACCTCGCTAAGGTACAAGCCGTCTTAGACTCGATAGGCGGAGCTGGGCTGAACATAAACCCAGAGAAATGTGCAATTGGCCTAGAAGAGGCCAAGTACTTGGGCTATGTGATTGGCAGAGGGCTGATCAAGCCACAAATCGATAAAGTAGAGGTAATTCGAAACTGGCCTGTACCCCTCACAAACGACAGGTCAAAGCATTTTTGGGCATCACTGGGTACTGTCGCAGATTCGTACCAAATTATGCCTCCATTGCTGCCCATTGACTGACCTGACAAAAGGGGGGAAGTCCAAAATGATAAATTGGAATCCGGAGGCAGAAAAAGCATTTCTGTCGTTGAAAATGGCTTTGTGTCAAAGACCAGTTCTGGTCACCCCTAATTTCAGGGAAGAGTTTCTTGTTCAAACTGATGCCTCTAATGTGGGGTTAGGGGCGGTGTTATCACAGGTCGTGAAGGGTGAAGAACACCCAGTCCTGTATCTAAGTCGAAAAATGACACCGGCTGAACAAAATTATGCCATTGTGGAGCGAGAGTGCCTCGCAATCAAATGGGCGCTGGACTCCCTACGGTATTACCTCTTGGGTAGGAGATTTAAATTGCAATCAGACCATGCTCCTCTGACATGGATGAAGCAGAACAAGGAAAGGAATGCCAGGGTGACAAGGTGGTTCCTTTCACTTCAAGAGTTCAATTTCTCGGTTGAGCATAGACCTGGGAAATTACAGGGTAATGCTGATGCCTTGTCCAGAGTTCACTGTCTCTTCGGAATTTCTGACCAGTCCTCCGGTCTGGAGAAGAGGGGGGGATATGTGAGACAGTGAAGGGGTGTGTGCTGGACGGCGTGTATATCTCGCCCAGGTTTCTTAGCTGGGGCGCATAAAATAGGTTGTCAGTGCGGTGTTCATTCCATTCCTATCTTGGACAGGTTTGCAGTGCAACCCGGAGTGAACACAGCTGCTTAATTAGGCAGCCATAAGTACCTGCTTGAGAAGTTCAGAGGGGGCTCTATCTCTCAGTCTGGATCTGACTTCAGACGCCATTGGAGCCTCATGTGAGCTGCACGCTGGTAACTACTGAACATATGTGTTGTTTTGGGCACAGGCTATTAGAGTCTGGACCCGGATAGAAAGGGTAATCTATCTAAGTGTAATTAGTGGCGGGACACGCCTAGGCTTTATGTTTATGATTTTGTTTTAATTTATGTTCTGTTTGCTGTGGACTTTAATAAAACTGGTTGCGGCCAGTTTTTAACAGAACCACTGTCTGTGAATGGTCTCTTTATGCCACTCCGTCTCCCCAAGACGGCGATCCCAGAGCTATATGCCCTGAAAAGCTTACAATAGATTTAGGTAACTTAGCATCAGGAAGCAATTTTATAGCACAGTCATACGCGCGATGAGGAGGTAATTCTTGACACCCCTCTTCTGAAAACACATCCTCAAAGTCCTCCAGAAAAGGAGGTAAGGTTCTAGGCACGACCGCACCGATGACCGTGTTCATGCAGTTACTATGGCAAAATTCACCCCACTGGCTTATCTCTCTGGATTGCCAATTAATAACTGGGTTATGTTTAGTTAACCAAGGAAGTCCCAACACAATAGGAGTGGGAAGGCCCTCCAACACATAACAAGACAATAGTTCTTTATGTATTGCCCCCACTCGAAGGTCTATGTTATGCACGGCTTGCACAAAGCTACCTTGACCGAGAGGCCTGGCGTCAATAGAGAATATAGGGATAGGTTTGGCCAATACACTCAGTTGCATACCTTGCACCTGGGCAAACCGAGCGTCCAACAGATTAGCCGCGGCCCCACTATCCAGAAGAACAGAAATCCTCTCAGTTCCTGTACCTACCACCACCCCGCTGGTACGAGAAACTGAGACGGACTTGGGGACGAAATACATACTCCCAGATTGTCGTCCACCACACAACCTGGGATCAACAGTTTTCCGGCGACTCCTTGCTCAGCAAAGTACGGGATGGACACCCCCCAACAAAATGTCCCTTTCTCCCGCAGAAGTAACACTTTCCTGTCTTGCGGCGCACCGCCGATCCCCTCCTTCGAAACGATGTCCCTCCTAACTGCATAGGCTCCTCAGAACAAACCAGGGGAACCTCAATATGAGGGACAATAGTAGAAAGTGGAGTCATCACAGGGGGCGGAGTTACCTCGCACCTCTCTCGAAGCCGTCTATCAATGCGAATCGCAAGGGCCATAGCGGCCTCCAGTGACGGGGGAGAATCATACTGAGCCAACACATCTTTTAATTTGTCAGATAATCCTTGACAAAACTGGCTCCTAAGAGCTGGGTCATTCCACTGAGTATCTGTGGCCCATCTACGGAACTCAGAAGAAAATTCCTCCGCCGGACGATCTCCCTGCTGTATCTTACGTAACTTCATTTCAGCAAGGGAGACCCGATCCGGGTCATCATATACCAGACCCAGGGCTGTAAAAAATCGATCTACTGACTGGAGAGCCGGGGAGTCTGGAGGAAGAGAGAACGCCCAGGATTGAGGGTCCCCTTGTAAGAGCGAGATGACAATTCCCACCCTCTGGTCTTCACTCCCCGAAGACCGAGGCCGTAGCCGAAAATATAATTTACAAGCCTCCCGGAAGGTAAAAAATTTGTCCCGCCCACCAGTGAACCTGTCCGGGAGAGCCACTTTAGGTTCAGATCTGGTTTGCTCCCGGGGGTACAAAACCTTGGACTTAACATCCGTCAGCTCCATGGACAAACTCTGCAACTGCTGAGCTAACTGGGCTACTGGATCCATGGTAGCTGGGGAGAATCTTTTAGAAGTGGCCGGTGAAAATGTCACGACGTATAACAGATATATTCTATGATAGTAACAAATATCTAAAGAGACAACACTCTATATTTCATATTATAGAAAATATCAACATGTATACGTAGAATCTGCCAGCAATGTCTTACCTGACAATATATCCAAAGTATTGTGGGTCTATACTGTGCACGTGAAACGCTGTCTCAGGATAGAGGTGGACCGGGGTCTATGCTGACCCTGAACTGGGGACCTGACTAGTCCCTCTACCTGGAGGTACTGTTAATGGTACAGAGGTCCAGGCCGCCAGCGTAACCCTGTCTCCTGTAGATCCCTGACCACTGTAATCTAGTCCTGAGAAGGACCCTGATTACCACCACAGGGAATGGGCAGGCAACAGCTTACACACAGTCAAATACAAACGAGACAGACAGGGGGTAAAGAAAACACTGCCTTGCATACAAAACTTCCACTACAGAGGAACACAAAAGGTTAAGAAGATAAACAATAAGCGAGGAGAGGAAAAACCACAACAGGCACTCTTAGCTTAAGTCTTCTCAGAAACGATCCGCTCTGCTGGTCTGAATGAATGCTTTCACCGGCAACTTCCCCAGCAGACCAGCAGGTATATGAAGGAAGCTAATTAACAAAACATCAATCGCAGCTGGGCGAGGCTGGTCTGTCCAGCATCGAGAGAGAAAGAATTAACTCCCTCAGTGCTGAAAAACACCCAGCACCAGAAACTCAGCTGTGCGAAGTCAGGGTGTGCAATCGCGACGATCTCCGCCGCGACACACCCGTGACAACAACTTATTGTCATGTAGAATCTGTAGGACTTGTCTGACATGTCGCTGGTGTGATTCAAGGTCAGTTGAATAAACAAGAATATCATCCAGAAAGATAACAACAAACCTAACTACTAGGTGACTGAAGATGTCATTAATAAAGTCCTGGAATACGGCTGTCGCGTTTGTCAACCCGAAAGGCAACACCAGACTCTCCTTAATGCGGATGAGGTTGTACGTCCCCCCTGAGGTCCATCTTAGAGAAACATTATGCCCCAACAATTTGATTAAAGAGGTCAGGGATCAGAGGTAGCGGATACGGATCACGGATAGTAATAGCATTCAGTTCCCCGATATCCTGGCAAGGACGTAGCCCCCTATCCTTGACAAAAAAGAACCATGCAGCAAGGAGAAAAGAGGATGGTCTGATATGACCCTTAGCCAGACTTTCCATATAATAGTCCTTCATGGCCTGCCTTTCTGGACCTGAGATGTTATAAAGTCTGCTCTTGGGCAGCTTGGCACCAGGAACCATATTAATGGCACAATCATAAGGATGATGAGGAAGCTCTTGGCTACCCTGCTCCGAAAACACATCCTCGAAGTCTGATAGGTAATGGGGCACGGACTGGGTATCCACCCTTGCCAACTGGATACCCAAGCAGTGTCCTTGAACAGTATGTACTCCACTTCACTTCCTGTGTCTGCCAATCAATTTCCGGATTGTGTTCAGTGAGCCAAGGAAGTCCCAGTACTACAGATGAGGGCAGGCCCTCAAGCACGTAACACCTCAGAGTGTATGGCTCCCACCTGTAGTCGCAAGTCACGGACCACCTGCGTGAAGTGCCCCTGCTTTAAAGGGCCAGAATCGATAGCTATAATGGGTATCGGTCTGAACAAAGTATGTGGGACAAGGCCTTGGTCCTGGACGAACCTAGCGTCGATCAAATTAAACCCCGCCCCACTGTCCAAGAAGGCGGATACATCCACCTTATTTTTACCTATGTACAAAATAGCTAGAAGGAAAAAATGAGTCTTTCTCACCGAGGTTACGAGTACACTCAAGTTGCTAACCTCCCTGCAACCAGGGCCCTCTAGTTTTCCGGTAGTTGTTTAAACAAATGACGGGTAGGATGTGTGCTCACAAAATGACCCTTCTTGCCACAACAGAAACACACTCCCCCTTACGCTGGACTACTGTAAATTTTCTAGGTTGGGACGCCGCACCCACCTGCTTAGGTACCACTGTGGAATCTGTACTGACCACGCTCAAACTTGGATCTCCCATCCTCAGAGGTGACTCCCTTTTTCTCTGGCAAAGACGGCGATCAACCCGGATCGCCGGAAACATGGCCGTCTCAAGGGAGTAAGGAGTCTCATAGAGAGCTAACGCATCCCTTACCCTCACAGAGAGACCCTCACAGAACTAACTACGGAGGGCCGGGTCATTCCACCTAGTGTCGGTGGCCCACCGCCGGAATTCAGAGCAGGATTCCTCCGTCAGACAGTCTCCTTGCTGAAGTTGGTTCAGAGATGACTCAGTCAAGGAGACGTGATCAGGGTCATCATACACCAAGCCTAAGGCTGAAAGAAACCCTCTACTGTCTGAAGTGAGTGTGAGTCAGAAGGGAGAGAAAATACCCACGCTTGTGGGTCCCCCTGCAAAAGCGAGATAACAATCCCCACCCGTTGCTCCTCCGTACTAGACGATACCGGACGTAGCCGGAAATATAGTTTACAGGCCTCACGGAACACCACAAACTTGTCCCGCTCACCAGAGAACCTGTCTGACAGCGCGACCTTGGGCTCCACAATGATTTGCCTGGAGGGCGAGATCCCCACACCAGATGTAACAGGGTGCTGTGAAACCACCGTGCGTAAATCCGCCACCTCCAAACTGAGCTGCTGCAACTTCCCTGTCAGCGCTGTGATGGGATCCATCATGGATCAGAAAAAGGTTTTGGCTCTGAGTTAGACAGGAATGGTGAGTAAACTGGGACCAGGGGCACCTTTCCTGGCCCTAACACTAGGGGGCACCCTAACTCGCCCTGTTCCCGAGGATACCTCAGATGGGAGGATGTCGGGGCCTCCGCCTTTGCCCTGTGTCCTAGCTTAGCCCTGTGTCTGTCCCCTTCCCACACCCGGGGAAGAGTGGCACTACCGTGTACCGTAGTACACCAACCTAAAAGACAAGGGAACAAGACAAGGGTAAAAGAAAATTCCACTCACACAAAAAATACTCTCACAAACAACAGAGGTATACACCAAGGTGTTTAGGAATAGGGAAGAAAATAAAGCAGGTAAGGATGAGGAATTTCCAAGCGTACAAACCAAGCAACAGTCCACACTAAACTCCTACAGCTCTCCAAACACCAGCTTCTCTCTCTCCAGATCTTTGTAGCAAGTACTAACTCAGACAAGGACCTGGCCAGCAGACCTAGCTTTTATAGGAGAGAGGAGTGGTTAACCAAGCACAGTTGAAAGCAGGGATTTCCACATGGCGAATTAACCCCTGTCCTGCTGAAAGAAAACAAACACATTTAATACACCGAAGAAGTGCTTCTCGGCGAAGCAGGAGCCATCAGACGCTGTGGTCTTCTGATTCTGTTCTGTCGTGGTAACCTCGTGACACCGCCTTTGTATGGATTGAACATGAATAGGAAGCTGGGGGCTGCAGCTGATATATACTGTACATATAGTTTTTTAAATTTTATCAGGGCCAAACATTGAGTTCAAGAAAGGGTTGTCCTAGTAGTGGACCACCCCTTCAAGTTCAAAAGATAGAGTCCACATCTGTTCATCGTGACTAACGCAAATGTGGTGTTTCCAGAAACATCATGTTAGAGTCTAAAAAGGCCAACGTGATCAGTGTAAAAAATTGCAAAATTTCTCGTTTTTATTTTTAAGACAGATTGTGATAATGAAAAAAAAATTCAACTTTTTTTTAAAAAAAAACATGTAACACAAAACCCATTTAGATCATATTTTGATAAAACTTTCTCTTTATACAGTGCACCATAAAACTGAAGTTTGACCCTGGACTTATGAACATACAGATGATCCCTACTTTGTATGTTCCCAGCCGGGGATCTTCACATGCGCCTCACAGATACACAATGCATCCAAGGTAAGCACTATAGCTAAAAAGCAATCACTGGAATAAAAAGGCTTTCCAGGAAATTCAGGACCCTTATCTCAATTGCCTGCAGATATTCAGTACATATTGTGATAATGAGACTGTGGCTAAATCCCCATCACGGCTGAGCTCCAGAGCTTCCATTACCTGCTATTAGTGTCACATCCCCAGTCATTTAGCAGAGATTTATAATTTACAGTGGATTACCATGCAGCTCTAGATGGTGCTCCTGGGCTGCAGAGAACAGTTATTACCAATGATGCATTCAAAACCAAATAATGACAATAAGGTAGCCAAGGTGAAGGAAGGAGCATAAGGAGCCTTCACTATAAATTTTTACTCCATTCGAAGTCGTATATCCATTCATTTTTAACTATTCTAAATATTCTTCACCTTCACACAGGTGACAGAAAGGGGAATATTACTACAGCATCAGACCACTAAGCAAAATAATATGAAATCACCTGCAAAGTTCTTTCATTTATTACATTTTCAGGTTTCCTTGTAGTGCCCTTTTTCTTGCAAATGTATACCCTTTTCTATACATATGGAGTCTGTGATTTATCCTTGCAGATCAAAATTACAAGAGGAAATGTGGACATTATCACATCGACTGATGTTTTAGGAGTTGCAATGGAAGATAAATCTGATAATACAGGTGACGTCACAGTAGGGATGACCTCAGGGAATTAATGGATCCAATAATCCTACTGTTCTACAGAGCAGGCTAACTATAATTATTATTACTTATTATTATTATAGCACCATTTATTCCATAGCACTTTACATGTGGAAGGGTATACATAATATAAACCAAGTACAGTAATCTTAAACAATACAAGTCACCGACTGGTACTGGAGGACAGAGGACCCTGCCCATGAGAGATCACAGTCTACAAGTGATGGTTGAGGATACAATAGGTGAGGGTACAGCTTGTTATGCAGCTGTATGGTGAAGCAATGGTTACTGTAGGCTCTATACTTGTCAGAAGAGGTGGTTCTTCAGGTTCCTTTTAAAGGTTCCCATGGAAGGCGAGAGAATGATATGTTGGGGTAGAGAGTTCCAGAATAGAGGGTGATCTACGGGAGAAATCTAGTATGTGATTGTGGGAGAAGGAGATCTTGCGAAGATTGAAGGTGGCGTGCAAGTAAGTACCATAAAGCCCCCGTCTCACACAGCGATCTCGCCAGCGAGATCGCTGCTGAGTCACTAGTTTTGTGACGCAACAGCGATCTCCCCAGCGATATCGCTGTGTGTGACATTCAGCGACGATCACCGCCCCCGCTGAATGTCCTGGACATTTTTTTGATCGCTGGTCTCCCGCTGGCAGGCACGCATCGCTGCATGTGGCAGGTGGGAGACCAGCGATCTGCTGGTAACCAAGGTACACAGCGGGTTTCCAGGCGCGGGGCTGTGCCTGGAAACCCGTTGTGTACCTTGGATACCAGCGCCCTGATGCAGGGAGATGGTAACCAAGGTACACGTCGGGTTTCCAGGCACCGCGCAGCGCCTGGAAACCCGTACGTGTACCTTGGTTACCAGCTCCCTGCATAAGGGCGCTGGTATCCAACGTACACTGCGGGTAACTAAGCGACGTTACCCGCAGTGTCGCTGTCCTGATCACTGCCTGAGCTGCCTGTTTGGCAGCTCAGCAGCGATCATGTCGCGACACACCAGCGATCCTGATCATTGTCGGTATCGCTGGTGTATCGCTATGTGAGACCCGGGCTTAAGACCAGGTCACAAATGTATGGAGGAGCAATGGTTAGTGTAGATTGTAGGCTTGTCGGAACAGTTGGTTCTTCTGGTTCCTTTTGAAGGTTCCCATGGTAGGCGAGAGTATGATATGTTATATGTGGTAAACAGTTCCAGGGTAGAGGGGATGCACGGGAGAAATCTAGTATGCGATTATGATTATGGGAAGAGGCGATAAGAGAAGAGTAGAGAAGGAGATCTTGTGATCTCATAATATTCGGTGATGCCAGGCGGGCTTCCACTTAATGCACTGCAGCTATCACATTACATGGTCTAGCACAGCCAATCAAGCCAGTCTCTTAGAGCCAGTATAAATGGTAAGGGCTGGTCAAGCAGTTCTATTTTATGCTATTTAACCTTTTGTTGCCTAGGGATAAGAAGTCAGAGGACATAAGGACAGAAAATAAGCCTAAAATGGTTTGTACTGAACAACAACACTAGTGCTAAAACACATTCAAATGTAAGGTTTAGGCTACTTTCACACTTGCATTTTATCGCGCAGCGCATCGTGCGCTATCGGACGCATGCGCAATGTTCCCCTATCTTTAACATGGCGGGCGCAGGGTCTAGCGCTTGCACGCGTTCATCAGCGTTTGGCGTGCGCTGCTCATTTTCCAGGTGTGCGTCCATATGCGCTAGACGCTACATGTTGCATTTTTTTTCTGCCCAACCGCTTTAAAAAACTGCGTGCGCACGTGTGCGCATGCTATGCGCAAAAAATAACATTGCTGTCTATGGGTGCGCTGGCGTGCGCATGGCTTTGCGCTCGTCAGCACTTTTGTGCGCATGCGATTTTGGAGTAAATAATGTCTAAACACTTGTTTAAACCACCCCCTACACAAGATACATTGTTTATGAGGAGTGTAGATAAAAAGTTGATAGAGACAGAGATGATAGAGACAGAGATGATAGAGAAGCGATGATAGAGACAGAGATGATAGAGACAGTGATGATTAGAGACAGATGATGGATAGAGACAGAGATGATAGAGACAGAATGATAGAGACAGATGAATAGAGCCAGAGTGATAGAGAAAGAGATGATAGAGACAGATGATAGAGATGATAGAGACAGAGAGATAGAGTCATGATAGAGACAGATGATAGATGACAGAGATGATAGGATGATGAGACTAGATGGTCAGATGATAGAGACAAGATGATAGAGATGATGAAGAGACAGATGATAGAGACAGAGATGATAGAGACAGAGATGATAGAGACATGATGATAGAGACAGGATGATAGAGACAGAGATGATAGAGACACTAATGATAGAGACAGAGATGATAGAGACAGAGTGATAGAGACAGAGTGATAGAGACTGATTGATAGAGACAGAGATGATAGAGATGATAGAGACAGATATAGGATGATAGAGACAGGATGTATAGAGACAGAGTGATTAAAGAGAGGTAGAGACAGATGTAGAGACGAGATGATAGAGAGATAGAAGATGATAGAGCATGATGATAGAGACAGAGATGATAGAGACAGAGATGATAGAGACATGATGATAGAAACAGAGATGATAGAATGATGAGACAGATGTGATGATAGAGACATGATGATGATAGAGACAGAGATAGAGAGACGATGAGCATAGAGACAGATGATAGACAGAGATGATAGAGACAGAGATGATAGAGACGAGATGATAGAGATGATAGAGACAAGATGATAGAGACAGAGATGATAGAGACAGAATATAGATGATAGAGACAGATGATAGAGACAGAGATGATAGAGACAGATGAGATGATAGAGACAGAGATGATAGACAGGATGAAGAGCAGAGATGATAGAGACAGATGATAGAGACAGAGTGATAGAGACAGAATGATAGAGACAGAGATGATAGAGACAGATGATAGAGATGATAGAGACAGATGATAGAGATGATAGAGACAGATGATAGAGACAGATGATAGAGACAGAGATGATAGAGACAGAGATGATAGAGACAGAGATGATAGAGACAGATGATAGAGCAAGAGATGATTAGAGACAGAGATGATAGAGACAGAGATGATAGAGACAGAGATGATAGAGACAGAGATGATAGAACAGATGATAGAGACAGAGATGATAGAGACAGATGATGAAGATGATAGAGACAGAGATGATAGAGACAGATGATAGAACAGATGATAGAGACAGATGATAGAGACAGAGATGATAGAGACAGAGATGATAGAGATGATAGACAAGATGATAGAGACAGAGATGATAGAGACAGAGATGATGAGAGAGATGATAGAGACAGAGATAGACAGAGTATGATAGAGACAGAGATGAATAGAGACAGAGATGATAGAGACAGATGATAGACAGAGTGATAGAGACAGAGATGATAGAGACAGATGATAGAGACAGAGATGATAGAGAAAGAGATGATAGAGACAGAGATGATAGAGACAGATGATAGAGATGATAGAGACAGATGATAGAAAATGATAGAGACAGATGATAGATTAAGATGATAGAGACAGAGATGATAGAGAGACAGAGATGATGATGAGACAGAATGATAGAGAAGATGACAGAGATGATAGAGACAGATTGAGATGATAGAGACAGAGATGATAAGATGATAGAGACAGAGATGATAGAGATGATAGAGACAGAGTGATAGATGATAGAGACAGATGATAGAGATGATAGAGACAGATGATAGATGATAGAGACAGAGGATATAGACAGAGATTATAAAGACAGATGATAGATACAGAGATGATAGAGACAGAGATGATAGAGCCAGATGATAGAGACAGAGATGATAGAGATGATAGAGACAGATAATAGAGATGAGAGACAGATGATAGATGATAGAGACAGAGGATAGAGACAGATGATAGAGACAGAGATGATAGAAACAGAGATGATAGAGACAGAGATGATAGAGACAGATGATAGAGATGATAGAGACAGATGATAGAGATGATAGAGACAGATGATAGATACAGATGATAGAGACAGAGATGATAGAGACAGAGATGATAGAGACAGAGATGATAGAGACAGAGATGATCAGAGATGATAGAAGATAGAGACAGATGATAGAGATGATAGAAACAGATGATAGATGATAGAGACAGAGGATATAGACAGAGATTATAAAGACAGATGATAGAGACAGAGATGATAGAGACAGAGATGATAGAGACAGAGATGATAGACACAGATGATAGAGACAGAGATGATAGAGACAGAGATGATAGAGACAGAGATGATAGACACAGAGATGAGACAAGATGATAGAGACAGAGATGATAGAGACAGATATGATGAGAGACAGAGATGATAGAGACAGATGATAGATGATAGAGACAGATGATAGAGACAGATGATAGAGACAGAGATGATAGAGACAGATGATAGATACAGAGATGATAGAGACAGAGATGATAGAGCCAGATGATAGAGACAGAGATGATAGAGATGATAGAGACAGATAATAGAGATGAGAGACAGATGATAGATGATAGAGACAGAGGATAGAGACAGATGATAGAGACAGAGATGATAGAAACAGAGATGATAGAGACAGAGATGATAGAGACAGATGATAGAGATGATAGAGACAGATGATAGAGATGATAGAGACAGATGATAGATACAGATGATAGAGACAGAGATGATAGAGACAGAGATGATAGAGACAGAGATGATAGAGACAGAGATGATAGAGACAGATGATAGAGACAGAGATGATAGAGATGATAGAGACAGATGATAGAGATGATAGAAACAGATGATAGATGATAGAGACAGAGGATATAGACAGAGATTATAAAGACAGATGATAGAGACAGAGATGATAGAGACAGAGATGATAGAGACAGAGATGATAGACACAGATGATAGAGACAGAGATGAAGAAATAAAGAACAGAGATGATAGACACAGATGATAGAGACAGAGATGATAGAGACAGAGGATAGATAGAGACAGAGATGATAGAGACAGATGATAGATGATAGAGACAGATGATAGAGCAGAGATGATAGCGACAGAATGATAGAGACAGAGATGATAGAGATGATAGAGACAGATGATAGAGACAGAGATGATAGAGATGATCGAGACAGATGATAGACTCAGAGATGATAGGGATGATAGAGACAGATGATAGAGACAGAGATGATAGGTAGACAGTTGATAGAGACAGAGATGATAAAGATGATAGAGACAGAGTTGATAGAAATGTGACACATAGACAACCCATGCGCCGAAAAAAACGCAAACGCATGCAAAAACGCTTGAAATCGCAGACAAACGCTGCATTTTTTGGTCATAATGCGCATGCTGATGCGACTAAATATCGCAGCATTTATAAGCGTTTGCATGTTTTTTTTTAATGCGTTTTATGTGCACACTATGCGCTGCGCAAAATAACGCAAGTGTGAAAGTAGCCTTAGTCACTCTGTAAAAAATAATCCAAAGATTCAAGTTAGATAGGGAGGTTCTGGACCTGCATAGTCAGTGTCAATATGACTCCATTGATTTATCATTTACTGCATTAACAGCACAGTATATTTTTTTAATTTTCACATTATACACCTATTTTCAAGGCAATTAGAGGTGTTGTAGTATTTAGATTATTGGGGAATTTATTTGCTGCAAATTGAATCTTTTGGAAAATTCAACAAAGACGACAAATTTTAATTTCAAAAGATTCAATAATTTCCTATTACCGCCTTTTGCCTTGAAAACAACATTAAGTCTTCTACATACATTTGTTTAAAAGTTTTGCTAAACAAGTGATAATGATCATCATTTTCATATGAAGGTTGAAAAACAGTCATTATCTGAAACAGAAACAGCTGTATAAGGCTACATTCACACATCAGTTTTTTGCAGTCAGTCGCAATCCGATGGCTAGCAGATCCATTGAAAAAACGGATCCGTCACATCAATTGTTTCATCCGTTTCTTCTGTTTTTCGACGGATCCGTTTTTAAAAGCTGGCAATTCAGTGCGCTGTACAGTAAAATCATACTGACATGTTTGAATCGAAAGAATAGATATATACACATAGAATACATGTGTAATATATATATATATATATATATATACAGTACAGACCAAAAGTTTGGACACACCTTCTCATTCAAAGATTTTTCTGTATTTTCATGACTATGAAAATTGTAAATTCATACTGAAGGCATCAAAATTATGAATTAACACATGTGGAATTATACATTACACTTTACATAAAAGTGTGAAACAACTGAAAATATGTCTTATATTCTAGGTTCTTCAAAGTAGCCACCTTTTGCTTTGATTACTGCTTTACACGCAGAAAAGGTGAACGGATGGACTCTACATGCCTGGTTCCCACCGTGAAGCATGGAGGAGGTGGTGTGATGGTGTGGGGGTGCTTTGGTGGTGACACTGTTGGGGATTTATTCAAAATTGAAGCGGTGAGCGGTCCAGCTCACCCCAAACCATCTCGATTGGGTTCAGGTCTGGTGACTGTGGAGGCCAGGTCATCTGGCGTAGCACCCCAACACTCTCCTTCTTGGTCAAATTGCCCTTACACAGTCTGGAGGTGTGTTTGGGGTCATTGTCCTGTTGAAAAATAAATGATGGTTAAACTAAACGCAAACCGGATGGAATAGCATGCTGCTGCAAGATGCTGTGGAAGCCATGCTGGTTCACTATGCCTTCAATTTTGAATAAATCCCCAACAGTGTCGCCAGCAAAGCACCCCCACACCATCACACCACCTCCTCCATGCTTCACGGTGGGAACCAGGCATGTAGAATCCATCCGTTCACCTTTTCTGCGTGCAAAGCAGTAATCAAAGCAAAAGGTGGCTACTTTGAAGAACCTAGAATATAAGACATATTTTCAGTTGTTTCACACTTTTTTGTAAAGTGTAATGTATAATTCCACATGTGTTAATTCATAGTTTTGATGCCTTCAGTGTGATTCTACAATTTTCATAGCCATGAAACTACAGAAAAATCGTTGAATGAGAAGGTGTGTCCAAACTTTTGGTCTGTACTGTATATGCATGTCATTGAGACACATATACAGTACAGACCAAAAGTTTGGACACACCTTCTCATTTAAAGTTTTTTCTGT
Organism: Oophaga sylvatica; assembly: GCA_033576555.1. Classification (NCBI taxonomy): domain Eukaryota; kingdom Metazoa; phylum Chordata; class Amphibia; order Anura; family Dendrobatidae; genus Oophaga; species Oophaga sylvatica. The sequence goes on along the minus strand of JARQOD010000001.1, from coordinate 481,075,064 downwards.
ATTTTCATGACTATGAAAATTGTACATTCACACTAAAGGCATCAAAACTATGAATTAACACATGTGGAATTATATACCGTATTTTTTGGACCATAAGACGCTCTTTTTTCCTCCAAATTTGGGAGGAAAGTGTGGGTGCGTCTTATGGTCGGAATGTAACATGTGGGGAGGGGGGCAGGGGGCAGCGGTGGAGTGGGATCAGCAGGAGGCAAGAAAATATCCCCTCTGCTGCAGGAAACAAGTGCTGGGGAAACACCTGGTCCCTACTTAAGTGCAGTGAATATTAATCAGCCGCTTCCCCGCCCACCTATCAGCTGAGCAGTGAGCGGGGAGCAGCAGATCACAGAGCCACACAGTTTCCCCAGCGCCTGATTCCTGCAGCAGCTGGGCAGATCGGTGTCTGAAGGAGAAGGAGGCAGCAGGAGCAGCTGGCATACCTGACAGCCTGGGGATGTGCTGATGGGAGGCTGAATGCTCCTGTGAAGGACCTGTGATGAGGTCATGAAGCTGGAGCATCACATGACCAAAGCCCTGCCTCTTCATGATGTCATCACAGGTCCTTCAGACACACTGTACAACAGAGAATTAATTAAAAGGTTAGGCTACTTTCACACTTGCGGTTTTTTGTGCAGCGCATCATGCGCACATGAAACGCATACGTGTCACATTTCTATCAACTCTGTCTCTATCATCTCTGTCTCTATCATCTGTCTCTATCATCTCTGTCTCTATCATCTGTCTCTATCATCTGTCTCTATCATCTGTCTCTATCATCTCTGTCTCTATCATCTGTCTCTATCATCTCTGTCTCTATCATCTGTCTATCATCTGTCTTTTATCTATCTGTCTCTATCATCTCTGTCTCTATCATCTGTCTCTATAATCTGTCTCTATCATCTCTGTCTCTATAATCTGTCTCTATCATCTCTGTCATCTGTCTCTATCATCTGTCTCTATCATCTCTGTCTCTATCATCTCTGTCTCTATCATCTATCTCTATCAACTCTGTCTCTATCATCTGTCTCTATTTCTATGCGGCATGTATTTCTATGCAGCCGCACGATCCAGTCTGAGTGCCGGCGGCAGTGCCGGGTGTTCATGCGAGAGACTCACACGAAATCGTGCGAGTTTCTCGCATGTGTGACCCCGGCCTTATACTCACCCTCCAGCGTCTTCACATAGTAGTTTACAAACACCACACTGGTCCCGCAGCACCATCTCTTACCCGTAGCTTCCAACATAATAACATACTATTATATATAATAACACCACATATAATAGTATGTTATTAAATATTTTACCACATTTTTTGCTTCAAATATATTTTTCCCTATTTTCCTCCTCTAAAACCTGGGTGCGTCTTATAGTCCGGTGCGTCTTATAGTCCGAAAAATACGGTACTTAACAAAAAAGTGGGTAACAACTGAAATTATGTCTTACATTCTAGGTTCTTCAAAGTAGCCACCTTTTGCTTTGATTACTGCTTTGCACACTCTTGGCATTCTCTTGATGAGCTTCAAGAGGTAGTCACCGGAAATGGTTTTCCCTTCTCAGGTGTGCCCTGTCAGGTTTAATAAGTGGGATTTCTGGTCTTATAAATGGGATTGAGACCATCAGTTGTGTTGTGCAGAAGTGCAGCTGATAGTCCTGCTGAATAGACTATTAGCTGCTTTTTTCTTGCCATAATACAAATTCTAAGTAAAGAAAAACAATGGGCCATCATTACTTTAAGAAATGAAGGTCAGTCAGTCCGAAAAATTGGGAAAACTTTGAAAGTGTCCCCAAGTGCAGTTGCAAAAACCATCAAGCGCTACAAGGAAACTGGCTCACATGAGGACCGCCCCAGGAAAAGAAGACCAAGGGTCACCTCTGCTTCTCAGGATAAGTTTATCCGAGTCACCAGCCTCAGAAATCGCAGGTTTACAGCAGCTCAGATTAGGGACCAGGTCAATGCCACACAGAGTTCTAGCAGCAGACACATCTCTACAACAACTGTTAAGAGGAGACTTTGTGCCGCAGGCCTTAATGGTAAAATAGCTGCTAGGAAACCACTGCTAAGGACAGGCAACAAGCAGAAGAGACTTGTTTGGGCTAAAGAACACAAGGAATGGACATTAGACCAATGGAAATCTGTGCTTTTGTCTGATGAGTCCAAATTTGAGATCTTTGGTTCCAACCACCGTGTCTTTGTGCAACGCAGAAAAGGTGAACGGATGGACTCTACATGCCTGGTTCCCACCGTGAAGCATGGAGGAGGAGGTGTGATGGTGTGGGGGTGCTTTGCTGGTGACACTGTTGGGGATTTATTCAAAATTGAAAGCATACTAAACCAGCATGGCTACCACAGCATCTTGCAGCGGCATGCTATTCCATACGGTTTGTGTTTAGTTTGACCATCATTTATTTTTCAACAGGACAATGACCCCAAACACACCTCCAGGCTGTGTAAGGGCTATTTGACCAAGAAGGAGAGTGATGGGGTGCTACGCCAGATGACCTGGCCTCCACAGTCACCAGACCTGAACTCAATCAAGATGGTTTGGGGTGAGCTGGACTGCAGAGTGAAGGCAAAAGGGTCAACAAGTGCTAAGCTTCTCTGGGTACTCCTTCAAGATTGTTGGAAGACCATTTCCAGTGACTACCTCTTGAAGCTCATCAAGAGAATGCCAAGAGTGTGCAAAGCAGTCATCAAAGCAAAAGGTGGCTACTCTGAAGAACCTAGAATATAAGACATAATTTCAGTTGTTTCACACTTTTTTGTTAAGTATATAATTCCACATGTGTTAATTCATAGTTTTGATGCCTTCAGTATGAATGTACAATTTTCATAGTCATGAAAATACAGAAAAATCTTTAAATGAGAAGGTGTGTTCAAACTTTTTGTCTGTACTGTATGTATATATATATATATATACACATATATATATTTATAGTTCATAGTGTTCTACATAGCATAATAGCCGCTAAATCAGTTGCCGGCTTCAGTAAAATCATTACCAAACCCGACATGATATGACACATGGTTTACATATAGTAAACCATGTCATATCAAAACGATTTAAATATGTCAGTGTTTAATCAATTTAGTAGTTTGTGTTAGGAAAAATTTGGAATTCTGTGAGTTAAATTCAAGGCTATAATCGTGGAAGAAAATTGCGTTGGCTCCCGTGCAATTTTCTTCACCAGAGAGGGAAAGCCAGTGACTGAGCACAGATATTCATAGCCTCGAAAGAGACCATGGTTTTTGGGCCCTCCATGGCGACAAACATCTGGCCCAAGCCACCCCAGAAAAGGCACATCTATTAGATGCGTCTTTTCTGGCACTTAGCCTCTCTATTCCCATTGTCTTTAGCGCTGGCTCATGGGTTAATAAGGGGTTAGTGTCACCTTGCTATTGAGAGGTGAAATTAATCCGGGTTAATAATGGAGAGGTGTCATTAAGACAACTATCCATTATTAATCCTATAGTAGTAAGGGGTTAAAAAGACACACACATTAATTAAAACTTATTTTAATGAAATAATTACGCAAAGTTTTTGACCAAATTTATTATTCTGCCAATCCAACTGAATCCCTTGTTCCCTTATACTCATTTACAAGTTTTCCTCTGACATACCCCAATGAAAATTTATAATTTTGGCGTTCATCTAGTGCAGTTACAAGTGTGTCACAGCTTTCTGGTAGACCACTTTGTAGTAGTGCAACAACATAGAAATCCTTTAGATCTTCCCAAATGCCCCCTGGAGCTTCACAATTTCTAAGGTATTCCATATATTGGCTCTTACTTAGCTTTATGGCCCCGTCTCACATAGCGACTCACCAGCGATCCCGACAATGATATGAACTTGTTAGGATTGCTGCTGAGTCGCTACATGATCGCTGCTGAGCTGCCAAAAAGGCAGATCTCATCAGCGATCAGGACAGCGAGTATGCCGGAAACAAGCGACACACGTCGCTTAGTTACCGGCATACCAGCGTGCTGGTGCAGGGAGCTGGTAACCAAGGTACACATCGGGTTTCTAGGCGCGGTGTGGCACCTGGAAACCCAATGTGTACCTTGGTTACCAGCTCCCCTGCAGCAGCGCGATGGTATCTAATGGACACATCGGGTTTCCAGGCGCCGCCCGGTGCCTGGAAACCCGATGTGTACCTTGGTTACCAGCTGATCGCTGGTCTCCTGCCTGTCACACGCAGCGATGCGTGCTGGCCAGCGGGAGACCAGCGATCAAAGAAAAGTCCAGGACATTCAGCGACGATCAGTGATACCCAGCAGGGGGCTGATCGTCGCTGCATGTAAAACTTGGCGAGATCGCTTCTGAGATCGCTGTTGCATCACAAAATTTGTGACTCAGCAGCGATCTCGCTAGCGATCTCGCTATGTGAGATAGGGCCCTTAGACTGATATAGCTTTCAAATTTAAATAGAGCTTATTGCTGAGATTTATTCTTTCATGAACTTTCTGCATTTGTTCCCACATTTCTTCTGCAGTTTCACAATTACATACATGCACAATCTGTTAATCAATAATGATGGAAATAGTGCTTTGCCCGTTTTGATCCTTCTCTACATCAATTTTTCTGTAGTTGGTCTGGTCTAAAGTCATATGTGTATTTCCACGTACCCTCTCTTAGCAACATCTTTAAGCAGAATTGCCAATCCTGGAAATTCAAGATAGTCAGATTTAACACTGTAAACTTCACAGAGTTGCTGCTGATGGCCATCTTTACTTCTTAGTACACTGATGTCCTCTCTTCTCTGGGCTGTTGTCTGGGTCTTGAGTTTCTGGGCTCCTGGGTCTCTGGGCCTATGACCTGTTGGTAGCAGATTAACCTCTGTACTGTCCAGTCATTCAAAAGAATGTATATATTTATTCAGGAACAAAGATAACACCGCTTACAACTGTGTATACTAATAGATAACAAACTGCACATGAGTCAACAGTGTGATGCAGCAGCAAAAAAAGCAAACACAGTTCTAGGATATATTAAGAGACACGTAGAGTCTAGATCACGTGAGGTCATTATTGCCCTCTACTCCTCTTTGGTCAGACCTCATCTGGAATACTGTGTCCAGTTTTGGGCACCACATTTTAAAAAAGACATCAACAAACTGGAGCAAGTTCAGAGAAGAGCCACCAGAATGGTAACCGGTCTGCAAACCATGTCCTATGAGGAACGGTTACAGGATTTGGGAATGTTTAGCTTGCAAAAAAGAAGACTGAGGGGAGACTTAATAGCTGTCTACAAATATCTCAAGGGCTGTACATTGTAGAAGGATCATCTTTATTCTCATTTGCACAAGGAAAGACTAGAAGCAATGGGATGAAACTGAATGGGAGGAGACACAGATTAGATATTAGAAAAATCTTTTAGACAGTGAGGGTGATCAATAAGTGTAACAGGCTGCCACAAGAGGTGGTGAGTTGTCCTTCAATAGAAGTTTTCAAACAGAGGCTGGACAGACATCTGTCTGAGATGGGTTAGTGAATCCTGCATTGAGCAGGGGGTTGGACACAGCGACTCTGGACGGCCCCTTCCAACTCTACCATTCTATGATTCTATGAACTGGTATTTCTTATAGCTTAGAATCTTAGCATCTTGTTTATCAGCTTGCAAAGTGAAAATAAAATTTGCTTGAGCTACACGCAGTGAACAGGAATCTCCTGGTTCTTTTTTTTTTCAACATTGCTTTACTGTCAATATAGCACTATTGGTGGAGATAGAAACTGATGCACTATTAAACAGCAGTAAATAGTAGTTAATGTAATATTTGCAATACTGAGCATTATTCCAACAACCAGGTTGTTAGTGCACTCTACACCAGGCTGTTAGGACACTCTACACCAGGCTGTTAGGACACTCTACACCAGGCCTTTATGGCACTGTAAACCAGGCCGTTATGGCACTCTACACCAGGCCTTTATGGCACTGTAAACCAGGCCGTTATGGCACTCTACACCAGGCCTTTATGGCACTGTAAACCAGGTCGTTATGGCACTCTACACCAAGCTGTTATGGCACTCTACACCAGGCCTTTATGGCACTGTAAACCAGGTCGTTATGGCACTCTACACCAAGCTGTTATGGCACTCTATACCAGGCTGTTATAGCACTCTACACCTGGCTGTTATGGCACTCTACACCAGGCCTTTATGGCACTGTAAACCAGGTCGTTATGGCACTCTACACCAAGCTGTTATGGCACTCTATACCAGGCTGTTATGGCACTCTACACCTGGCTGTTATGGCACTCTACACCAGGCCTTTATGGCACTGTAAACCAGGTCGTTATGGCACTCTACACCAAGCTGTTATGGCACTCTATACCAGGCTGTTATGGCACTCTACACCTGGCTGTTATGGCACTCTACACCAGGCTGTTATGGCACTCTATACCAGGCTGTTATGGCACTCTATACCAGGCTGTTATGGCACTCTACACCAGGCTGTTATGGCACTCTACACCAAGCTGTTATGGCACTCTATACCAGGCTGTTATGGCACTCTACACCTGGCTGTTATGGCACTCTACACCAGGCTGTTATGGCACTCTACACCAGGCTGTTATGGCACTCTACACCAGGCTGTTATGGCACTCTACACCAGGCTGTTATGGTACTCTATACCAGGCTGTTATGGCACTCTATACCAGGCTGTTATGGCACTCTACACCAGGCTGTTATGGCACTCTACACCAAGCTGTTATGGCACTCTATACCAGGCTGTTATGGCACTCTACACCTGGCTGTTATGGCACTCTACACCAGGCTGTTATGGCACTCTACACCAGGCTGTTATGGCACTCTACACCAGGCTGTTATGGCACTCTATACCAGGCTGTTATGGCACTCTATACCAGGCTTTATGGCACTGTAAACCAGGCTGTTATGGCACTCTATACCAGGCTGTTATGGCACTCTACACAAGGCCTTTACGGCACTGTAAACCAGCCTGTTATGGCACTCTACACCAGGCTGTTATGGCACTCTACACCAGGCTGTTATGGCACTCTACACCAGGCTGTTATGGCACTCTCTACCAGGCTGTTATGGCACTCTATACCAGGCTGTTATGGCACTCTACACCAGGTCGTTATGGCACTCTACAACAAGCTGTTAGAGCATGCTGCACTAGGATGTTATGGCAATGTGCACCAGGCTGTTATGGCACTCTACACCAGGCTTTATGGCACTCTACACCAGGCGCAGAGTAAAATGGTCGCTCAACCTGTGCTCGATCCGGTGTTCATGCAGGGCCAGGTCTTGTGGTGCACAGACCAATCACAGACATGCCAATATCTGTCATGGCTGTGATGGCTCCGGAAGTGCCAACCCCCTTATGTTTTTTAATTGGCTGCACTGCAGCCTTTCAACAAACTTTATTCTGCACCAAACCTGAACAGTAAAACTGACACACCGAAAAAAGTCAGTGCTCAGCATAGCACACTAGGTTACTGGTATAAACCCAGGACTTTACAGTTCTGGTTCACTCATCCATAATATCAACAAGTCAATCCTAAAGAAGGGATGTTTTAATTAATAGAAATTAAAGATACATCACCCACCTCATGCTATAGAAACAGATGAAAAAAAAATGATGAATGCAGAAGGCCTTTTAGGCAGAGGAATTGACAGATAAGATCTGTAATTAGAATATTACTGCATCTTTGAGAAAGAAATCATTCTTCTTTCCACATGAGAGCAAGGGTCATTCGATTGATACATTCTGTGGTATTAAGAGAGCTGCAAAACTGAGTGAATTTACCATAAAAAATAGAAAAGAGACAGAGGTTATTAAATATGAAACAGAATAACCTGAGGATGAATAATAATATTGTACTTAGTCCTAATGGATAATGAATTCTACATTAATGTAGAATATGGTCAGATTTCATCTGGAATACTGTGTCCAGTTTTGGGCACCACATTTTAAAAAATACATCAACAAACTGGAGCAAGTTCAGAGAAGAGCCACCAGAATGGTGACCGGTCTGCAAACCATGTCCTATGAGGAACGGATACAGGATTTGGGAAAGTTTAGCTTGCAAAAAAGAAGACTGAGAGGTGACTTAATAGCTGTCTACAAATATCTCAAGGGCTGTCACATTGTAGAAGGATCATCTTTATTCTCATTTGCACAAGGAAAGACTAGAAGCAATGGGATGAAACTGAATGGGAGGAGACACAGATTAGATATTAGAAAAAACTTTTTGACAGTGAGGGTGATCAGTGAGTGGAACAGGCTGCCACGAGAGGTGGTGAGTTCTCCTTCAATGGAAGGTTTCAAACAGAGGCTGGACAGACATCTGTCTGATTTAGTGAATCCTGCTTTGAGCAGGGGGTTGGACCAGATGACCCAGGAGGTCCCTTCCAACTCTACCATTCTATGATTCTATAAATTATATAGGATTCTGAATAATGAAGCATATTCCCCATCACTTTGTTAAAGAAAACATTTCTGGTATTAATTAATAATGCTTATAATAAAGAAATCATTATAAGAGAGGGATTTTATCAAAACAGGGCATCGAGTGCCTCTTTATTTTTTTCCTCAAATATCAGAAGTTCAAAGATAAAGCCTATAATTGAAGGATATAATAAAATGGGTCCAATGTTTTTCTATTATTTTTGCCAGCAGTTTGAAGACTTTCAGGACACCTTTTATTCCTATTGGAAAGTTTGCATTTAAAGGGGAAATTATATTAGTAATGCTAGAGTTTAGAGATGTAGATCGGGAAAGCAGACTATGAGACATTAAATGTCTAGTAATGCCCCTTTCATTTATAATAAGCTCTGGAGACAGATTTGCAGGGAGTGTTCCCCACTGTAGATCTCCCTGCAAATCTGTCTCCAGAGCTTATTATAAATGAAAGGGGGCATTACTAGACATTTAATGTCTCATAGTCTGCTTTCCTAGTATTTGATACACTGTCGATTCTGCAAGTTTTCCCACGTACAAAGAATGGAGAGGTCTGTAATTTTTATCGTAGGTACACTTCAACTGTGGGAGACAGACTCTAAAAATAAAAAGCAGAAAATCACAATGCATGAAATTTAGATAATTAAATTACATTTTATTGCATAAAATAAGTATTTGATCACCTACCAACCAGCAAGAATTCTGGCTCTCACAGACCTGTTAGTTTTTCTTTAAGAAGCCTTCCTACTCTGCACTCATTACCTATATTATTTGCACCTGTTTGAACTCGCTACCTGTATAAAAGACACCTGTCCACACACTCAACCACACTCCAACCTCTCCACCATGGCCGAGACCAAAGAGCTGTCTAAGGACACCAGGGACAAAATTGTAGACCTGCACATGGCTGGGATGGGCTACAGGACAATAGGCAAGAAGCATTGTGAGAAGGGAGCAACTATTGGCACAATTATTAGAAAATGGAAGAAACACAAGATGACTGTCAATCTTCCTCAGTCTGGGATGCCATGCAAGATCTTGCCTCATGGGGTAAGGCTGATTCTGAAAAAGGTTAGGAATCAGCCCAGAACTTTGCGGGAGGACTTGGTCAATAATCTACGCCGTCATAGATTAGTATCCAGCAGGGCAAGAAATGTCCCCTGCCTCCCCAAGCACATAGCAACAATCTTATACTAAGACCGCACAATCTGAAACCAGATATGGTAAATACAAGGGCAAATAAATTGCTTGTAAAATATGTGGGTCAAGGCTATGTAATATAAATAAGGCAAATATAGACCAACAAAATAATCAATGTCCCAGAAGCAACAAAGAAAATGAAACGCTAGTCACCCAAAAGGAACAAAGCTTCTGGTAAAAAAAAAAACAATGTGTTGCTGTCCGTGGATAGAGGGGCTATAGCATGGATGCAGAGTTACCACCTAGGAGAAAGGCTTGCAAATGCATGACAATAGTGACTGAAAAAAGTAACAAGGATTGTATACCTGTCCAGAAGGTTGCATGCAATCAACATGAATGCACCTGAAAGATTCAAGATGCGAAAGTGAGGCACTGAATAGCCATGAAACCGGTCGGGGACGCACCCCACGCGTATCGCCGCCTGGCTTGCGGCTTCATCAGGGGAATATTGGAGGAGACGTCAGTGTCAGGTTTAAATAGACATGATGATTAGTATGTCTATTAGGCGGCGATAGGCGTGGGGTGGGTCCCCAAACAGTTTCTTGGCTATTCAGTGTCTGACTTTCTCATCTTGTACCTTTCAGATGCATTCCTCTTGATTACAGTACATGCACCCTTCTGGACAGGTATACAATCCTTGTGACTTTTTTCAGTCACTATTGTCATGCATTTGCAAGCCTTTCTGGGAGGTGGTAACTCTGCACTCATGCTATAGCCCCTCTATCCACGGACAGCAACACATTGTTTCTTTTTACCAGATTCTTTGTTCCTTGTGGGTGACTAGCGTATCATTTTCTTTGTTGCTTCTGGGACATTGATTATTTTGTTGGTCTATATTTGCCTTATTTATATTACATAGCCTTGACCCACATATTTTACACGCAATTTACTGGCACTTGTCATTACCATATTGGGTTTCAGATGGTGCGGTCTTAGTATAAGATAGTACCAAACATTCTCTGAAACAATCTGCTTGTAATACACTGTGACCTTATGTTATTTGGTCATTCGGTTCTGGACTCTATTGTCTTTGTAATTTTTTTCAACTGTTTTTAATCTAATTGTGTGGAAGAGTGGGCCAAAATCCCTACTGCAGTGTGTGTAAACTTGGTCAAGAACTACAGGAAACGTCTGACCTCAGTAATTGCAAACAAAGGTTTCTGTACCGAATATTAAGTTCTGTTTATCTAGTGTATCAAATACTTATTTCATGAAAAAAAATGCAAATTAATTATGTAAAAATCATACAATGTGATTTTCTGTTTATTTTTAGATTCTGTCTCTCACATTTGAAGTGTAGCTACAATAAAAATTACAGACCTCTCCATTCTCTGTATTTGGGAAAAGTTGCAAAATCGGCAGTGCATCAAATACTTATTTTTCCCACTGTATGTTCAACCCATAGAGCTTACCAGCTCAACTGCATATTAAGATAAAGGTAATGTCATGTACATGTGGATCATGGACCCACTGTGCCATGATGCGGGCTTACCTAGGAGGGGCGTTGCTAAGCAGCTACCTGGTTTTCGCTAGAGCCCCTGATCAGGGCCAGCGTCAGCACTCGGCACACCCGGGCAAGTGCCGGGGCCCTGAGCCGTCTGGCACCCCGCGCCCGTTAGCGGAGGAGAGCGGTGTGTCAGAGCCGCCACTGGGCCCCCCCCGCTTGCTCAGGGCCCCGGCATCAGCTGGCACAATACTTACCTCTCCCGTGCCTCCGCTGCCGCAGCTCCGGACTCCAGGGGGCGCCGGCGCTTCCTCTCACAGCAGCGCCGCTGAATGACGTCATCATTCAGCGGCCGGCTGTGGCAGAGAGCGTGGACGCTGGACAGGTGAGACGTGTGTGTGTGTGTCTCTGTGTGTGTCTGTGTGTATGTAGTGCGGTGCTTTGTGTGTGTGTGTGTGTGTATGTGTGTGTGTATGTATGTGAGAGAGTGCTTGTGTGCTGTGGTGCTGTCTGTGTGTGATGATGGGCAGGCATTGATGATGATGGGGAGAAGATGATGATAATGGGCAGGCATTGATGATAATGGGCAGGCATTGATGATGGGGAGAAGATGATGATGGGCAGGCATTGATGATGATGGGGAGGTGATAATGTTGATGGGGAGGCGATGATGATGATGGGCAGGCATTGATGATAATGGGGAGGCATTGATGATGATGGGGAGACATTGATGATAATGGGGAGGCATTGATGATGATGGGGAGGCGATAATGATGATGGGGAGGCGATGATGATGATGGGCAGGCATTGATGATAATGGGGAGTCTTTCCACAGCACCCTTTCCTGAGCCGTAACAGTGCAGAACGCAGTACAGCGCAGAGGAGAGCTCCATATTTTGTATGGAGCATTATATAGGGACCAGTATCCTGTATGGAGCGTTATATGGGGACCAGTATCCTGTATGGAGCATTATATTGGGTCCAGTATTCTGTATGGAGCATTATTTTGGGTCCAGTATTCTGTATGGAGCATTATATGGGGGGTGACATCCTGCATGGGGTATTATATGGGTGATGAGGGGGAGACTGTGGTGCCCATAATATTGTATGGAGGACTGTGCTGTCCAGTCTCTACTGTGCGCTGTGAGGATTTGGCGGTTTTTGAGCTATTGTACAATTTACAATAGATATCACTCATGTAATGGAAGAAGTGAAGTATTTGGCATTGTACTGTACCTATATTTCTCTGCCGTATCTGTGCAGGGCCGGCTCCAGGTTTTTATGGGCCCCGGCGAAAGAGCCTCAGTGGCTCTTTCGCCCGGGGCCCATAAAAACCTGGAGCCGGCCCTGCCCCTGATGGTGGAGTAAGGCTTGAGCTGCAGGTAGCCGCCACGTACCGCTTCTAGGCAGTTCCTGGAACTGTAGCTGCTGACCTTAGGGAACAGGATCAGAGTCACTGGCAAGACAGGATTCGCTCTCTGTTCAGACCACACAAGTTCTGGGAAGAGATGAGCGAACCCGAACAGTAAAGTTCGGCGTCTGTACCGAACACCTACTGTTCGGGCATGGACACCGAAAACGGACTTCACCAGGAAGTCCATGTTACTGCTTTGGTTTGGCTGACCGAATACCAGGTTTTTGTCGCGCTGTCACATGCATGATAGCGTGGCAAACACCGCTTCTGATCGGTGCTGAAATCATTCCCGCCAGTCAGAGAGCTGCAGTTCCCACGCTGTCAAAAGACAGCGTGAGCACTCAGCTGTGATCGGAGGTATAAAGTTTACCTCCGGTCACTGGTGTCAGCTGATGGTACTACTGCTCCAGTCATCCGACACCTGCTGTTATGGGTCTGCAACTCAGGAATAGAGTGGGGGGGAATTTGACCTTGCACTAGGACTAGACTAGATCTCTACGATGGAGAGGGTGACCTACTCCTTGCGAATAGACCCACCGACGATCCTAGTCTAGACTCAAGCGAAGACCTGAAGGTGGGGAAGGGGATCCCTGAAAGATCTAGGGACTGGGAACAAAACACTGGTAACCTCTTAGCAGGGAAATAGAGGAAGCTGCAGAAACAAAAGGAAAAAAACAAAAAGACTAAGCATGCAGAACTAGAGTTCTCAGAACTGCACAAAGTATAGCACCAAGCTATCAAGGCTCCTAGCCAGAACTCAAGCGGATTAACACTGATGTCCAGCAAGGACTGGCAGGCAGGTGCAGGGTAATAAAGGGTGATACAATCACCTGACCAACGACAAGCCCTGCACCAGCAGAAACAGACCAGCAGCCAGAAACCACAACAAGATGGTGGATGGTCAAACTGAATAGATTCTAACAGTACCTCCCCTTTTACGAGGATCCTTCGGATCCTCTTGGCCAAGCCTTATTCGAAAATCTCCTGTGAAAAGCCTTAACCAGCCTTGAAGCCGAGACATCCTCAGCTTTCACCCAGGAATTATCCTCGGGACCGAAACCCTTCCAGGACGCGAGATACTGCAACCCTCCTCTGTGCCACCTGGAAACCAATATGCGAGAAATCTCAAACTCGCCATCCTCATCAATTGGAGGAACAGTCGGCATCGCCTCCTTATCTAGCGTGTCAACTATCTTCAGGAAAGATACATGAAAAACTGAATTAATTCTCCAGGAAGAGGGTATGTCTATTCTCACAGCTGCAGAGTTGACAACCTGAACCACTTTGAAAGGTCCTACAAATTTAGGCAACCAGACCATGTCCCCAACTGCGAACAACGCCTCCCTTCTTTTCCTGTCAAAATATTTCTTAGACCTCCTAGTCGCCTCTTTCAAATTATGGCGTACATTGGTCCAAACCCTTTCCAAACTTCCAGAAAAACTTTCCTCCTCAGGCACAGCCGCCCCAATCTTTGAAAATGGACCAAAAGATGGATGTCTCCCTGTTCAGCAAAAAAAAAAGAACACAAAGCCGAGCAGACGTATGATTATTAAGAGCAAACTCGGCTAGTAGTAGATATTCCGACCACATCTCCTGATTGTCTGCTGCAAAACATCTCAAAAACTGCTCAACGTCCTGGTTCTTCCTTTCGGTCTGTCCATTGGACTCCAGATGATAACCTGATGAAAATGACAAATGAACCTTTAATCTGTCACAAAAAGCACGCCAGAAGCGAGCCACAAACTGTGGTCCTCTGTCGGAAACAATGTCCGTGGAAACACTATGGAGCCTGACATGGGCGTACCCAGGATCAAAACTAGGGGGGGGCAAGTCAATGTCACATCTTATACAGGTTACATCATATACACTGTACATTATACTGCATATTAGGTATGGAGCATTAGAACTGTTGTATATTGTATAATACAGCAGTGTATGCGACCCTACGCTGTATATACCATATATTATACATGGCACACTCACCTCTATACAAAGAATAAGAGGCATTATAACCTGTATATGAAAAGTATAATACAGCAGTGTATATACACTCTATATACCGCACACGATGTGTATGACCCTGTATACACCATATACTACACTCTTATTTTGAAGTAAAAAAATAAAAATAAACAGGAACAAACGCAATACTTAAAATAAAGAACAAGTAAAGTTAAAAATCAACAAACTTACTGGTATTTCAATGGGAACTATGGGTCTGCTTTTGGCTAATGAGATGGTCAATGTTCGGTTCCATATTTGTCACAAGTGAAGCAATTTTTCTCTTTCTTGATATCATTATTTCCTAGGGATTCCAAATTGCTATTAGTAATATACCAATATATATACAGTGCTAAAAAACAATATACCATCAATAAAACTGCTCACACAGAGACATACAGCCTGATCAGCGCCCATCACTGCAGCCTTGTCAATCCATATCATTTCATCCTCATCAGTGCACATAGTGGCGCAACTCCGCTTTTAGCTCAGGCTCAGACTGGTGTGGTGCCAGCATATAATCCCCATAGCCAGCATAATCCCCCCATAGCCAGCATAATCCCCCATAGGCAGCATAATCCCCATAGCCAGCATAATCCCCCCATAGCCAGCATAATCCCCCATAGCCAGCATAATCCCCCCATAGCCAGCATAATCCCCCATAGGCAGCATAATCCCATAGCCAGCATAATCCCCCCATAGCCAGCATAATCCCCCCATAACCAGCATAATCCCCCCATAGCCAGCATAATCCCCATAGCCAGCATAATCCCCCATAGCCAGCATAATCCCCATAGCCATCATAATCCCCATAGGCAGCATAATCCCCCATAGGCCGGCCCGGCGTAAAAAAAAAAAAAAGTCAGTACTCGCCTATCTCCCCCGCTGCTCTGAAGAAGCGCGCTCGACTCCGTCTTCTCCTGGCACAGGCGGCATGACGTCATCAGGGCGCGCAGGCGGCGTGATGACGATCATGTTGCCTGTGCTGCATATGGAAGGCCGCAAGGCCTTCCTCACCACATTCCGCCCGCGATTAAAGGGCCCACCGGCACTGAACTGTCAGTTCAATGTTGGCGGGGCCGACGGGCTGGATCAAGCATTGTGCGCCCTGCTTCTAGGGGGGGGCAGCTGCCCCCCCTGCCCCACGGTGGGTACGCCCATGGAGCCTGACAATCTCTTTCACAAATGCCTTAGCTAGAGTCAGACTAGAAAATTATTTACCGCACACTCAAATTGATCAATTTGCAAAGTGAAACATTTTTATTTGTGTGGACAACCAAGTAATAGAAGCAAAGCAGAAATGTAAGCATGAGGCGACATTAATCTCAACGTTTCGGTTCAACCAGAACCTTATTCATGTAGTCGCTGTGAATCAAAAGAAACAATATAAGTGACATGCAAATAAAAGAGCATAAATAAAAAAACATAAAAGGAGTCCATAATAGTGATTCAAGAAACATCTCCAGAGAAACAACAAGACACAAAATAAAAATAAAGGATGTACTGTGACAGATAGAAAAATATATACATATATACATATATATGGTACATTGGAGCCAATGAGAGTGATCTCAAAGACAGAATTTTTTACCTCAGTCCTGGAATATTTGTGAGTGGATATATACAGAAAGGTAAGTGTCCGAGTACAGAGGATAGCTGTAAGTAACAGTAATAATGTTAAATACATACACTTAAGCCGTGAGGAATAGCTAAAATAGACTGCCTAATACCTGTATCCTATGTCTTTAAAAATGAGGAAGAAGCCTCAGTGACAATCTGCAAGGAGGTATAGGAAATGCCTATTGAAGTAGTTATACATGGAGGTGTTAATATAGAGCCCAAGTGAAATTGTTTAAGGTACCTGTTATTTAGTTGTCAGGGAATAGCCCAAAATCAGAATCAGAAGATTCTATAGTCCTGGAAAATTAAGAGCTGCACTGTTACATAGTAACAGACAGTCCTATATTATAATGTTTATACAAATAGTGTGGAGCATACCTGGCAGTCAGTTCATTAAGATGAGGCCCCAGAAAGCATGGATTGTATCCCACCTGGAGAAGTGAACAATGCGCTGTTGTCAGAACCGCTATGTAATAGCGGTCTAAGTATAGGTATAAATATAACAGATCCCTCATAATGGCGTTTAGCCTACCTGGCATGCGTGTTGCTGTGGAGTAAGCAGCGCTCCCGCGCCTTGCTGTGGCTGGACTGCAATGTAAATGCCTGAGAGGCGCTTATTTAAAGCGCCAAACCGGAAGTTAGGCTCCCGGACCGGAAGTGACGTTACGTCACAGGGAAATGATACCAAGAGATGTAAGACATGCGCAGTAGCTCAGTGAATGCACTGAGTTTGCTCAGAAATAGGTGGAAAACGTCTGTATAAGTGTAAGGAGGGGCTAGTGCAGGTAAATGAGTATATCTGAGCGCTATGTACGTCACCACTCTAATTAATAGAGGAATGAGAATTAAATAATAATAATAAAAATAATGAAAACGGGCCACTAATATTTAACAGGGAAATATGCTAAATGCTGACATAATATTAGTGATAGTAATGATAGTATAGGTAGTCATCAATCAATACGGTGGTTTGAACAACAAAGGGCTTATAATAGTTGTGATATAATCATGGTATAGTTAAATTTAATCATGGTATAATTAATTAAATAAATTAAATAGATTAAATAGAGGACTGAGAGGTCAGGGACATGTAGCAGAAACCCGGCTGAGGAGTAAAAGAAATTATCGGGTCTGCAAGAGAATAAATATTGTTAATATAGATTATAGTATAGTTTATTCACAATGCCAATCCATTTCTCTATTCAATCCTTTAGGGGCCAAAGTTTCAAGTTTATGAATCCAGTAGGTTTCTCTTTGTTTTAGTAGTTTAACATGGTCGCCCCCTCTCCTGGGGCGTGGAACACCCTCTATGACCTGAAATTTCATTTGAGCAACAGAATGTCTGAATTTTGTGAAATGATCAGGTAATGGAAGCCAGTTTTTCTGACATCGAATGGTGGATTTATGGCTGGCTATGCGGTCTTTAACATGCTGGGTAGTTTCCCCAACATATAGAAGGCCGCACGGAGACTTGACCAGGTATACTACAAAATTGGAGTTGCACGTGAAAAAGCCTTTTATTGGAAATGACTTGCCAGTCCTGGGGTGTGTAAAGTGATCGATCTAATAATATTAGAACAGGCTGCACAATTTAGGCATGGGAATGTACCGTGTTTACGGGGGGCTAGGAGTCTCTGATTATCAATAGGGAGGGCACTGCCCATGTCCGCTCTCACCAGCCTGTCTCTGATGTTAGGTGCCCTTTTTTTGCACATCAACACTGGTGTCTCAAATGACTCAATGTTAGGGTAGGCCCTAGAGAGTAGCGGCCAGTGTTTTTTTATGATAGAGTAGGCTTTTGGCATAAGAGGATGGAATGAATGTACAAAAGGCACCCTCTCTTTTGGAACAGTAGGTGGCTGAGGAGAGGGTGGTGCAATAGCGTGGATTTTTTCCTCGTGTAAAAGCCTTGTTGGGTAGTGTCGGTCCCTGAATTTCTGTGCCATTGTGTTCAGTCTGGTCTCCAATATCTCCTTGTCAGATACAATCCTGGACACTCTACTAAGTTGAGATCTTGGCAGACTATTTCTTGTTGAACGAGGATGGCAACTGGAATAGTGTAGAAGGTTATTCCTATCGGTGGGTTTATTGTAAAGGTCAGTTGATAGATTACCATGTATATCCTGTAAAACTCTGGTATCAAGAAAAAGGATTGATTCAGTGTCATGATGTAGTGAAAATTGCAATTCCGGAAAAATAGAATTTAAGTATGCATGAAATTCCAGCAGGGTATTAACGGGACCGGTCCACACAAAGAAAATATCGTCTATGTAGCGATGATATCCAAGCACATGATGGATAAAAAGATCATTTGGATAAACATATGTTAATTCAAAGGAGTTCATATACTCATTTGCGTAAGCGGGCGCGACATTAGCGCCCATCGCGGTGCCGCACCTCTGTACATAGTAGGTGTCTTCGTACAGAAAGTAATTCTCATGTAATACCAAGTGTAATAAATCAAGACATAGTTGAACTGAATTGGTGGATAGATCTGAAGATTCCAGAAGAATCTTTACTGCCTCAATCCCTTTATCATGAGTAATGGATGTATATAGGCTGTTAACATCAAGTGTGACAAGAACACTGTCTGGTGGTATTGGCCCCAATTGTTGAATGACCCTCAGAAAATGTCCTGTATCAAGAAGGTAAGATCTTGTCAATTTTATATATGGCGTTAGAATCTTCTCCAGAAAAATAGATAACGGTGACAATACAGAATCTGTAGAGGCTACTATGGGTCTGCCAGGTGGATTATGAAGGGATTTATGAATTTTTGGCAGGATATAAAAGACAGGCGTAATGGGATGACTATTTGTTAGAAAAGTAACCGTCTGTTGATCTATGGTATTGAGATCATAGTATATTTTTAGGAGATTTTTAATCCTATTGGCAATTGTAAAGACAAGGTCACTTGGAATGGAGAGGTAAGTATTATGGTCAGATAACTGTCTATGCACTTCCTTATTGTAGTCAATGGGTTCATGACTACAATGGCTCCGCCTTTGTCTGCTGGTTTTATCACTATATCCCTATTGTTACTAAGAGTGTTAAGGGCCTGTTTTTCTAAAGTAGTCAGATTAGGATGTGGAGGAAAGAAGCCAAGCTGTGCCTGGTGAGACAATGATTTCATATCGCGATCAACTAGAGAGATGAAGGTTTCTGTAGCGTGATAGATACGCGGAGGCGAGAACCTGCTCCGATTACGAAGACCGAGAGCTGAAATGGACAGCTCAGAGGTGGGTACATCACGTGATGGTAACATGTCACCAGGGACAGGTGTTAGATCAAAGTGGGTTTTCAGTCTAATTGTCCGGTAGAATCTCTCCAAGTCCTTTTCAAGTTTAAAAGAGTCCCACTTCGGGGTTGGACAAAATGACAACCCTTTTGCAATAACGAAAGTTCAGCAGGGGAGAGGAGATAATCAGAGATATTGATCATCAGGTCCGACCTCTCACCTGAGAACGGGTCGTCATTCGATCTCCTTGATCGCCTTGTTGGTCTATGTGTCCTCCCCTGCGACCTCTAGATAAAAAACGATTCTTTCCTGAATGGGTTGACGAATCGCTCCCTGAGCTGAACGAGCCATGGTTTCGTCGATACTGAGGCCTGCGCCAAGTGCCGGACGTATCGCTCCATCTGTAGATCCTATTCAAGGAATAGTCATCCAAGTCGCGCTGAAATTTTTGACGTTTTCTTTCCTGAAGTGCTTTCTGATGATCAGACAGAATTTTGTCTGTCTTCGTCTTTAATGCGGTCCACTCTGCGGCCGGGATAGCAGTAGATAATTGTGCCTCTATTGCCTGTATGTTTTGCTTTGTCTCAGTTATGGATTTTTGGAGATATTCAATTGTCAAGATAATGATATCGAGGGAGCATTTATTGAGAATATTTCTATATTTTTCACAATATTCTGAGTTGTCCGAAAAGAGGGTTGGTCGGAGATTACTCCTCAGTCCTCTGGGAATTTTACTCTGCCTATGATATTCTGCTAACGTTATACAATGCAGGTCATAAGACCTGAGTGCTCGCTAATTACCCCCCTTATATTAGCTAGAGTCAGGGCAATTTATTGAACGGACCAGATTACACACCTTACTAAACCGGTCCACAACAACCCAGATGACAGAAAAACCTTCTGAAACCAGCAGATCGGTGATAAAATCCATAGCAAGATGCGTCCATGGGGAGCTAAGAACCTTCAAAGGGCACAGCAATCCTGCAGCCGTGGCATGAGAGGCCTTCGACCTAGCGCACACTGTACACTGACGCACCCACTTGATGATTTCTCTATGCCACCCTGGCAACCAGAAACTTCGACCGATTGACTTTCTAGTTTCCGAAAACCCTGTATGACGCGCCAACCAAGACTCATGACATTCAGCAAACAAAGCTTTCCTCAGGGCTTTGGGCACAAATAATTTACCATACGGAGTGTTTGTTGGTGCAGAATTCCAGGCTTCTGGGATGTTATTCTCCAACTCAGAACCCAATGCTGCCACCACCACCCCTCTCTGCAAAATACATTCCTCCTTCTCAGTACTAACTGCTGGAGAGAAACTACAGAGAAAGCATCGGCTTTAACATTCTTTGTGCCAGGGATATATGTTACGGAGAAATGGAATCGGGCAAAAAACAGTGCCCACCTGGCTTGACGGACATTCAAACATTTAGCAGCATCCAGATATATCAGATTTTTATGATCAGTAAAAACCTGTATCGGACGTCTAGCCCCCTCCAAAAAATGGTGCCAATGCTCAAACACGAGCTTAACCCCTTAATGTCTATTGACGTGCACAGTCCATCATGGCAAGATGTCAGTTCCGGCACCAGGATGGACTGTGCATGTCATGCCTTTGAACTACCACTGCGTGTAAACACGCAGTGGTAGTTCAGTGCTGACAGCTGTCTATGACAGCTGACAGGTACGGCAAGAGGTTCGGGGACCCATGCCGTCGGTCCCCGCACCCACAGCGCTGTGATTGGTCAGTCAATCTGACTGACCAAACACAGCAGCGATCGGGCAGGAGAGACTGAAGATGCCACTTGCTGATCCCTGCCGGAGTTCCTGCATTCAACCAGTTCTCAACTTTTCTCTCAATATAGAAATGTAGGGGGCTAGTCCATGCACCAGTCATAACAAAAAATGTTTTGCCTTAGGTTGGACTATTATCTAGAGATGAGACGATCAGGCAAAATTAAGAATCTTCCTATTCGCGATTTTTCTCTGGAAATTTGATTAATGGAGAATTAACTTTTTTTCATGTCTCTTATTATGTTATGAAGACTTTCCAGACCCCAGAGCATAATAATTGTAACTTGTAAAGAAAAAAAAAAGTTCTTATATTCACCTTACCACTCACTTTTCCGGCCTCTCCATTCATCACTTCACCTGTTCGGTCCTTGCCACATCTTCAGGTTGCAGCCGCTTGTGCTAAAATCCCCAGGATTCTCAAGCTAAGCCTGCATTACTGGCTTTGATGAAGCCCAAAGGTCACGGCATCATGGCGTAGGCTGTGATCTTGAGTGCATGCCAAAACCATGATCTCGGGCACTTCTCAAAGTTGAAAGCCCTAGCCCAGCATGAGCGGCCCAGGATTTTAGTGATTGTGATGGCAAACTGAAGATGTGAGGAGGACAAGACTGCTAACGGTGAGGAGAGGAGGTGAACGTGAGGTGAATATGAGTTTTTTTTGTACTTATTATCATTTTGATGGACTTTCGGCAGTTTAGAAAAATGGCAGCCATTTTGCTGATTCCATGCAAAAGTGAATTAGAAAAAAATCTGCATTTTTGCGACTTTTGAAAAATTTGAATAGAATTCAATTCCACTTGAATGAATTTGCTCATTTCTATTTGTCAGATATGATGATGCTACTACGCTATGACTTGTTTCATATGCCCATTGTGACCATTGTCCAATTGGAAACTTAATGACGCAGCATACTGGCGATATTATGGAAGACAAAATCAATTTTACAACACGGTGCAAAAAGAGGTTCAAAGGAACGTCTGAGCTTAGAAAAAAATTGTATTTTCTTTAAAAAGCATAACTGTTTTTCATGGGCTGTGTTAGGTACTGTAGCTTAGAACCCCCTCCATCAAAATTAAATTACTATTAGCATCTTGTTAGGAAAAAGCTGTGAAAGCGTTAACAGAACCCTGTTATGTACAATATCGCTTAGCCATTACTTTGAAATATTGGCAGTGCCCATTGAATCCTTTCCTGGCATCGGCACAAAGTTATTTTATTCACCTTCCTAATCTCTTTTAAACAAATCACAGTAAGAACCCAGCTCATAATGTGATGGACGCCATGGCAGCTCCTTTCTTCTGATTAACTTTTAACTAATTGCTACTATAAATGGTAATAAAATCATTTCGCTTGTCAACGAGGAATCATAAAAGGCATGCCTATCATATGACAGGTAAGGGGAGGTTAATTGTGGGTATCTTAATTATTAAAGGGCATCTGAAAAATAGAAGATAAATGTGTAACACTAGAAATATGACAAAACAGCAAGAAAAAGATTTCATAGTTTTTTGCCATTATTTGGTCATTGTAAGTTGGTATTATTGAGCTCTATATGACTGATTTGTAATCAGCACTAGTGTTGAGCGATACGATACTGCAAATATCGGGTATCGGCCGATATTAGCTGTATCGGGCTTTCGATTCCGAGTACCGATATTTTCGTCATATCGGATACCGGAATCGGATTTGTCACTGTCACTGTGAGTGTCCGTCGGTCGGGTCTGTCAGGAGTCAGCGGCACTTACCTGGCAGAAGATCTCCGGCGGTCACGTCCTGGACTGCTTGATGGCTGCCATTATCTTCTCCCTGGCGGTCACATGCAGTTTTTCGCGATAACTGCAGTGACTGCAGGGTAATCCCGGCCGTAAACCAGTCCGATGACGTCACCGCCGGGGAAGCAGGTAATCAGCTGTGCTGCGCCGGGATGACAGGCTCTGCCTGCCCCTGCCTCTGAGGTCATTCTGATGTAGCAGAGCTGGATCGTCGTGGGACACTCGTTACTATGGACTGCGTCGGACAGGTGGTATACTGAAGTTTTTTTTTTTCATTTTTTTACAGGAGATCGATGGCGTCGCAGGATGAGACTGTAATAAAAGTAATGAAAACTGTGTTGTTTTTTTTATTAAATTAAAAAACTTTTTTATGAACATTCACCCGTCCGGGTACATCAACAATTTAACTATTTACATACAGGGACCCTGTCCGGGTTATTTATAATTCTTTGGCAGGGGTATTCCAGGTACCACCTGGTACTCTTCTGATGCTTGCCAAACATCCGAGACACCAATGACCACCAGGACCTGATGACGTCGTGTGGCCTGTACAGTCAAGTCGTGACCCGCTATCTGTGTCTGTGTGGCCACCTCTTTTGTCTCCCTCCGGGTCTGGAACCCTATGTCCCGGACTGTACGAACCCCAGGGGGCCTAACAGGCGCCGGGTACGGGCCAGCTATCATTATCATGTCCATAGCTGGGGCTGCTGAGGAGACCACTGAGGGAGGCTGGGGAGATTTACGGCATGGGGTGGGCACTTGTGCAGAGGCCTGGATGTGGGAGGCTGAAGGCTCCGAGGGTCTCACAGGTTCTGACACTCTGGGGACCAGGGTCGCACCTGGTGACATTTAGGGCATACCATCCATTGTAACCCCAGTGTCGGGTGTAAGTTACCAAGTCTCCTGGCAACAGGTCCCTCCCCGGGTGTCCTTCTGGGAGGTGAGTCTCCACGTCCCGCCGGGTCACAAACACTTCTAAATAAAGTCCAGGCTCCTGGATGAAGCCCCAACCAGCTTTCAATTTAAAGCTCCGTACTGCACCCTTACGCCGGGCTCCCTCACCGTACTTTTATCTTTTCTCATCCGGTCCTTATCTGCCCGTCCTTCTCGATGTGACGTTGGCGAAGCTCTGGGATTCTCGCTGCTCCCTTTGTCGCTCGGCTTCTCTCTCCCGACGTCTCCACTCTTCCTCCTGACGCCGGTTGTAATTCTCCTCCACCAGCATCTCCATGTCTCCACCATCAAACTGCAGCTTACGATGTCCGGTTTGCGGCAGCTCTCCTGGCGCCCGACAGTCCTGGCGGCGCTCACCTGCGGAGGAAGCAGCCGGCTCTGGAACAGATGACAGTCGGGGCCCCGGTACAGACAGGTAGACCTCTGGTGCCTGCGTGGCCTCCTCCATGAGGACGGGTGTCGCTTCTTCTGTCTCAGCGACGGGGGCAGACAGCGGGATCTGGGGTGCTGCCGGTGCAGCGTTTTTTGCAGGAACGGGTGCCTCCACTGCGACAACGTCAACCGGATCACATTGCAAGGGCTGGGATGCCCGCACGGACTCCTCTACTAGAACGGGTGCCTCACCTTCTGGTACAGACACTTCAGGTAAGAGGGATTGGCGCCGCTCCAAGTTTAGTTTTAGGGCACGCCAGCTGGCTTCCATCCTGGCGACCTCCTCCCGTTGCCGGGCCAGGCCTCTTAGGGTATCCTCCGCTTCTTGCAGCGTAGGAGGGTTTCCAGGCCGGGTGCCCAACGGTGGTTCCGTGGCGATCGGGTCGCTTCCGTGGGGGGAGAGCTCTGACTGCTCCATCCCTTCACACTTCTGCTCGTGTCCATTAGCCATCTCTGCCAAGTCACATGTGTCATTAGCATCTGGAGAGGGCCCCTCTTTTGTAGTGAGGGGGACCTTCGTGTTAGTTTCCGCACACTGAGGAGGATGAGGAGGCGGAACTCAAGAGCTGTGGGGCACGATCTTACATTGCAGTACCATTTAGAGTGGTCGGCCATCGTTTTCGCGCCACTGAGTGAGTGTACACCCACGAAGAGCACGCCCTTCTTCTTCACCAGTGCCTCGTCGTGACGCAGATATGGCTGAAAAATGGCAAATACATTCTCTGATGACTTTAGCAATTCTCAAGCACAAAACCAGTTCAATTCAGGCACACAGGACTCGCTTATAGCGAGCTACAGAATCTGTTCGTGACGCCCAAGTTGAGTCACACAGAGCCAGAGGTTTTGGGGGTACTCGGCACCGAGCCCGTCGACTTCTATGGGGTATGTCACGGCTTTACCCGGCAATTGAATCAGAGTCTATTTTACTATGTAGAAGTGTATAAACTATAAATATATGTATATATATATGTCACAATGACATGTTTATTTTATAATATATATATATATTATATGTATTCTATGTGTGTATATTTTGTGTTTACAACGAAAGAAAGTGTTTTTTTAGTTGCGATATTTTGTTCCCATAGACTTACATGGGACTTCCGGTATCGGAATCGGATATCGACGATATTTAGTGATATCGGCGATACCATTCCGATCCGATATTTTTAGATATCGAGCAGTATCGCTCAACACTAATCAGCACTAAGCAGGTAAAATGCAGTATATGAAATTTTTGCAGGGGTAGCATTAAATAATATCGCTTTATAGGCAACTGTTTGGCCAACACATGACACCAAGTTTTGGACACCATACTGTATTTATGTGTGCATTATATATATATATATATATATATATAATATATACAGTATATATATACACTGCTCAAAAAAATAAAGGGAACACTCAAATAACACATCCTAGATCTGAATGAATTAAATATTCTCATTAAATACTTTGTTCTGTACAAAGTTGAATGTGCTGACAACAAAATCACACAAAAATCATCAATGGAAATCAAATTTATTAACCAATGGAGGCCTGGATTTGGAGTCAACCACAAAATTAAAGTGGAATGTAATGTCCTTAAAACAAGTCAAAATGATGCTCAGTTGTGTGTGTGGCCTCCACGTGCCTTTATGACCTCCCTACAACGCCTGGGCATGCTACTGATGAGGCAGTGGATGGTCTCCTAAGGGATCTCCTTCCAGACCTGGACTAAAGCATCCGCAAACTCCTGGATAGACATAATGTCCCAGATGTGCTCAATCGGATTCAGGTCTGGGGAACGGGCATGCCAGTCCAAAGCTTTAATGCCTTCATTTTGCAGGAACTGCTGACAAACTCCAGCCACATGAGGTCTGTCATTGTCCTGCATTAGGATTAACCCAGGGCCCACTGCACCAGCATATGGTCTCACAAGGGTTCTGAGGATCTCATCTCGGTACCTAATGGCAGTCAGGCTACCTCTGGCAAGCACATGGAGGGCTGTGCGGCCCTCCAAAGAAATGCCACCCACACCATTACTGACCCACTACCAACCTGGTCAAGCTGAAGGATGTTGCAGCCAGTAGATCGCTCTCCACAGAGTCTCCAGACTCTGTCACGTCTGTCACATGTGCTCAGTGTGAACCTGCTTTCATCTGTGAAGAGCACTGGAAGCCACTGGCGAATTTGCCAATACTGGTGTTCTGTGGCAAATGCCAAGCGTCCAGCATGGTGTTGGGCTGTGAGCACAACCCCCATCTGTGGACATCGGGCACTCAGACCATCCTCATGGACCGCTTGTGCAGACACATGCACATTTGTGGCCTGCTGGAAGTCAATATGCGGTGCTCTGGCAGTGCGCCTCCTGTTCCTCCTTGCACAAAGGCAGAGGTAGTGGTCCTGCTGCTGGGTTGTTGCCCTCCTACGGCCCCTTCCATGTCTCCTGGTGTACTGGCTTGTCTCTGGTAGAGCCTCCAGCCTCTGGACACTATGCTGACAGACACAGCAAACCTTCTTGCCACAGCTCGCATTGATGTGCCATCCTGGATGAGCTGCACTACCTGAGCCATTGTGTGGGTAGTAGAGTCCGTCTCATGCTACCACGAGTGTGAAAGCACAACCAACTTTTAAAAGTGACCAAAACATCAGCCAGAAAGCATTGATACTGAGATGTGGCCTCCACCTGCAGAACCACTCCTTTATTGACTGTGTCTTGATAATTGTCAATAATTTCCATCTGTTGTCTATTCCATTTGCACAACAGCATGTGAAATTGATTGACAATCAGTGTTGCTTCTTAAGTGGACAGTTTGATTTCACAGATGTTTGATTTACTTGGAATTATATTCTGTTGTTTAAGTTTTCCTTTATTTTTTTGAGCACTGTATATATATATATATATATATATATATATATATACAGTACAGACCAAAAGTTTGGACACACCTTCTCATTCAACGATTTTTCTGTATTTTCATGACTGTGAAAATTGTACAATCACACTGAAGGCATCAAAACTATAAATTAACACATGTGGAATTATACATTACACTTTACAAAAAGTGTGAAACAACTGAAAATATGTCTTATATTCTAGGTTCTTCAAAGTAGCCACCTTTTGCTTTGATTACTGCTTTGCACGCAGAAAAGGTGAACGGATGGACTCTACATGCCTGGTTCCCACCGTGAAGCATGGAGGAGGTGGTGTGATGGTGTGGGGGTGCTTTGCTGGTGACGCTGTTGGGGATTTATTCAAAATTGAAGACATACTGAACCAGCATGGCTACCACAGCATCTTGCAGCAGCATGCTATTCCATCGGTTTGCGTTTAGTTGGACCATCATCTATTTTTCAACAGGGCAATGACCCCAAACACACCTCCAGGCTGTGTAAGGGCTATTTTACCAAGAAGAAGAGTGTTGGGGTGCTACGCCAGATGACCTGGCCTCCACAGTCACCAGACCTGAACCCAAACGGTATGGTTTGGGGTGAGCTGGACCGCTCACCGCTTCAATTTTGAATAATCCCCAACAATGTCACCAGCAAAGCACCCCCACACCATCACACCACCTCCTCCATGCTTCACGGTGGGAACCAGGCATGTAGAGTCCATCTGTTCACCTTTTCTGCGTGCAAAGCAGTAATCAAAGCAAAAGCTGGCTACTTTGAAGAACCTAGAATATAAGACATATTTTCAGTTGTTTCACACTTTTTTGTAAAGTGTAATGTATAATTCTACATGTGTTAATTCATAGTTTTGATGCCTTCAGTGTGATTCTACAATTTTCATAGTCATGAAAATACAGAAGAATCTTTGAATGAGAAGGTGTGTCCAAACTTTTGGTCTGTACTGTATATATATATATAAACACACAAGTGCTACTCACAAAGTTAGAATATCATAAAGTTAATTTATTTCTGTTCTTCAATACAAAAAGTGAAATTCATATATTATATAGAGTCACAACGAACAGAGTGATCTATTTCAAGTGTTGATTTCTGTTAATGTTGATGATTATGGCTTACAGCCAATGAAAACCTAAAAGTCATTATCTTAGTAAATTAGAATACTTTATTACAACAGCTTGAAAAATTATTTTAAAATCCAAAATGTTGGCCTATTGAAATGCATGTTCAGTAAATGCACTCGATATTAGGTCGCGGCTCCTTTTGCATCAATTACTGCATCAATGCGGCATGGCATGGAGGCAATCAGCCTGTGGCATTTGCTGGCCAATCAAGCACTGTTACAGTGCCTACAAGTAGTATTCAACCCCTGCAGATTTAGCTGGTTGACACATGCGGAATTAACTTGGCATTGTGACATTTGTACTGTAGATCAGCCTGGAAGGGGGAAATGCACTGCAGAAAAATTTTTGTTTTATTTTTTTAAAAAACGTTAAAAGTTAATTCAGAGTGTCATTTATTATTCAACCCCTCAAACCACAAGAATTCTGTTTTGTCCCCCTAAAGTATTAAGAAGTAGTTCAGGCACCAAGAATAATGAGCTTCACATGTGTGGATTAATGATGTCTTTTGCCAGCCTTTTCTGACTATTTAAGACCCTCCCCAAACTTGTGAACACCACTCATACATGGTCAACATGGGAAAGACAAAGGAGCATTCCAAGGCCATCAGAGACAAGATCGTGGAGGGTCACAGGCTGGCAAGAGGTACAAAACCCTTTCCAAGGAGTTGGCCCTACCTGTCTCCACTGTTGGGAGCATCATCCGTAAGTGGAAGGCTTATTGGAACTACTGTTAGCCTTCCACGGCCTGGACAGCCTTTGAAAGTTTCCTCCCGTGCCGAGGCCAGGCTTGTCCGAAGAGTCAAGGCTAACCCAAGGACAACAAGGAAGGAGCTCCGGGAAGATCTAATGGCAGTGGGGACATTGGTTTCAGTCAATACCATAAGTAACGTA
>JARQOD010000001.1:481005012-481045766 GCA_033576555.1 Oophaga sylvatica | reverse complement strand
TTACTCTGGTTCCTGATATCCCTAGTGACCCCATGAACGCAAGGGACTTCCATCTTCCTTCCGGGAATCAGATAGACAGGGGTGTGTCCCCTCAGCAGAGTCACCTGGCTTCCTGAGTCTAGAAGTACACTCACACACTCTCCATTCACTATTAGAGAACAGTTCAGTGCCCCCGGTCAGATGTAAAGTCAGTACACCATTCGCGACATACACCGTTCAAACCCTGAACCCGGCAATAGTTCCTCGGTCATCGCCGCCACCTCTTTTCTCTTCATTGACTCAGATTGAGACTCCGCCCCTTCAGAGTGTGGCAGTAGTTTGTTAGGGTTTACTGGTTCCCCTTTCTCGCTAGGGACCTCAGAACCCTTTCTCCACAGATCCCAAAACAGACAGAAATCGCGGTCTATAATTATAGGACGCACCAAGTCCCGAAACGACGCCAACTTCATGGGGCTCAGTGCCATGCGTCATTTCAATGTCCACTCTGGCCATAGGGTAGTCCTTCACATCACCATGTATGCATTGAACACCAACCGTTTTCCCTGGTAGTATGTTGAGAGGAAAAGTGGCCCTAATCAGGGTCACTAAGCTCCCAGAGTCTAGCAGCGCTGTTACTGCTTTCACCGTTCACCTTCACGGGACATACTTGAGGACCTTGATTGGGGAACGGGTTTCCACTGCAGGCTGGATTGCATACCATGAAACCGGTGTCCTATGCTGCAGTCTGCGGACTCCGGGCAGCTATATGTCCTGGCTCGCGGCACCTCCAACAAATAATATCACCTGCAGTGACCTTGGGCACCCCTCCCCCCGCCATTTTGACCTTGGGCTCCCCACCCCTTTTTGGGACTCTGCCCCCTGTTGGGGCCGCAGTACAGAATAGGCTGCTTCCCCAAGGCACCTTCCATTCCCTGGTACCTCTCAACCAGTCCAAACCAGTTCATCAGCATTCCGGGGATCACCTGGGCAACCAAGTCTGTAGGGGCTTTGGCAGGGAGTGCACAAACGATCCATGACGACTCTTTCTACCATCTGGGCCGGCGAAGCGGACTCTGGCTGTAGCCATTTCTGGACCAGGTGCAGTAAGTCAAACATTTGGGAGCGAGGTGGTTTGTCCCGGTGATAAGCCCAGCGGTGCACCCTCTGTGCCCTGACAGTCATTGTTACCCCCATACGTGCGAGGATCTCTACCTTTAGCTTAGGATATTCCTGAGCGTCCTGCACAGTCAAATCGTAATACGCCTTCTGGGGTTCCCTGTCAGGTATGGGGCCAGTATCTCTGCCCACTGCTCTGGGGGAAGTCTTTCCCTCTCAGCAACCCTCTCAAATACAGTCAGGAAGGCTTCCACATCATCCCCGGGGGTCATTTTTTGTATGTGCTTCTTACCGCCTTTCTGACGTGGTTGTCATCAGCCGACCTGGGGTTGGGGCGCTCGTCCTGCCCTGGATGGCGGTTGTCAGAAGCTGCATCTGCTGCCGATGCTCCTGCTGGCTCTGCTGCATCTGCTGCCGATGCTCTGCTGTATCTGCTGTTGGTGCTCCTGCTGGCTCTGCTGCATCTGTTGCAAGAAAACCTGTTGGCTCTTGCTGCTGTACCTGCGCCTGGACCAAGTGTTTCAGTTTTCAGAGGTCCTCCATTTTCTCCGGCAATGTGGCTGGGTTGCTATAGCCTTGACCCACGACATGCAGTAACCAGTCTCACTTCTCTGCTGGGAACGCTGCCCGCATTTACGCCACCAATTGTAGGGATGTGGTCTCGCTGGTGTGCGACCGGAGGTAAGCAGGAGGGCGACTCTTCTGGTTCTTTAAGCAAGTTTATTAAACTTCATAAACTTGCTGTAAACAGAAAACAAAAACAGCCTTCTCTGGCACAAAGTAACAAAACAGATAGAAAGTCCTGGTACTCAATTGAGCACTCTTTCAGCAACAGACTGGACGTCTCCTCAGAACTCCCACACTGGAGGTTTCCACACCCCAGCCACTCACACCTGTGGTCAGCAGCAGGCTCACTTATATACACCAGACATTCAGCTAACACAGAGCACATGACCTGTCATGTGCTCTGTGACTCTCACAAGGTCCTTCTAACCACATACAAAGTATAGTGAAGTCTTACTATCACTACATACCTCCCCCCTCTGCCTAAAGCCGTGGGCTTGGCACATTTCATTCACCGACTAGAAACTCCTTTCAGTCGTCTCCACAATCACCGGTCTGTCACAGTTTGCCTTAGGTCACTGAGTCCTGATCTAATTGAGGTGTCACTGCCTCTACTCTCATTTCAGGCCATCTATGTTCTGTCTTAGTTCCACTTCGATGACTTTCACTCTGCAGCGAACCTTTTGCGCCTCTCTATATTGTGGGTTGAAGGTGGCTGCCTTTTTTTTCAACTCTTGCAGCATGTCTGTTGGTCTGCTCTCTCCTCAATTTTAGCTGCTCTATTCTTCCCTGGTTCACCTCCAGGAGCATCCGGATCTTCCCAAGGCTTTCCACCAACCTCCTCCGACTTGGAGGTTTTCTTGTTGGCTCCGACATTCTCTGCTTCTCGCGGAGGTATTGTAGTGGCATAGCTCTTATGTCCGCCTCCCGCTTCACTGTGACTTTCCGGGTGTGGCCATCTGGGTGGGGTTCCCTTGCTGGCTTTCTTCCCCGTCGAGGCCCCTTCTTTGGTCAACCTCTTCAGTTCACTCCCCTCCCGTACGCACGGACCGGGAGAGCGCAACGTTCGATTTCCTGGTCTGACGTGGATTTCCTGAGCTGGTGCGTTAGCTTCCTTCTCTTCT
The DNA here is from genome assembly GCA_033576555.1 of Oophaga sylvatica. Lineage (NCBI taxonomy): Eukaryota > Metazoa > Chordata > Amphibia > Anura > Dendrobatidae > Oophaga > Oophaga sylvatica. Next base: position 481,042,983 of record JARQOD010000001.1, on the reverse strand, counting down.
GGAGTTTTTGGAGAATTTTCTCTTGCTCCTCTGCCCAGCACGGTGCTCATCTTCTCTCCGTAGAAGTTCCTGCTGATGCTTCTCCTGGGTCTCTCTGAGCATCTCCGTATCTTTCACTAGAACTTGGTTCGCCGTCTGGCACGCTGATAGTTGACCTTGGACTTTAGAGACTTCTTCTCCAGGTCCTTCACTCGTTGCTCAATCTCTTGTCTCCGTATCTTTTCTCGCATGACTGTCTCTTTAAGCAGCTCTATTCAGGGCTTGCTCTCTTTTATCCAGTACTGTGGCACCATCATTTCCCCCTTATTTTTCTTCTTAGAGAGCATAGGCTGTCTGGCCTTCCTGCAGCCCCTGCGGTGAGGAGAAGGTCTGCCACTTGTACCTGACTCCACCTTGCTGCACTCGCTTTCACTTGCGGTTAAGTTACAGTCTGCATAGGAGTCATTCCCACTCCCTCTGTCATCTTGGAACAGCAAGTCCCCACTTAACCAGGTGTCGGCCCCTATTCCTGGGGCTACCCAGTTTTCTGCGGACCTATATTTGGTCACCCCAAAGTCCTCACTTTGGTCTGAGCCACCTTTCTTACGGTTACCAGGCACTGGGTATCTTTGACTTTAGGGGTGGCTACCTCTGTTTTACCCACCACACTATCAGCAACCACTACAGCCTCCTGCAGGGATGGGCCTCTCTTAGGGTCATTCTGGTTCCCTTCTGAGCAATCAGCCAGTGCTTCGTCCCACACCTCCCAAAATCGTTTACAATCCTGGCCTATTATTATAGGATATGGTAAGTCTGGGACTACAGGGACATCCTGGGTAGAAAAATAGTGTCCGTCTCAACGATTACTCTGGTTACCTGATACTCCCTAGTGACCCCATGAACGCAAGGGACTTCCATCTTCCTTCCGGAATCAGATAGACAGGGAGTGTGTCGCTCAGCAGAGTCACCTGGCTTCCTGAGTCTAGAAGTACACTCACACACTCTCCATTCACTATTAGAGAACAGTTCAGTGCCCCCGGTCAGATGTAAAGTCAGTACACCATTCGCGACATACACGTTCAAACCCTGAACCCGGCAATAGTTCCTCGGCTCATCCGCCGCCACCTCTTTTCTCCTCATTGACTCAGATTGAGACTCCGCCCCTTCTGAGTGTGGCAGTAGTTTGTTAGGGTTTACTGGTTCCCCTTTCTCGCTAGGGACCTCAGAACCCTTTCTCCACAGATCCCAAAACAGACAGAAATCGCGGCCTATAATTATAGGACGCACCAAGTCCCGAACGACGCCAAACTTCATGGGGCTCAGTGCCATGCGTCGTTTCAATGTCCACTCTGGCCATAGGGTAGTCCTTCACATCACCATGTATGCATTGAACACCAACGTTTTCCCTGGTAGTATGTTGAGAGGAAAAGTGGCCCTAATCAGGTCACTAAGCTCCCAGAGTCTAGCAGCGCTGTTACTGCTTCACCGTTCACCTTCACGGGACATACTTGAGGACCTGATTGGGGAACGGGTTTCCACTGCAGGCTGGATATGCATACCATGAAAACGGTGTCTCTAGTCCTGCAGTCTGCGGACTCCGGGCAGCTATATGTCCTGGCTCGCGGCACCTCCAACAAATAATATCACCTGCAGTGACCTTGGGCACCACCTCCCCCGCCATTTTGACCTTGGGCTCCCCACCCCTTTTTGGGACTCTGCCCCCTGTTGGGGCCGCCAGTACAGGAATAGGCTGCTTCCCCAAGGCACCTTCCATTCCCTGGTACCTCTCACCAGTCCGACCAGTTCATCAGCATTCCGGGGATCACCCTGGGCAACCCAAGTCTGTAGGGGCTTTGGCAGGGAGTGCACAAACCGATCCATGACGACTCTTTCTACCATCTGGGCCGGCGTAAGCGGACTCTGGCTGTAGCCATTTCTGGACCAGGTGCAGTAAGTCAAACATTTGGGAGCGAGGTGGTTTGTCCCGGTGATAAGCCCAGCGGTGCACCCTCTGTGCCCTGACAGTCATTGTTACCCCCATACGTGCGAGGATCTCTACCTTTAGCTTAGGATATTCCTGAGCGTCCTGCACAGTCAAATCGTAATACGCCTTCTGGGGTTCCCCTGTCAGGTATGGGGCCAGTATCTCTGCCCACTGCTCTGGGGGAAGTCTTTCCCTCTCAGCAACCCTCTCAAATACAGTCAGGAAGGCTTCCACATCATCCCCGGGGGTCATTTTTTGTAATGTGCGTCTTACCGCCTTTCTGACGTGGTTGTCATCAGCCAGACCTGGGGTTGGGGCGCTCGTCCTGCCCTGGATGGCGGTTGTCAGAAGCTGCATCTGTGCGTGCCTGTGGCTCTGCTGCATCTGCTGCCGATTTTGCTGTATGGTTGGTGCTCCTGCTGGCTCTGCTGCATCTGTTGCAAGAACAACCTGTTGGCCTCTTGCTGCTGTACCTGGCCTGGACCAAGTGTTTCAGTAGGTCCTCCATTTTCTCCGGCAATGCTGGCTGGGTTGCTATAGCCTTGACCCACGACATGCAGTAACCAGTCTCACTTCTCTGCTGGGAACGCTGCCCGCATTTACGCCACCAATTGTAGGGATGTGGTCTCGCTGGTGTGCGACCGGAGGTAAGCAGGAGGGCGACTCTTCTGGTTCTTTAAGCAAGTTTATTAAGTTCATAAACTTGCTGTAAAACAGAAAACAAAAACAGCCTTCTCTGGCACAAAGTAACAAAACAGATAAAAGTCCTGGTACTCTAATTGAGCACTCTTTCAGCACACAGACTGGAGTCTCCTTAGAACTCCCACACTGGAGGTTTCCACACCTCCAGCCACTCACACCTGTGGTCAGCAGCAGGCTCACTTATATACACTAGACATTCAGCTAACACAGAGCACATGACCTGTCATGTGCTCTGTGACCTCATCACAGGTCCTCTAACCACATACAAAGTATAGTGAAGTCTTACTATCACTACATACCTCCCCCCTCTGCCTAAAGCCGTGGGCTTGGCACATTTCATTCACCGACTAGAAACTCTTTCAGTCGTCTCCACAATAACCGGTCTGTCAGAGTTTGCTTAGGTCACTGAGTCCTGAGCTAATTGAGGTGTCACTGCCTCTACTTCTCATTTCAGGTGATCTATGTCTGTCTTAGTTTCACTTCGATGACCTTCACTCTGCAAGCGAACCTCTGCGCCTCTCTATACTGTGGGTTGAAGGTGACTGCCTTTTTCCTCAACTCTTGCAGCTGTCTGTTGGTCTGCTTCTTCTCAAGTTTTAGCTGCTCTATTCTTCCCTGGTTCACCTCCAGGAGCATCCGGATCTTCCCAAGGCTTTTCCACCAACCTCCTCCGACTTGGAGGTTTTCTTGTTGGCTCCCGACATCTCTGCTTCTCGCGGAGGTATTGTAGTGGCATAGCTCTTATGTCGCCTCCCGCTTCACTGTGACTTTCCGGGTGTGGCCATCTGGGTGGCGGTTCCCTTGCTGACTTTCTTCCGCCGTGAGGCCCCTTCTTTGGTCACCTCTTCAGTTCACTCTCTTCCCGTACGCACGGACCGGGAGAGCGCAACCGTTCGTTTTCCTGGTCTGACGTGGATTTCCTGAGCGGTGCGTTAGCTTCCTTCTCTTTCTGGAGTTTTTGGAGAATTTTCTCTTGCTCCTCTGCCCAGCAGCGGTGCTCATCTTCTCTCCGTAGAAGTTCCTGCTGATGCTTCTCCTGGGTCTCTCTGAGCATCTCCGTATCTTTCACTAGACTTGGTTCGCCGTCTGGCACGCTGATAGTTGACCTTGGACTTTAGAGACTTCTTTCTCCAGGTCCTTCACTCGTTGCTCAATCTCTTGTCTCCGTATCTTTCTCGCATGACTGTCTCTTTAAGCAGCTCTATTTCAGGTCTTGCTCTCTTTAATCCCGTACCTGTGGCACCATCATTTCCCCTTATTTTTCTTCTTAGAGAGCATAGGCTGTCTGGCCTTCCTGCAGCCCCTGCGGTGAGGAGAAGGTCTGCCACTTGTACCTGACTCCACCTTGCTGCAGTCGCTTTCACTTGCGGTTAAGTTACAGTCTGCATAGGAGTCATTCCCACTCCCTCTGTCATCTTGGAACAGCAAGTCCCCACTTAACCAGGTGTCGGCCCCTATTCCTGGGGCTACCCAGTTTTCTGCGGACCTATATTTGGTCACCCCAAAGTCCTCACTTTGGTCTGAGCCACCCTTTCTTACGGTTACCAGGCACTGGGTATCTTTGACTTTAGGGGTGGCTACCTCTGTTTTACCCACCACACTATCAGCCAACCACTACAGCCTCCTGTAGGGATGGGCCTCTCTTAGGGTCATTCTGGTTCCCTTCTGAGCAATCAGCCAGTGCTTCGTCCCACACCTCCCAAAATCGTTTACAATCCTGGCCTATTATTATAGGATATGGTAAGTCTGGGACTACAGGGACATCCTGGGTAGAAATAATAGTGTCCGTCTCAACGATTACTCTGGTTACCTGATACTCCCTAGTGACCCCATGAACGCAAGGGACTTCCATCTTCCTTCCGGGAATCAGATAGACAGGGAGTGTGTCGCTCAGCAGAGTCACCTGGCTTCCTGAGTCTAGAAGTACACTCACACACTCTCCATTCACTATTAGAGAACAGTTCAGTGCCCCCCGGTCAGATGTAAAGTCAGTACACCATTTGCGACATACACCGTTCAAACCCTGAACCCGGCAATAGTTCCTCGGCTCATCCGCCGCCACCTCTTTTCTCCTCATTGACTCAGATTGAGACTCCGCCCCTTCTGAGTGTGGCAGTAGTTTGTTAGGGTTTACTGGTTCCCCTTTCTCGCTAGGGACCTCAGAACCCTTTCTCCACAGATCCCAAAACAGACAGAAATCGCGGCCTATAATTATAGGACGCACCAAGTCCCGAACGACGCCAACTTCATGGGGCTCAGTGCCATGCGTCGTTTCAATGTCCACTCTGGCCATAGGGTAGTCCTTCACATCACCATGTATGCATTGAACACCAACCGTTTTCCCTGGTAGTATGTTGAGAGGAAAAGTGGCCCTAATCAGGGTCACTAAGCTCCCAGAGTCTAGCAGCACTGTTACTGCTTCACCGTTCACCTTCACGGGACATACTTGAGGACCTTGATTGGGGAACGGGTTTCCACTGCAGGCTGGTTATGCATACCATGAAACACGGTGTCCTATGCTGCAGTCTGCGGACTCCGGGCAGCTATATGTCCTGGCTCGCGGCACCTCCAACAAATAATATCAACTGCAGTGACCTTGGGCACCACCTCCCCCCGCCATTTTGACCTTGGGCTCCCCACCCCTTTTTGGGACTCTGCCCCTGTTGGGGCCGCCAGTACAGAATAGGCTGCTTCCCCAAGGCACCTTCCATTCCCTGGTACCTCTCAACCAGTCCGACCAGTTCATCAGCATTCCGGGGATCACCCTGGGCAACCCAAGTCTGTAGGGGCTTTGGCAGGGAGTGCACAAACCGATCCATGACGACTCTTTCTACCATCTGGTCCGGCGAAGCGGACTCTGGCTGTAGCCATTTCTGGACCAGGTGCAGTAAGTCAAACATTTGGGAGCGAGGTGGTTTGTCCCGGTGATAAGCCCAGCGGTGCACCCTCTGTGCCCTGACAGTCATTGTTACCCCCATACGTGCGAGGATCTCTACCTTTAGCTTAGGATATTCCTGAGCGTCCTGCACAGTCAAATCGTAATACGCCTTCTGGGGTTCCCCTGTCAGGTATGGGGCCAGTATCTCTGCCCACTGCTCTGGGGAAGTCTTTCCCTCTCAGCAACCCTCTCAAATACAGTCAGGAAGGCTTCCACATCATCCCCGGGGGTCATTTTTTGTAATGTGCGTCTTACCGCCTTTCTGACGTGGTTGTCATCAGCCAGACCTGGGGTTGGGGCGCTCGTCCTGCCCTGGATGGCGGTTGTCAGAAGCTGCATCTGCTGCCGATGCTCCTGCTGGCTCTGCTGCATCTGCTGCCGATGCTCCTGCTGTATCTGCTTTTGGTGCTCCTGCTGGCTCTGCTGCATCTGTTGCAAGAACAACCTGTTGGCCTCTTGCTGCTGTACCTGCACCTGGACCAAGTGTTTCAGTAGGTCCTCCATTTTCTCCGGCAATGCTGGCTGGGTTGCTATAGCCTTGACCCACGACATGCAGTAACCAGTCTCACTTCTCTGCTGGGAACGCTGCCCGCATTTACGCCACCAATTGTAGGGATGTGGTCTCGCTGGTGTGCGACCGGAGGTAAGCAGGAGGGCGACTCTTCTGGTTCTTTAAGCAAGTTTATTAAGGTTTCATAAACTTGCTGTAAACAGAAAACAAAAACAGCCTTCTCTGGCACAAAGTAACGAAAACAGATAGAAAGTCCTGGTACTCTAATTGAGCACTCTCTTCAGCACACAGACTGGACGTCTCCTTAGAACTCCCACACTGGAGGTTTCCACACCCCCAGCCACTCACACCTGTGGTCAGCAGCAGGCTCACTTATATACACTAGACATTCAGCTAACACAGAGCACATGACCTGTCATGTGCTCTGTGACCTCATCACAGGTCCTTTAACCACATACAAAGGTATAGTGAAGTCTTACTATCACTACATACCTCCCCCCTCTGCCTAAAGCGTGGGCTTGGCACATTTCATTCACCGACTAGAAACTCATTTCAGTCGTCTCCACAATCAGCCGGTCTGTCACAGTTTGCCTTAGGTCACTGAGTCCTGATCTAATTGAGGTGTCACTGCCTCTACCTCTCATTCAGGCCATCTATGTTCAGTCTTAGTTTCTGTTGTGAATGGGTTTGAGATGAGTTCTGAGCAGAGGCTCCCTCTGGTGGTTACAAGCGGTACTAGTGAGGATTGGGAATCAGGTGTTACTGATTGGTCTTATTTAAGGGAATCATTTTCCCATCAGGGTTGCCGGTGATCAATTGTTCTGGTCTGAATCCTTCTTTCCAGTTTCCCTTGTAGCCTGCTGTGTCGTGTCTGCATCTCCTGCTATCAGATAAGACAATTTCTTATTTTGTGTTTTTGCTATATTTTTGCATTTTGTCCTGCACTTCTGTGGGGGCCTTCTGGGTCCCCTCCGGGGGCTTTTTGCCCTCTCAGTTTAGTCCAGCCACTGTGTTTTTGTACTTTTGCTTTTTGCAGTTTTTTCAGTGGCTGCTGTTTTTGTTACACCAGAGAACTAATTTAGGTGGTAGAGGTCGTGTGATCTCAGGTGATTTTGAAATTAGTATGTTGGTGTTTTTCAGGGTTTTCTGGGATTGCAGTAAGTACCCTTCCTATCCTTTTCTATTTAGATAGTTTGGGCCCCAGCGTTTGCTCATACTATTTTCTTTCTGTGTCAGTATTTCCTCTTGTCTAACCGCCATTATATGTTTGGGGGCTTTCTATTATCTTTGGGGTTCTGCTCCGGGGCAGATAGCTTTCCTATTTCTATCTTTAGGTGTAGTTAGTTTCTCAGGCTGTGACGAGGCGTCTAGGACCATCGTAGGAACGCTCCACGGCTGCCTCTAGTTGTGGTGGTTAGTCAGGGTACTGCAATCTCATAGATTCCAACTGCTCTGGTGTATTGCCTTTTTTACCTGCACTCCTCAGCTACCGTAACATAACAGTTTCACTTCGATGACCTTCACTCTGCAGCGAACCTCTGCGCCTCTCTATACTGTGGGTTGAAGGTGACTGCCTTTTTCCCTCAACTCTTGCAGCTGTCTGTTGGTCTGCTTCTTCTCAAGTTTTAGCTGCTCTATTCTTCCCTGGTTCACCTCCAGGAGCATCCGGATCTTCCCAAGGCTTTCCACCAACCTCCTCCGACTTGGAGGTTTTCTTGTTGGCTCCCGACATCTCTGCTTCTCGCGGAGGTATTGTAGTGGCATAGCTCTTATGTCCGCCTCCCGCTTCACTGTGACTTTCCAGGTGTGGCCATCTGGGTGGCGGTTCCCTTGCTGGCTTTCTTCCGCCGTCGAGGCCCCTTCTTTGGTCAACCTCTTCAGTTCACTCTCTTCCCGTACGCACGGACCGGGAGAGCGCAACCGTTCTATTTCCTGGTCTGACGTGGATTTCCTGAGCGGTGCGTTAGCTTCCTTCTCTTTCTGGAGTTTTTGGAGAATTTTCTCTTGCTCCTCTGCCCAGCAGCGGTGCTCATCTTCTCTCCGTAGAAGTTCCTGCTGATGCTTCTCCTGGGTCTCTCTGAGCATCTCCGTATCTTTCACTAGAACTTGGTTCGCCGTCTGGCACGCTGATAGTTGACCTTGGACTTTAGAGACTTCTTTCTCCAGGTCCTTCACTCGTTGCTCAATCTCTTGTCTCCGTATCTTTTCTCGCATGACTGTCTCTTTAAGCAGCTCTATTTCAGGGTCTTGCTCTCTTTAATCCCGTACCTGTGGCACCATCATTTCCCCCTTATTTTTCTTCTTAGAGAGCATAGGCTGTCTGGCCTTCCTGCAGCCCCTGCGGTGAGGAGAAGGTCTGCCACTTGTACCTGACTCCACCTTGCTGCAGTCGCTTTCACTTGCGGTTAAGTTACAGTCTGCATAGGAGTCATTCCCACTCCCTCTGTCATCTTGGAACAGCAAGTCCCCACTTAACCAGGTGTCGGCCCCTATTCCTGGGGCTACCCAGTTTTCTGCGGACCTATATTTGGTCACCCCAAAGTCCTCACTTTGGTCTGAGCCACCCTTTCTTACGGTTACCAGGCACTGGGTATCTTTGACTTTAGGGGTGGCTACCTCTGTTTTACCCACCACACTATCAGCAACCACTACAGCCTCCTGTAGGGATGGGCCTCTCTTAGGGTCATTCTGGTTCCCTTCTGAGCAATCAGCCAGTGCTTCGTCCCACACCTCCCAAAATCGTTTACAATCCTGGCCTATTATTATAGGATATGGTAAGTCTGGGACTACAGGGACATCCTGGGTAGAAATAATAGTGTCCGTCTCAACGATTACTCTGGTTACCTGATACTCCTAGTGACCCCATGAACGCAAGGGACTTCCATCTTCCTTCCGGGAATCAGATAGACAGGGAGTGTGTCGCTCAGCAGAGTCACCTGGCTTCCTGAGTCTAGAAGTACACTCACACACTCTCCATTCACTATTAGAGAACAGTTCAGTGCCCCCCGGTCAGATGTAAAGTCAGTACACCATTTGCGACATACACCGTTCAAACCCTGAACCCGGCAATAGTTCCTCGGCTCATCCGCCGCCACCTCTTTTCTCCTCATTGACTCAGATTGAGACTCCGCCCCTTCAGAGTGTGGCAGTAGTTTGTTAGGGTTTACTGGTTCCCCTTTCTCGCTAGGGACCTCAGAACCCTTTCTCCACAGATCCCAAAACAGACAGAAATCGCGGCCTATAATTATAGGACGCACCAAGTCCCGAACGACGCCAACTTCATGGGGCTCAGTGCCATGCGTCATTTCAATGTCCACTCTGGCCATAGGGTAGTCCTTCACATCACCATGTATGCATTGAACACCAACCGTTTTCCCTGGTAGTATGTTGAGAGGAAAAGTGGCCCTAATCAGGGTCACTAAGCTCCCAGAGTCTAGCAGCGCTGTTACTGCTTCACCGTTCACCTTCACGGGACATACTTGAGGACCTTGATTGGGGAACGGGTTTCCACTGCAGGCTGGATATGCATACCATGAAACACGGTGTCCTATGCTGCAGTCTGCGGACTCCGGGCAGCTATATGTCCTGGCTCGCGGCACCTCCAACAAATAATATCACCTGCAGTGACCTTGGGCACCACCTCCCCCTGCCATTTTGACCTTGGGCTCCCCACCCCTTTTTGGGACTCTGCCCCCTGTTGGGGCCGCCAGTACAGAATAGGCTGCTTCCCCAAGGCACCTTCCATTCCCTGGTACCTCTCAACCAGTCCGACCAGTTCATCAGCATTCCGGGGATCACCCTGGGCAACCCAAGTCTGTAGGGGCTTTGGCAGGGAGTGCACAAACCGATCCATGACGACTCTTTCTACCATCTGGGCCGGCGAAGCGGACTCTGGCTGTAGCCATTTCTGGACCAGGTGCAGTAAGTCAAACATTTGGGAGCGAGGTGGTTTGTCCCGGTGATAAGCCCAGCGGTGCACCCTCTGTGCCCTGACAGTCATTGTTACCCCCATACGTGCGAGGATCTCTACCTTTAGCTTAGGATATTCCTGAGCGTCCTGCACAGTCAAATCGTAATACGCCTTCTGGGGTTCCCCTGTCAGGTATGGGGCCAGTATCTCTGCCCACTGCTCTGGGGGAAGTCTTTCCCTCTCAGCAACCCTCTCAAATACAGTCAGGAAGGCTTCCACATCATCCCCGGGGGTCATTTTTTGTAATGTGCGTCTTACCGCCTTTCTGACGTGGTTGTCATCAGCCAGACCTGGGGTTGGGGCGCTCGTCCTGCCCTGGATGGCGGTTGTCAGAAGCTGCATCTGCTGCCGATGCTCCTGCTGGCTCTGCTGCATCTGCTGCCGATGCTCCTGCTGTATCTGCTGTTGGTGCTCCTGCTGGCTCTGCTGCATCTGTTGCAAGAACAACCTGTTGGCCTCTTGCTGCTGTACCTGCGCCTGGACCAAGTGTTTCAGTAGGTCCTCCATTTTCTCCGGCAATGCTGGCTGGGTTGCTATAGCCTTGACCCACGACATGCAGTAACCAGTCTCACTTCTCTGCTGGGAACGCTGCCCGCATTTACGCCACCAATTGTAGGGATGTGGTCTCGCTGGTGTGCGACCGGAGGTAAGCAGGAGGGCGACTCTTCTGGTTCTTTAAGCAAGTTTATTAAGGTTTCATAAACTTGCTGTAAACAGAAAACAAAAACAGCCTTCTCTGGCACAAAGTAACGAAAACAGATAGAAAGTCCTGGTACTCTAATTGAGCACTCTCTTCAGCACACAGACTGGACGTCTCCTTAGAACTCCCACACTGGAGGTTTCCACACCCCCAGCCACTCACACCTGTGGTCAGCAGCAGGCTCACTTATATACACTAGACATTCAGCTAACACAGAGCACATGACCTGTCATGTGCTCTGTGACCTCATCACAGGTCCTTTAACCACATACAAAGGTATAGTGAAGTCTTACTATCACTACATACCTCCCCCCTCTGCCTAAGCGTGGCTTGGCACATTTCATTCACCGCTAGAAATCCTTTCAGTCGTTCCACATCAGCGGGTTTTTTTTTTTTTTTTTTTTTTTTTTTTTTTTTTTTTTTTTTTTTCATAAACCGACTAGAAACTCCTTTCAGTCGCTCCACAATCAGCCGGTCTGTCACAGTTTGCCTTAGGTCACTGAGTCCTGATCTAATTGAGGTGTCACTGCCTCTACCTCTCATTTCAGGCCATCTATGTTCAGTCTTAGTTTCACTTCGATGACCTTCACTCTGCAGCGAACCTCTGCGCCTCTCTATACTGTGGGTTGAAGGTGACTGCCTTTTTCCCCTCAACTCTTGCAGCTGTCTGTTGGTCTGCTTCTTCTCAAGTTTTAGCTGCTCTATTCTTCCCTGGTTCACCTCCAGGAGCATCCGGATCTTCCCAAGGCTTTCCACCAACCTCCTCCGACTTGGAGGTTTTCTTGTTGGCTCCCGACATCTCTGCTTCTCGCGGAGGTATTGTAGTGGCATAGCTCTTATGTCCGCCTCCCGCTTCACTGTGACTTTCCGGGTGTGGCCATCTGGGTGGCGGTTCCCTTGCTGGCTTTCTTCCGCCGTCGAGGCCCCTTCTTTGGTCAACCTCTTCAGTTCACTCTCTTCCCGTACGCACGGACCGGGAGAGCGCAACCGTTCTATTTCCTGGTCTGACGTGGATTTCCTGAGCGTGCGTTAGCTTCCTTCTCTTTCTGGAGTTTTTGGAGAATTTTCTCTTGCTCCTCTGCCCAGCAGCGGTGCTCATCTTCTCTCCGTAGAAGTTCCTGCTGATGCTTCTCCTGGGTCTCTCTGAGCATCTCCGTATCTTTCACTAGAACTTGGTTCGCCGTCTGGCACGCTGATAGTTGACCTTGGACTTTAGAGACTTCTTTCTCCAGGTCCTTCACTCGTTGCTCAATCTCTTGTCTCCGTATCTTTTCTCGCATGACTGTCTCTTTAAGCAGCTCTATTTCAGGGTCTTGCTCTCTTTAATCCCGTACCTGTGGCACCATCATTTCCCCCTTATTTTTCTTCTTAGAGAGCATAGGCTGTCTGGCCTTCCTGCAGCCCCTGCGGTGAGGAGAAGGTCTGCCACTTGTACCTGACTCCACCTTGCTGCAGTCGCTTTCACTTGCGGTTAAGTTACAGTCTGCATAGGAGTCATTCCCACTCCCTCTGTCATCTTGGAACAGCAAGTCCCCACTTAACCAGGTGTCGGCCCCTATTCCTGGGGCTACCCAGTTTTCTGCGGACCTATATTTGGTCACCCCAAAGTCCTCACTTTGGTCTGAGCCACCCTTTCTTACGGTTACCAGGCACTGGGTATCTTTGACTTTAGGGGTGGCTACCTCTGTTTTACCCACCACACTATCAGCAACCACTACAGCCTCCTGTAGGGATGGGCCTCTCTTAGGGTCATTCTGGTTCCCTTCTGAGCAATCAGCCAGTGCTTCGTCCCACACCTCCCAAAATCGTTTACAATCCTGGCCTATTATTATAGGATATGGTAAGTCTGGGACTACAGGGACATCCTGGGTAGAAATAATAGTGTCCGTCTCAACGATTACTCTGGTTACCTGATACTCCCTAGTGACCCCATGAACGCAAGGGACTTCCATCTTCCTTCCGGGAATCAGATAGACAGGGAGTGTGTTGCTCAGCAGAGTCACCTGGCTTCCTGAGTCTAGAAGTACACTCACACACTCTCCATTCACTATTAGAGAACAGTTCAGTGCCTCCCGGTCAGATGTAAAGTCAGTACACCATTTGCGACATACACCGTTCAAACTCTGAACCCGGCAATAGTTCCTCGGCTCATCCGCCGCCACCTCTTTTCTCCTCATTGACTCAGATTGAGACTCCGCCCCTTCTGAGTGTGGCAGTAGTTTGTTAGGGTTTACTGGTTCCCCTTTCTCGCTAGGGACCTCAGAACCCTTTCTCCACAGATCCCAAAACAGACAGAAATCGCGGCCTATAATTATAGGACGCACCAAGTCCCGAACGACGCCAACTTCATGGGGCTCAGTGCCATGCGTCGTTTCAATGTCCACTCTGGCCATAGGGTAGTCCTTCACATCACCATGTATGCATTGAACACCAACCGTTTTCCCTGGTAGTATGTTGAGAGGAAAAGTGGCCCTAATCAGGGTCACTAAGCTCCAGAGTCTAGCAGCGCTGTTACTGCTTCACCGTTCACCTTCACGGGACATACTTGAGGACCTTGATTGGGGAACGGGTTTCCACTGCAGGCTGGATATGCATACCATGAAACACGGTGTCCTATGCTGCAGTCTGCGGACTCCGGGCAGCTATATGTCCTGGCTCGCGGCACCTCCAACAAATAATATCACTGCAGTGACCTTGGGCACCACCTCCCCCCGCCATTTTGACCTTGGGCTCCCCACCCTTTTTGGGACTCTGCCCCCTGTTGGGGCCGCCAGTACAGAATAGGCTGCTTCCCCAAGGCACCTTCCATTCCCTGGTACCTCTCAACCAGTCCGACCAGTTCATCAGCATTCCGGGGATCACCCTGGGCAACCCAAGTCTGTAGGGGCTTTGGCAGGGAGTGCACAAACCGATCCATGACGACTCTTTCTACCATCTGGGCCGGCGAAGCGGACTCTGGCTGTAGCCATTTCTGGACCAGGTGCAGTAAGTCAAACATTTGGGAGCGAGGTGGTTTGTCCCGGTGATAAGCCCAGCGGTGCACCCTCTGTGCCCTGACAGTCATTGTTACCCCCATACGTGCGAGGATCTCTACCTTTAGCTTAGGATATTCCTGAGCGTCCTGCACAGTCAAATCGTAATACGCCTTCTGGGGTTCCCCTGTCAGGTATGGGGCCAGTATCTCTGCCCACTGCTCTGGGGGAAGTCTTTCCCTCTCAGCAACCCTCTCAAATACAGTCAGGAAGGCTTCCACATCATCCCCGGGGGTCATTTTTTGTAATGTGCGTCTTACCGCCTTTCTGACGTGGTTGTCATCAGCCAGACCTGGGGTTGGGGCGCTCGTCCTGCCCTGGATGGCGGTTGTCAGAAGCTGCATCTGCTGCCGATGCTCCTGCTGGCTCTGCTGCATCTGCTGCCGATGCTCCTGCTGTATCTGCTGTTGGTGCTCCTGCTGGCTCTGCTGCATCTGTTGCAAGAACAACCTGTTGGCCTCTTGCTGCTGTACCTGCGCCTGGACCAAGTGTTTCAGTAGGTCCTCCATTTTCTCCGGCAATGCTGGCTGGGTTGCTATAGCCTTGACCCACGACATGCAGTAACCAGTCTCACTTCTCTGCTGGGAACGCTGCCCGCATTTACGCCACCAATTGTAGGGATGTGGTCTCGCTGGTGTGCGACCGGAGGTAAGCAGGAGGGCGACTCTTCTGGTTCTTTAAGCAAGTTTATTAAGGTTTCATAAACTTGCTGTAAACAGAAAACAAAAACAGCCTTCTCTGGCACAAAGTAACAAAAACAGATAGAAAGTCCTGGTACTCTAATTGAGCACTCTCTTCAGCACACAGACTGGACGTATCCTCAGAACTCCCACACTGGAGGTTTCCACACCCCCAGCCACTCACACCTGTGGTCAGCAGCAGGCTCACTTATATACACTAGACATTCAGCTAACACAGAGCACATGACAGGTCACATGGCAGTGACCTCATCACAGGTCCTCAAACCACATACAAAGGTATAGTGAAGTCTTACTATCGCTACACTTATCACCAAAAAGTTCTATCTTCATCTCATCAGACCAGAGAATCTTATTTCTCATAGTCTGTGAGTCCTTGCTATGTTTTTTAGCAAACTCTATGTGGGCTTTCATATGTCTTGCACTGAGGAGAGGCTTCCGTTGGGCCACTCTGCCATAAAGGCCTGACTGGTGGAGGGCTGCAGTGATAGTTGACTTTATGGAACTTTCTCCCATCTCCCTACTGCATCTGTGGAGCTCAGTTACAGTGATTTTGGGGTTCTTCTTTGCCTATCTCACCAAGGCTCTTGTCCCACAATTGCTCAGTTTGGCTGGATGGCCAGGTCTAGGAAGACTTCTGGTGGTCCCAGACTTCTTCTATTTAAGGATTATGGAGGCCACTGTGCTCTTAGGAACCTTGAGTACTGCAGAAATTCTGTTGTAACCTTGGCCAGATCTGTGCCTTGCTACAATTCTGTCTCTGAGCTCCTTGGCCAGTTCTTTGACCTCATGATTCTCATTTGGTCTGACATGCACTGTGAGCTGTGAGGTCTTATATAGACAGGTGTGTGCCTTTACAAATCAAGTCCTATCAGTTTAATTAAACACAGCTGGACTCCAATGAAGGAGTAGAACCATCTCAAGGAGGATCACAAGGAAATGGACAGCATGTGACTTAAATATGAGTGTCTGAGCAAAGGGTCTAAATACTTATGACCATGTGATATTTCAGTTTTTCTTTTTTAATAAATTTGCAAAAATGTATACATTTCTGGTTTTTTTCAGTCAAGATGGGGTGCAGAGTGTACTTTAATTAGAAAAAATGAACTTTTTTGAATTTACCAAATGGCTCAATGAAACAAAGAATGAAAATTTAAAGGGGTCTAAACATTTTCCATACTTGCTGTATTATGGAAACTTCACACTAGACCTCAAGCAGCTTGGATTGTGGCCTCTCCACTCTTCCTCCAGACTCTGGGACCTTGATTTCCAAATGAAATGCAAAATTTACTTTCATCTGAAAGCAACACCTTGTACTACTGAGCAACAGTCCAGTTCTTTTTCTCATTGGCCCAGGTAAGACGCTTCTGGCGTTCTCTGTTGGTCATGAGTGGCTTGCCACAAGGAATGCAGCACTTGTAGCCCATGTCCTGGATATGTCTGTGAGTGGTGGCTCTTGAAACAATGACTCCAGCAGCAGTCCACTCCTTGTGAATATCCCTCAAATTTTTGCATGGCCTTTTCTTAACAATTATTTCAATGCCATGGTTATCCAGGTTGCTTTGTGCGCCTTTTTTCTACCACACTTTTTCCTTACACTCAACTTTCCATTAATTCAGCATTAGAAAAAGTATGTGGCACTCACCACGCGATCCTGGATCCTTTGAAGCGTAGGCACGCAAAATGGCCGTCGTCCTTCCCCACTCTTTCACTGCATGCCTCCGCACCTAGCAATCCACAATTAATGTCCTGTAACAGTCTGATGGAATAAAAGACTTTATTCAAGCATGCAATGGTGAGTGCCGCATACTTTTTCTAATGCTATGGAATTGTTTGTACATATGCAAAGCAACTTGAATCCAGGTGTTTAAGCTGTAAAAGCTCTAATATCAGGGAGTCCACCCTCTATTACAGGGATTGAATCCAAAGTACACTGTTGCCTCTTCTTGAACAGTTATTGGATTTTTCAGCACTTTCCATTAATTTGCTTGGATACAGCACTCTGTGAACAGCCAGCTTCTTTAGCAATGACCTTTTGTGGCTTACCCTCCTTTGTGGAGTGTATCAATGACTGCCTTCTGGACATCTGTCAAGTCAGCAGTCTTCCCCATGATCGTGCAGCCTAGTGAAACAGACTAAGGGAACTCTTCAAAAATGTTTAGGAAGCCTTTGCAGGTGTTTTTTGTTAATTATTCTGATTTATGGAGATAATAATAACAATTTTATTTCTATAGCGCCAACATATTCTGCAGCACTTTACATTATAGCGGGGACTTGTACAGACAATAGACATTACAGCATAACAATAAACAGATCAAAGTAGATACCAAGAGGAATGAGGGCCCTGCTCGCAAGCTTAAAATCTATGAGGAAAAAGGGGAGACATGAAAGGTAAATGGTAACCATTGCTTTCATTGTTCGGACCAGCCATAGTGTAAGAATTGGGTGTTCATGTAATTCTACATGAACCAGTTAACAGCCAAAGTATGTATCAGTACAGACACAGAGTGCTATTAAATACATAAAGCGGGTGAGAACATATGAGGTACCTGATTATGGTAAAAAAAATATTAATTCACCAAGAGGGATAGTTAGGTTAATGCGCTGAGGCGGTAGGCCAGTCTGAACAAATGCGTTTTTAGGGCAAGCTTAAAACTGTGGGGATTGGGGATTAATCATATTAACCTGGGTAATGCATTCCAAAGAATTGGCGCAACACGTGAAAAGTCTTGGAGACGGGAGTGGGAGGTTCTAATTATTGAGGATGTTAACCTCAGTTCATTAGCAGAACGGAGAGCACGGGTAGGATGGTAGGCTGAGACAAGGGAGGAGATGGGTGGTGCAGAGCCATGGAGTGTTTTGTGGGCGAGGGTAATAAGTTTGTACTGGATTCTGTAGTGGATGGGTAACAAGTGTAATGACTGGCACAAGGTAGAGGCATCGGTATAATGATTGGGGAGGAATATGATCCCGGAGGCAGCATTCAAGACTGATTGGAGAGGGAAGAGTTTGGTAAGATGGAGACCGATTAGTAGAGAGTTACAATAGTCCAGACGAGAATGAATAAGAGAAACAGTAAGGGTTTTTGAAGAGTCGAAAGTAAGAAAAGGTCGAATTCTAGAGATGTGGAGATAACAACAGCAAGCCAGTGATTGGATGTGAGGGGTGAATGAAAGCTTGGAATCAAGTAAGACCCCAAGACAGCGGGCATGTTGCTGGGGAGTAATGGTGGAACCACACACGGAGATGGCAATGTCAGGCAAAGGTAGGTTAGTAGAAGGAGGAAACACGAGGAGTTCCATTTTTGACAGGTTCAGTTTGAGATAGAGGGATGACATGATGTTGGAGACAGTGGTCAGACAATCACTGGTGTTTTCTAAAAAGGCAGGCGTGATATCGGGAGAAAAAGTGTATAATTGGGTGTCATCAGCATAGAGATGGTACTGAAAACCCAATCTACTGATTGTTTGTCCAATAGGGGCGGTGTACAAAGAGAAGAGGAGGGGGCCTAGGACTGATCCTTGAGGAACCCCAACAGTAAGGGGAAGATGAGAGGAGGAGGAACCAGCAAAAGATACAGTGAAGGAACGGTCAGAGAGATAGGAGGAGAACCATGAGAGAGCGGTGTCCTTGAGGCCAATGGAGCGGAGCATAGTGAGGACAAGCTGATGGTCCACAGTGTCGAATGCTGAGGAGAGATCCAAGAGAATTAGCATGGAGTAGTGACCATTAGATTTAGCAGTTAGTAGATCATTAGAGACTTTAGTGAGGGCAGTTTCAGTAGAATGTAAAGAGCGGAAACCAGATTGAAGAGGGTCGAGAAGAGAGTTATCTGAGAGATAGCAAATAAGACGGGTGTGGACCAGGCGTTCCAGGAGTTTAGAGATAAAGGGAAGATTAGAGACAGGTCTATAGTTAGCTGCACAGTTTTGGTCGAGGGACGGTTTTTTAAGTAATGGATGTATGATGGTGTGTTTAAATGAGGAGGGAAAGATACCAGAAGAGAGAGAGAGGTTGAATATTTTTGTTAGGTGTGAGGTGACAGCAGGGGAAAGGGACTGGAGGAGATGTGATGGAATGGGGTCACTGATGCAAGTGGTAGGGCGAGAAGATGCAAGGAGCCTGATTACTTCTTCTTCTGTGACTGGATCAAAATCAGAGAGTGAGCTAGATGCAGTGGGGGAGGGAGGAAAGTGCATGGCATGAGGGGATTGGGTGATAATTTCCTGTCGGATGTGGTCAATTTTTTCTTTGAAATAATTGGCCAGATCGTCAGCGCGGAGATCTGTGGTTGGGACCTGCACTTTTGGGTTGAGAAGGGAATGAAAAGTGTCAAAGAGACGTTTAGGGTTATTGGATAGTGAGGTGATGAGGGTGTTGAAATAGGTTTGTTTGGAGAGGTGCAGGGCAGAGTTGTATGTTTTAAGCATAAACTTGTAATGGATGAAATCATCGGGTAGATTAGATTTTCTCCACAAACGTTCTGCTCACCTGGAGCACCGCTGCAGGAAACGTGTTTGCGTGTGCCACGGTTGTCGGCGTCTGTGTCATATTGTTCTATGTATAGGAGGTGCAATTTCATCCAGGGCACTTTGCAGGGTTTCGTTGTAATGCTTCAGTGCAGAATCTGGACATGAGAGGGAGGAGATAGGGGCCAATGATGACTGCAAGTTCTTCATAAGTTTCTGGGTGTTAATGGCTTGTATGTTTCTATATGTGTGGAACGTCGGGGTGACCTGAGCAGGATGGCAGTTCTTGATAGAGAATGAAAGAAGGTTGTGGTCAGAGAGCGGGAGAGGGGAGTTTGTGAAATCATCCACTGAGCAAAGGCGGGATAAGACAAAGTCGAGGGAGTTCCCATCTTCATGCGTGGGGGAGTTAGTATGCTGCAAGAGGCTGAAAGAGGAGGTTAGCGATAAAAGGTGAGAAGCAGATGGGGAGAGGGAAAGAGCAGTGGGGAATGTTGAAATCACCCATGATGAGGGTGGGGATGTCACAGGAAAGAAAATGTGGAAGTCAGGTGGCAAATTGATCCAGGAACTGATGACAAGGGCCGGGAGGACGAAACACCACCGCCACTCGCATGGAGAAGGGGATGTAGAGTCTGACAGCATGGACCTCAAAAGAAGGGAAGACAAGTGAGGGTACTTGAAGGATAACCTGGAAAGAACATTTGGGTGATAAGAGAAGACCAACACCTCCACCTGCTCTGTTGTCCGATCTTGGGGGTATGAGAGAAGTGTAGTCCACCATATGAGAGAGCAGCAGCAGCGGTGGTGTCTGACTGCTGGATCCAGGTTTCAGTAAGAGCCAGAAGGTTAAGAGAATTTGAAAGGAAGAAGTCATAGATGAAGGGAGTTTATTACACACTGAGCGAGAATTCCAAAGGGCACAATTGAAAGAGACAGAAGGCATGCAAGGAATATTAATAAGATTAGAGGGGTTTCTGAGTGTAGCAGTTGGAAGGTTTGACTTGCTATAACATGGGGGGCCGGGGTTTGGAGCGACATCTCCTGCGACTAAAAGAAGGAGGATAGATAGAGTGAGCAGATGGTTAAATGATTTGTGAGAGCGTCTGGTGTGTTGGATGGTGGGACTGAGTGGATTTGTGCTGTTTAGCAATGTGAAAAGAGCGGAAAGGATAGAGGGGGATGATATGGAAGGAGGGTAAAGGGTTAATGCAAGGGCGGTGGATGTGAGTGAATGCAGCAGCCAGGATATAAATTATACAAATGAATATGGTGAATATATGTTGTAATTCAAATGTAAAGGGAATAGATTTTTTTATTTGTCTTACCTTTCTCCTTCCCTGTCTAACTGCCATGTTTAACTGCGGCATACTTTGATACATGTACTTCGATTACATGTACATAAATGCTACCCCTGCATAAATGTTTCCCCAGACTAAAGACATAATGACTTTTGGGTTTTCATTGGCTGTAAGCCATAATCATCAACATTAACAGAAATAAACACTTGAAACAGATCACTCTGTATAGATTACTCTATATTGATTACTCTATATAATATATGAGTTTCACTTTTTGTATTGAAGAACTAAAATAAATTATCTTTTTGATGATATTCTAATTTTGTGAGAAGCACTTGTATATGGACAGGCAAAACCGAAAAAGTCCATAATTCAGACTTTGGCAACCAACTTATCACTGGGTAGACTTTGTGGATTATCTTGTTGACATAGCTCCTAAAAGCTGGTTCTAGTTTAGAAAACTAATTTTTACATACACTATTGGAGTAGTCTGTGATAATAGAGTGAAGTTTGGTGATAAGGATCCTTATTCTTTTGGCCAGAGGAAGGAGCTGTTATAAGGACCCTGTCTCAAGGTACTGCCACAGTACACAATCCCGCTAGCGATCTCGTTAGCGTCGCATACTAATGAGATCGCTAGCGGGATTGTTTCTATATCGCTAGTAGCTACCTATGTTAGCGATGTCATTAGGACGCTATCGCGGTTAGCGATCTCCTTAACGACTTTAGCGGTACAAAAGTACCGCTAAATCGCTAAAAAAGGTGCCACACTCAGCGATTTGATACTTACCAGCGGGGCGCCAGCGACGAAAATAGGGTCCGGAACGATCGCTGTGATGAACGACATCACAGCAGGGGCCTCGTCGCTGGTAGATGCCGCACACAACAACATCGCTAACGGGATCGCTAAATAGTGACGTTTTTTAGCGATCCCGTTAGCGATGTTGTTTAGTGTGGCATACCCTTCACTCTGGAGGATTTGTTCTCTCCTGGATTCTAATCACACCCTTTTTATCTGAATGAACACTTGAAATCGTTTATTTTCCCAATAGTGGCATAGCAAGAAAATATAAAAATCAACTTTCCCCATAGATTACATAGGATCACTAAAATCAGGCAGGGAAACATTGTGTGATCAGCCTACTGTCATCTTTATTTTTCTAACAAACAGTAATTGTCGAAATAAGAGAACTCCTGTACATAGTATAATATGTCAGTTTATCTATGAAATAAAAAAATTTAGATTTGTATCTTCATACTTTTGTATCTTCATACTTTTTCTTTCATCTGAAGGTAATTGTGTGTGATTGTGCTGTTACTTGCTATTAGCATTACAAAAGTGATTCAGATGACGCAGTACTAAGCAGTAACCAGATAATTAGGTTTACGGTGAGAGAGAGGAGCAAGAAGGCCGCAACGCCTACTCCTGCGCTGAGAATAAGACCTTCTCCTTCTTTTTTAAATGTTGTAAATTACTTTTGGCAATACAGGGATTAATCGGCACATGTTAGGAGCTCTGGGAGTCTGGGCTCTCAGCTGAGTACTATTAGCCACTCCTGTCCCCTATATAATCTTGGTCCTGACTGTTCCACATTGTTAGAGATAGTTTATGCTGCATGGCTGAGAGGCTAGTAATGTTTGGTTATATGACAAGGCGTTTGGTGGGTTTATCTATGATGGTTGCTTGGCTTAGTAAGCGTCATAATTCCCTTTTCTTTCTCTTATTTTGATTTTTCCCCATCTTCCTTTCCCCGGTGCATTCTTCTGTTATATCTGAGTGAATATTTGTATGTTTGGTATTTTCCGTTTCTCCATTTCCTGTTTGTGTTACCTTGCTCATCTGGTTGGTGTACTATAGTGCACAACTACTCCACTCTTCCTTGGGTGGGGGAATGGTACAGATGGAGGTAGGATTCAGGAGATCAGCAAGGTGCGTGGCCCTGGCATCTTCACCTTCAAAAGTAACCTGGGGAACAGGGTGAGTTAGGGTGCCCCCTAGCTTTAGGGACAGGGAAGTGTCCCTTGATCCCAGGTCACCCGAAAAAAGAGTCGTGACAGTACCTATTTGCTGTATAAAGGGGTTAAAACTCTGAGGGATAAAATATAAACTTTTCAGATTAGATAGAGTAATATCACATAGATATGACATTTTGGTGTTCTGCCTTTCTTCTGGATTTATTTACTCTAATCATTCAGTCGAGGTCTGGGTGCCTTCACCTTATTGCTTATTGGACTAGTGCTTCATCCATTCATAAATAAAAAAATAGATATGAAAGATGTAACAAATATAGATAAGAAACACCTGAAAGAAAAAATCATTAATGAGATGGTGGTGGCAGATGGGGACACACAAACTGACTAAGGGCCCCGTCTCACATAGCGACACACCAGCGATCCCGACAACGATCAGGATCGCTGGTGTGTCGCTACATGATCGCTGCTGAGCTGCCAAACAGGCAGCGATCAGGACAGCGACACTGCGGGTAACGTCGCCTAGTTACCCACAGTGTATGTTGGTTACCAGCGCCCTGATGCAGGGCGCTGGTAACCAAGGTACATGTCGGGTTTCCAGGCGCTGCGCGGTGCCTGGAAACCCGATGTGTACCTTGGTTACCAGTAGATCGCTGGTCTCCTGCCTGTCACACGCAGCGATGCATGCCTGTCAGCGTGAGACCAGCGATCAAAAAAAAGTCCAGGCATTTCTGACACGACCAGCGATTCACAGCAGGGGCCTGATCGCTGGTACGTGTCAGACATAGCGAGATCGCCCTTACTTTGTGCTAAGTACCTAAATGTTATAAGCTTCGTCTATATGGCAGTAGTGATAATTGAAGGTACACACAAAGTGAAGATAGATAATAGGTCATAGATAGATAGATTATTGTGACTCGTGGGCACACACAAATTGGCCAATTTGTGCGCTAAGTGCTTCAATTTTAGTTTAGACTTTATTTCAATAATGACAATTTTAATCGAGGTACATAAAATGCCTCTGCAGTCTCTAGTGTGTAGGTAAAAGATAGATGGTGGATGAATACATAGATAAATCATCTCTACACTATAATGAAGGTTAACCATGTATTTGAGATATAATTATAGGGCTTTTGTACCCTGATCCTCTGGGAGATGAAATGTAAACTCTGCCCCTGGCTTTAAGATCAATTATTCAGCAGTAACACGTGTATCTCTAGAGAGACTTCAGTTTCCTTTTGTTTTTCCTTTTGTTTTTCGCTCTTCTGCTAATGAACTGGGGACAGGTTGAATTGACTAGTAAGGATCAAAGCAGATGAAATGACTGCTTAACAGAATGATTAACCCGAGTGATCCCATTTATCCAGGATACATCAACACCCTACCTGTATTATCTTCGGTCACGTCGGCCAAGAACAGTCAGCAAACAGCAACCATGATAAGTGCTTCATCATGCGCTCACATTACCAGCTCTGCCAAATTCATCTATCTGGTTAGCACTTTTCATGCTGATCTTTGTGGTTCATGAATAGAATACTAAAATTGCAGTGAAAACTGACACACTGCAAAGCGGTAGTAGAACCTGCTGTGTTGCTATTATGAAATTGTCATATATTATCTTAAATACGTCAATAGTTTACCTACCGATCAATGACATCCCTGAGTTATTACTGTCCCCAGCTCAGGCCGCCATATAGATGCAGATATTTGTGCAGAATACATAAGCCTCTATCAGCCAGCAGAAGAAAAATCAGAGCTTTTCTGCAGAGGGATCAGAAGTGGAACTTCTAAGCTTCTACTGAAGAGCAGAAAATGAAATGAATACGAACATGAAATGTCATCACGGATAAAATGACCTTATTTCTTATTTTTCTTACATAAATCATGGAAGTTTTCATAAGGAATATTATGGTCCAGATCTGTATGGTGAAGGAAGGATCAGTGTCACTGTCTTAGTATATTTTCTGCGATTAGTTAGTGTGCGTCACTCATTTTTTGCAGCAAAAAAGAGCAAAGGCAACCAGCTAACCTCCTGCATGCATAATAGTAACCCCCGGTGCACAGACTGCTCCACCACAAGGCATCCAGACAGGTAATATTTATCCAAAAGCGTTCCGGTTCCAAGAGAATAAAAATGGAGTTTTTAATGAAATATTAAAACTTCTTAATCTAAGTGAAAAAAAATGAAAAAAAATCTCGTTTTTTCACTTGGAATAAGACGTTTTAATGTTTAAAAAAATGAAGTGTTACTTGCCTGGAGTTGGAACAAATTTGGATAAGTATAACACATTTTTTGCAAGTGATTTGATTTTTCAGGGTGACAAGGAGGAAGATAATCGTAGTGTCAAAATAGACCAGAGCTGACGGAACTGCTAAAAGATCAAAACCAACCAGGCGAGATCTTCTTCTAGTGTGGTCAGGGTCGGCTCCAGGTTTTCATGGGTCCCGGGCAAAAAAGTCTCAATGGGCCCCTTTAACACATGCCACAATTCATGATGCACAGATATGGCAGAGAAATATAGGTATAGTACAATGCCAAAGATTTCACTTACTTCATACATTACATGAGTGATATCTATTGTAAATTCTACAATAGGCCAAAAGACAAAGAGTATAGTCCTCCATATAGTATTATGGGCACTACATAGTGCTCCATGCAGAATAATGGCCCATATATTGCTCCATACAGTATAATGAGCTCCATATATTGCTCCATACAGTATTATGGGCACCACATAGTGCTCTATGCAGAATAATGAGCCCCATATATTGCTCCATACAGTATAATGAGCTCTATATATTGCTTCATACAGGGTTATGGACACCACATAGTGTTCCATTCAGAATAATAAGCCTTATATATTGCTCCATACAGTATTATGGTCACCACATAGAGCTCCATACAGAATAATGAGCCCCATATAATGCTCCATATATAATGGGCTCCATATAATGCTCCATATATAATAGGCCCCAAATGATGCTCCATATATAATGGGCCCCATATGATGTTCCATATATAATGGGCCCCATATGATTTTCCATATATAATGGGCCCCATATGATGCTCCAGTATATGATGGGCCCCATATATGATGCTTGAGTGCATGATGTGCCCCATATAATGCTTCATATATAATGGACCTACTGCATATATGATGCTCCAGGATATTATGGGCCACATATAACGCTCCATATATAATGGGCCCCATATATGATGCTCCAGTGTATGACTGGCCCCATATAATGCTCCATATATAATGGGCCCCATATATGATGCTCCAGTGTATGATAGACCCCATGTAATGCTCCATATATGATGCTCCAGTGTATGATGGGCCCCATATATGATGCTCCAGTGTATGATGTGCCCCATATATAATGCTCCAGTGTATGATGGGCCCCATATATGATGCTCCAGTGTATGATGGGCCCCATATATGATACTCCAGTGTATGATGGGCCAGATATGATGGTCTCCTTATATTGTGCCAAACATAAAAAAAAATGAAATACTTCTCTTCACTGGCTGTTGCTCTGCTCGAGGCACAGGGGCCCCATAGCATGCCGGTGTCCCCCACTGTGAATGGGCCTCCCCCACCTGCTCAGGGCCCCGGCACTTGCCCGGGTGCTGACGCCGGCCCTGAATGTGGTTCAATTCATGAGCAGGTGATGCCAAAGCTGCTGCTGGGGAACACTCAAAAATTGCCAGACTAAGGGTAAATATAACAAACCTGAAATTGCTCCCAAAAAGGATACATTTCTCCAGTTAAAAGAAGCCATTGCTTCTTCGCTTTCCATACAGCAAACCTGTTGCTACTCCCAAAAAAAGGAATCATTTTTAATGGCTAAAAGAAGAAATTGCTTCTTCACTTTCCAAACACCAAACCTATTGTTGCTCTCCAAAAAGGATAGATTTTTTGTTGGGCTAAAAAAAGCCATTACTTCTTCGCTTTCCAAACATCAAACCTATTGCAGATCCCAATAAGGTTTACATTTTAATAGCTAAAAGGAGCCATTGCTTCTTTCCTTTTCTAAATAACAAACTTGTTAATGGTCTGCAAAAAAAAAAGTGCTCTTTAAAAAGTTATTACTTTTTTCTGTATATTCTGGCTTGGCAGGTATGCGCCTCCAAAAAGGGATCATTTTGGAAACATTTTTTAAATTTTAAAATGCATAAAAAGTCTGTTAGTGCTTCTTTTCAAGGCAATCAGAGGCTTTGGAGCCCTTACAGTTTGTGATAAATTGATTCAGCCCATGTTGAATTTTCCACTGAATCAGACCCAAAATGAATGTTGAGATGTTCACTCATCTCTGTTCAGCTCAATCCTATTGGAAAGTTAAGTGGCCAAGTAATGTGTGAGTTTGTCATCCACGCTTTGTTCTCACACTAATAGCTGAACTGAAAAATAGAATATTTCCTAAAGCATGACTTATTATTGTTATCCAGGATTGAGAACATTGCTAGAAAGGTCTATCATTCTTTGTTTGAGGTCCTTGGAAATGAATCACCTGCATTGTAGACAAGTACCGGAGTGAAAAACTCTGATGTCATTTTTTCCCTTATAATTAGCACTCTCATTGTATTTGAGAGAATTATGCTAGATTCTAAATAATGCTGCAGCATTCAGATAATATTCATAGTGCCTATTTGATAGTGGTTATCATATAATAGTGCTAGAGCGCCAACATTAATGAAAGACAAAAATGCTTATTTTTTAATATTAGTAAATACTAAAAAAATTGTCCATTCTTAGTAATAAATAGTATCCTTCTAATAATTCCAGTCATAACGCCAGCAATAATGCCCATGTAATATCATTCACATTATATATAAGTATACATTAGCAGAAGCCATAGTGCCTTTATAACCTTAGCGTGAACATAACGGTACCAGCCGTATTTCTCATTCAATAGTGCCACTTGCAGGCTCAATTTAGTATACCATATACATCTACTGCCCTGTTTCTCCTTTTCGAAAGTAATCGACTGGACGTCAGGATTGGTCTTTAGATCGAAACAAAAATAATATAATTCACGGACAAGAATCAGAAGTATTGAAAATGAAATGGAATCATTGAAGAATACCAAATATCATAAAGTTGCATAGCCTTTTATTATGCATTGAAACACAACTGTATATATTTTTTTACATCTACAGTACAGACCAAAAGTGTGGAATTATACATTACACTTTACAAAAAAGTGTGAAACAACTGAAAATATGTCTTATATTCTAGGTTCTTCAAAGTAGCCACCTTTTGTTTTGATTACTGCTTTGCGTGCAGAAAAGGTGAACTGATGGACTCTACATGCCTGGTTCCCATGGCACCAACAAGCGGTGGATACCGCGTTGGGAGAGGACCTGAGCCTTCCACTGTGTCACCACCGGTACATTTGAGCCACTGTCTTCATCTGAGAAGCAGGGTGAAGCAGATCTACTATATATAGTGAAAGCATTAACCCAGTGGATACTGGGATCTCCAGTCACAGAGATAATCCCAATTTCAGTGATAAACTGTTCTCGGTTGGACACTAATAAGGCACTTGGTCTGTCTATAGCCCATAGATTACAATTTGCTATGTGATACAGCATGTCCACAAGTGGACCCCACTAATAAAGCAGTCGGTACTTTGATGAAGGTCCAACTTGGACCGAAACGTTGATTTTGTTTTGGACTGCAATAAAATTCTTACGATTTTCCACAAAAGTTGAGTGCCAAGTTATTTTTCTATATTATCACTTGGTTGGGTTCCTACTTGTGCACCTTCTATAGTAGTGCTACGTTATATCTTTCATAGTTCCCATCGTGAAGCATGGAGGAGGTGGTGTGATGGTGTGGGGGTGCTTTGCTGGTGACACTGTTGGGGATTTATTCAAAATTGAAGCGGTGAGCGGTCCAGCTCACTCCAAACCATCTCGATTGGGTTTAGGTCTGGTGACTGTGGAGGCCAGGTCATCTGGCGTAGCACCCCAACACCCTCCTTCTTGGTCAAATAGCCCTTACACAGTCTGGAGGTGTGTTTGGGGTCATTGTTCTGTTGAAAAATAAATGATGGTCCAACTAAATGCAAACCGGATGGAATAGCATGCTGCTGCAAGATGCTGTGGTAGCCATGCTGCTTTAGTATGCTTTCAATTTTGAATAAATCCCCAACAGTGTCACCAGCAAAGCACCCCCACATCTTCACACCATCTCCTCCATGCTTCACGGTGGGAACCAGGCATGTAGAATCCATCCGTTCACCTTTTCTGCGTGCAAAGCAGTAATCAAAGCAAAAGGTGGCTACTTTGAAGATCCTAGAATATAAGACATATTTTCAGTTGTTTCACACTTTTTTGTAAAGTGTAATGTATAATTCTACATGTGTTACTTCATAGTTTTGATGCCTTCAGTGTGATTCTACAATTTTCATAGTCATGAAAATACAGAAAAATCGTTGATTGAGAAGGTGTGTCCAAACTTTTGGTCTGTACTGTATGTACATGTCAATCTTACTCGGTGCTCAAGGGCAGTTCGTGTCTGAGCGTTATCTTATCTACCACCATGAATTTTAATTTCATGTTTTGAAATTAAGATTTTATTCAGTTGCCGAATTGGAATTTTTTTTCCATACATGTAAATATAGTTATCAGCAGAATTTTTAAATCTATATATATAAATTAGTAAAATTTGTGAAAATCAATTAATTTATGAAATATTACAAGATGTATCATCTTCATTGGACTAACCCTTCCTCTCGTCATGTAAGCATTCTCCTGTGGGAGTGACTGACATGATTTGCAAGAGCGACATCACCGACTGACTTTGTGCAAATCTCGGGTACGCGTGGAATGTTCGGCACTGATGAAGCCGAGGAACGTAAACCCAGCTTCACTGCGAATTCCCAGGGAGGCGAAACATCGTGAGCACACACAAGATTTTCAGAGACCCGACGGTAATAAATTATGTCACTCATGGCTTCAGAGACGTGCTTACATGTTGAGAGGGAGGGTTAGTCCGGATATATCTGTGCCCCCCCGGCTAGTCAAGCATTAATTTACATTGCGCGATTGTTCAAAGCTAATTCTAGATTAATTCAGTAATCGATAAGCCACGTAAAGGTTACGGTTAAAGGAAAGATTGCAAAACATATATTATGGTAGTTTTAGGGCGCTATGACATGTAACAGGCTTCCTTTAACAATATACATAAATTAAAGCTGTGGTATGGTTATAAAGAAATGAAATGTACAATACTGTATCAGATTTGTCTCTAAGGTCACCGTAGGGTTAAGATAATGTTTAGCTTTTATATATCCAGGAGAATGGAAGAATAGACGAAAATAATTTTATATAAAACATATTTCTGAAAGCTGTTTTGGAAGTTACAAATGTTAATATTTAATGAAAAATCCCTAAATGATTCCAGATTGTATATAAAAAAAATCCACACTCAAGCACCTATGAGAATATTACAAAAGAATTACATTGCCGTCCCCATGGAAAAAAGAGCAAATGTGAGTGCTTGTAATTATGGAGCAAAGCAGTGAAGAAGCAAATGACTTACTGAGGTCTGTAGAAGAAGTTCCAACTCTCCTCATTATTTGCAGTATATTATATATATCATACTGAATCCCTACATTTTGATATAGGAAAGATGTGTATCTTCGTACTGTGTTAGCCAGTACATAGATCTTTTGAATCCCTACAGTATTTTATGTCAGTTCAAATTGTAGTAATTTGTTGGGTTTGGTTCAATTAAAAAAAAAATAATAAATTCACGTTGTATTGCTTTTCCGCAAATCACAATTCCACAAAGCCTCCGGATACCCTAAAAAGATGTGTCTCACAGCCTTAGTAATGTAAAATTCACAATAGAAACGGATGGGCATCTGGAAGTAAATAATAGTCCGTTTAATATCACAACAGAATAACAGAATTTTCAGACGTAGGTGGGGGAATTATTAAAATTATGTCCAAAAATGTTCCTTTTTATAGTAAACAGACCAATATTTGCAAAACACTGACTCAAACTGATGGTGTCCCTGTCAGAGATAACATCATTTTGATGTGACCTGAGACGACTCCCACATTCTAAACCGAGGTATGTTTTAGTAATAATTCTTTATTTTTTTATTTACTCTACATTTTGTACACTATAATTATAGGTTTTTAAGTTTCATAATTGTTAAAGTTGAAAGTAGACTTCTGTCCATCGAGTTCTAGCTATAAATAAACTTTTGAAAAATGTTTCCACAATAATTATTGATCCTTTGCCAGAAAATATGTAACAAGAAATGCTGGGTAGGTAGTTTTATGTGCAAAAAGCTAAATATTGCAATGATCCACAGTATAGTCATGGAGAAGTCCAGAAGGATGGGTTTGGAGAGTTTTGGCTCCTCGCTAATTCCACATGAAATAGCATATTTCCTACAATCCTGAATGCTAGGGTTTCCACAAGAAACTCTGGTTACAAATTAGATAGTCTGTTGATCCCAAGGTAACGTGTGAATACTGAATCATGGAATTCTTGAAGGACGTGAACAAGAATCTGAGGCGGAACAAATATGTTTTGTGTAGGAGTATTGTCAGGGCTAACTCATGAGATCTATCAATTTCCTCAGAACTACAGTGGGTTTGGAAAGTATTCAGATCTCTTTAAATTTTTCACTCTTTGTTTCATTGCAGCCATTTAGTAAATGCAAAAAAGTTCATTTGTTTCTCATTAATATACACTCTGCACCCTGTTGTGAATGGACTTGAGATGAGTTCTGAGCAGAGGCTCCCTCTGGTGGTTATAGCGGTACTGGACTGTCCAGTGAAGATTGTGAGGATTGGGAATCAGGTGTTACTGACTGGTCTTATATAAGGGAGTCGCCTTCCCATCAGGGTTGCCGGTGATCAATTGTTCTGGTCTCAATCCTTGATTCCTGTTTCCTTTGTAGCCTGCTGGGGTCGTGTCTGCATCTCCTGCTAACAGATAAGACATTTTCTTCTTTTTGTTTTTGTGCTTGATTTTTGCATTTTGTCCTGCACTTCTGTGGGGGCCTTCAGGGTCCCCTCCGGGGGCTTTTGCCCTCTCAGTTTAGTTCAGCCACTGATGTTTTGTACATTTGCTTTTTCCAGTTTTTTCAGTGGCTGCTGTTTTGATTTTGTTACACCAGAGAACTAATTTAGGTGGTAGAGGTCGTGTGATCTCAGGTGTTTTTGAAATTAGTAGAGTTGGTGCTTTTCAGGGTTTTTTGGGATTGCAGTAAGTGCCCTTCCTATCCTTTTCTATTTAGATAGTTTGGGCCCCAACGTTTGCTCATACTATTTTCTGTCTGTGTCAGTATTTCTTCTTGTCTAACCGCCATTACATGTTTGGGGGCTTTCTATGTTCTTTGGGGATCTGCTCCGGGCAGATAGCTTTCCTCTTTCTATCTTTAGGTATAGTTAGTTTCTCAGGCTGTGACGAGGCGTCTAGGACCAACGTAGGAACGCTCCACGGCTGCCTCTAGTTGTGGTGGTTAGTCAGGGTACTGCAATCTCATAGATTCCAACTGCTCTGGTGTATTGCCTTTTTTACCTGCACTCCTCAGCTACCAAATCATAACAGTATCACCGGCCTAAACTGAAAATTATAGGGTACTCACAGAAGGGAAAACTATTGTGAAAGAAAAAAAAAGGTTGTCCAGAGTTGTCAGAGATATTTTTCTGTTTGTTGCATTTTTTTTTCCCTCTGTATCTCTGGGTGTGGGGAGGATTTTTTCTCTCAATGGAGTTTGCACAGTTGTCTGGCCGTGTGGATCAGCTTGCCACTGAGGTTCGGAGTATTGCTACCTATCTTGCTAGATTGCCTGTTGTGGAACCTAGGATTCCCATGCCAGATTTGTTTTTGGGGGATCGAGCCAAGTTTCTGAATTTCAAAGATAATTGTAAATTGTTTTTTGCCTTAAAATCTAAGTCCTCAGGAACGCAGCGCAGCAGGTTCAAATTGTCATCTCTCTCCTGCGCGGCGATCCTCAGGATTGGGCTTTTTCCCTGACACCTGGGGATCCTGTTTTGAGTGATGTTGATGCATTTTTTCAGGCCTTGGGGTTATTGTACGATGAGCCTAATGTCACTGATCAAGCTGAAAAAGCCTTGTTGGCATTAAATCAGGGGCTTGATGACGCTGAGTTATACTGTCAGAGATTCCGTAGGTGGACAGTCCTGACCAAATGGAATGACGACGCTTTGGCAGCCCTTTTTCGGAAGGGTCTGTCAGATAATGTAAAGGATGTTATGGTGGGATTCCCTATCCCTCTGGTCTCAATGATTCTATGTCATTAGCGATTCAAATTGACAGACGTTTGCGTGAGCGGAGAAGTATGCGTGGAATAGTGTTGCCTTTGTGAACCTGCTTCTGAACCCATGCAGTGTGATAAAATGGTTTCTGGGGCACAGCGTCATGAGTTTCGAAAGCGCAATGGGTTATGTTTCTACTGTGGTGATGCCTCTCATGCTATTTCAGTCTGCCCTAAGCGGGGAAGAAGTTTTGCACGCTCAGTTGTCTTGGGTAGTGTTCAGACTAAGTTTTTATTAACTGTTACTCTGATATGCTCTCTGTCCTCATTTTCTGCTCAGGCTTTCGTTGATTCGGGAGCAGCTATTAACCTGATGGATTTTGTTTTGGTAAACGTTGCGGGTTTCCCTTGATACCCTACAGAAGTTTTATTCCCCTACTGGGGATCGATTCTTACCCCTTTGGCTGAGAATAAACCTCAGTTCTCTACTCAGGTAATAATGAGGGTGAACCTGATCATCAGGAGAGCTGCAAATTTTTGGCTCTGTATAATCTGCATGACATTATCGTGCTGGGTTTCCCTTGGTTACAGTCTCATAATCCTGTTTTGGATTGGAAATCTGTGTCTGTAACCAGTTGGGGCTGCCAAGTGTTAATACCAACACTCCTGTTTTTTCTGCCTCCCCCCAGGCTCAGGATGTTCCTGACTTTTTGATTGATTTTTCTGATGTGTTTAGCGAAAGTAAATCTGCATCTTGCCTCCCCATAGGAGCTATGACTGCGCTATTGAATTAGTGCCTGGTAGTAAATTCAATAAAGGTCGCCCTTTTTTAACTTGTCTGTACCTGAAACATGACGCTATGCGGTCTTACATCAAGGAGTCATTGGAGAAGGGTCATATCAGACCATCCTCTTCACCCTTAGGTGCCGGTTTTTTCTTTGTGGCCAAAAAGGATGGTTCATTAAGGCCGTGTATTGATTATCGTCTTTTGAACAATATTACTGTGAAATATCAATATCCATTACCCTTGATTTCTGACCTGTTTTCCAGGGTGAAAGACGCTACTTGGTTTACCAAGTTGACCTCAGGGGGGCATATAACCTTATTCGCATTAAGCACGGGGATGAATGGAAGACGGCATTTAACACCCTGAGGGGCATTTTGAGTACCTTGTGATGCCCTTTGGGCTCACTAATGCTCCTTCTGTCTTCCAGTCCTTCATGAATGACATTTTCAGGGATTTTGTGGATAAATTTCTGATTGTTTATTTGGATGATATCTTGATTTTTTCTAATGACTGGGACTCTCATGTGAAACTGTTCGAACTGTATTCCAGATTTTGAGAGAGAATGCTCTGTATGTGAAGGGATCAAAGTGTCTTTTTTGGCGTACAGAGGATCTCATTTTTGGGATTCATTTTGTCCCCATCTGTTATTGAAATGGACCCGGTCAAGGTTCAGGCCATCTGTGATTGGGTCCAACCTACTTCATTAAAGGCTCTTCAAAGATTTTTGGGTTTTGCCAATTTTTATCGTAAATTTATTGGTAATTTCTCGGTTATTGTTAAACCATTAATGATTTGACCAAAAAGGGTTCTGATGTGGTGAGTTGGCCTCCTGAGCAGTCTCTGCATTTCAGGAACTTAAGCAGAGATTCACTTCTGCTCCTGTTTCTACGGCAGTTGATGTTTCTCTGCCATTTCAGGTGGAGGTTGATGCCTCTGAAATTGGGGCAGGTGCCGTTTTGTCCCAAAGAGATCCAGAGACCTCTAAAAGTAACCCTTGTGCCTTTTTCTCTCGAAAATTTTCTCTACTGAAGTAATTTGACGTGGTAATCGGGAGTTATTCCTGAAGTGGGCTTTTGAAGAGTGGAGACATTGGCTGGAGGGAGCCAAACATCAGGTGGTGGTCCTTACGGACCTAAGAATCTGGTTTATCTGGAATTGCCAAGCGACTTAATCCTAGACAGGCCAGGTGGGCCTTGTTTTTAACACGTTTTAATTGGTGGTTTCCTTTCTTCCTGGCACTAAGAATTTTTAAGGCGGATGCCCTCTCGAGGAGTTTCCTTGCGGACTCTTGAGGTATTTGATCCTTCTGTTATTTTGAAAGAAAGGTGTAGTTCTTTCCGTCATCTCGCCCAATTTGGGAGACTGGTTGGAGGGGTGTCAGGAGGATGGCCCGAGCGCTGCCCTGTTGCGAAATTGTTTGCCCCGGACCAGTGGAAAAAGAGTGTGATGTCTGAGATTCATTTTTTCCGGTTGGCCGGTCACCCCGGGGAATTTTTGGTTACCAGAGACTTGGTTTAGTCGGTCCTTTTGGTGGGCTACCTTTTCTCGTATGTCAGGAATTTGTGCAGTCCTGCGGGACTTGCTCTCGCTCAAGCCTTGCTCTCGCTTAGTGGTTTGTTGAGCATTGCCTGTCCCCAAAGAGACCATGGACCATATCTTATGGATTTAATTTCCGACCTCCCTGTTTTCGAGAATGACCGTCATCTGGGTGATTTGTGATAGTTTTTCCAAGATGAACATTTGTGCCTTACCTAAGTTGCCTTCCTCCTCGAATTTGGGCCTTTGTTCTTCAGCAAGTGGTTTGTTTACACGGCTTTTCCTGAGAACATTGTTTGACGAGGAGACCAGTTTGTTTCCAGATTTTTGGGGGGACCTTTTGTTCTAAGCTTGGTGTTCAGTTGTTTTTCCCTCGGCGTTTCTCCTCAGACCAATGGTCAAACTGGAGAGAACCAAACCAGAATTGGAGACTTATCAGATGCTTTGTGTTGCTGATCAGGATGACGGGGGTCTTTTTTGCCTTTGGCTGAGTTTGCTCTTAATAATAGGGCTAGCTCTGCCACTTTGATGTCTCCATTTTTCTGTAATTTGGGTTTCACCCCGATTTTCTTCGGGGCAGACGGAGGCTTCTGCCTGCCCAGGTGTTGACTCTGTTGTGGGGGGTATGCAACGATTTGGGCCAGGTAGTGGAGAGGTTGTCCCTCTCTCAGGAGAGGGCCAGCGGTTTGCTAACGGCATAGGACTGATGGTCCTCGGTTTAAAGTGGGGACTTGGTCTGGTTTCCTCAAAAAATATTCCTATGAGGTGGCATCTCCAAAAATTTAAGCCTAGGTTCATTGGCCTTATAAGATCATGGAGATTCTTAATCCGTTTCTTTTCGTTTGCTTTTCCGGGGACTTTAAGTCCATAACGTGTTCCAAGTCCTTGTTAAGAGGTTTTTTTGAGCCAGTGGTTCCTCTGCTTGCTGCGGGACCCTGTTCTGGTGAGGGCAATATGGAGTTTGTGGTTGAGAAAATATTGAATTCTGTTTTTTAGACGGAAACCGTATTTGGTTTAAAGTGGAGAGGTTATGGTCGGGAAAGACAATTCTTGGGTGTTTGCTTCAGACATCCATGTAGGGGACTTTTGTGCGAAATCTTTGAACTCATCCTGACGACCTGGTTGCTCAAGTGAGGGTTCGGTGCCCCCTCCTAAGGGGGGGGGTACTGTTGTGAATGGACTTGGATGAGTTCTGAGCAGAGGCTCCCTTGGTGGTTACAGCGGTATGGACTGCCAGTGAAGATTGTGAGGATTGGGAATCAGGTGTTATGATGGTCTTATATAAGGGAGTCGCCTTCCCATCAGGGTTGCCGGGGACAATTGTTTGGTTCAATCCTTGATTCCTGTTCCTTTGTGCCCCGTGTGTCGTGTCTGCATCTCCTGCTAACAGAAAGACTTTTCTTCTTTTTGTTTTTGGCTTGATTTTTGCATTTTTCCTGCACTTCTGTGGGGGCCTTCAGGGTCCCTCGGGGGCTTTTGCCCTCTCAGTTTTTGTTAGCCACTGATGTTTTGTACATTTGCTTTTTCCAGTTTTTTCTTGGCTGCTGTTTTGATTTTGTTACACCGGAACCTAATTTAGGTGGTAGAGGTCGTGTGATCTCAGGTGTTTTTGAAATTAGTAGAGTTGGGCTTTTCAGGGGTTTTTTTTTGGGGTGCAGTAAGTGCCCTTCCTATCCTTTTTTTTTAGATAGTTTGGGCCCCAACGTTTGCTCATACATTTTCTGTCTGTGTCAGTATTTCTTCTTGTCTAAAAAGCCTTACATGTTTGGGGGGGTTTCTTGTTTTTGGGGTCTGCTCCGGGGCAGATAGCTTTCCCCTTTTATTCTTTAGGTATAGTTAGTTTCTAGGCTGTGCGAGGCGTCTAGACCAACGTAGGAAGCTCCACGGCTGCCTCTAGTTTGGTGGTTAGTTAGGGTCTGCAATCTCAAGATTCAACTGCTTGGTTTTATTGCCTTTTTTACCTGCCTCCTAAACTACCAAATCTAACAGCACCCCATCTTGACTGAAAAAAAAACGAATTGTAGAAATTTTTGCCCAAATTTATTAAAAAGAAAAACTGAAATATCATGGTCATAGTACTCAGACCCTTTGCTCAGTATGAGTAGAAGCACACTTTTGATTAGTACAGCCATGATGGGAAAGATGCAATAAGTTTTTCACACCTGGATTTGGGGATTCCTTCCATTCTTCCTTGCGTCCCTCAGTTCCGTCAGGTTGGATGGTGAACGTTGGCGGACAGCCATTTTCAGGTTCTCCAGAGGTCAATTGGGTTTAGGCAGGGTTTGGCTAGGCCAGTCAAGGTGGTCAAGGTTGTTCTGAAGCCACTCCTTTGTTTTTTAGCTGGTGTTTAAGGTCATTGCTTTTTTGGGAAAATGAACCTTAGGCCAAGTCGAGGTCCAGAGCACTCTGGAAGAGGTTTTCATCCAAGATATCTCTTTTTTGGCCCCATTCATGTTTCCTTCAATTGCAGCCAGTCATCTTGTTATTGCAGTGAAAAAAACCCCATTGCATGATGTGCCACCACAAAATTTTACTGTTTTGGAATTGATCGGGCAGGTGATGAGCAGTGCTGGTTTTCTCCACAATACCGCTTAGAATTTCATCAAAAAGTTTTTATCTTTGTCTCATCAGACCAAGAATCTTATTTCTCAAAGTCTGGGAGTCCTTCATGTGTTTTTTTTTAGCAAACTCTATGTGCACTTTCATATCCTGGCATGAGGATAGGTCCCCGGGCCCCTTTATAAAGGCCCAACTGGTGGGGGGGTGCGTGAATTTCTTGTTGAATTTCCCATCTCCCCCCTGCATCTGGGAAAAACCCGCCACGTATCATGGGGGGGTTTCTTTACCTATCTCACCAAAAGGTCTTCCCAAAAATTGCTCAATTTTTTGGTGGGGCGGCCCGGGGTAGGAAGCTTCTGGGGTCCCAAACTTTCCATTTAAGGAATAAGGAGGCACTGTGCCAAAAACATTGAGTATGCAGAAATTTTTTTGTAACCCCTTTGGAAGATTGGCCTTGCCCCCTTCTGTCTTTGATCCTTTTTGAGTTCCCCTTTACCTCATGATTCTCATTTGGTTGACATGACTGTGAGCTGTGAGGTCTTAAGGGTATGCCACACTAAAAAATCGCAATGAGATCGCTAAC
>JARQOD010000001.1:480984432-481004912 GCA_033576555.1 Oophaga sylvatica | reverse complement strand
TATAATGGAAGTCAATGGGAAACTCAAGCATTTTTCCATAAGACCCTCCCTGGAGGCAGGGGGGGGGGGAAGGAAAATTCCTGACATGTATGGAAACAGCGCTCAAATGGAATGGAAACAGTATGGGCAAGATGCCTGGATGCATCTCTGACTCCCAGGTCACTGCTGAGAGCAATGTTATCAGAGTATTACTCCACTTTTGCTGACTTACAATAAAACATATGAAACTGAAGATAAAATGGATTTTATAGGAAAAAATATTAGGAAACATTCTTTCCTATTGAATGACTTGTATAAAAGGGAAAATTACAAAGAGAAAAAAAATCCATCTCTTAGGCTATGTTGATGCATAGCTTTTTTCCAATTTATCATTGCTTTCAATGGTGAAAACTCTGCACAAATGCTTTAAGGATTAAAATGCTGCTTTTTTTAAAAATACAGCAGTTTTCCATTTCAGGCATGAAAAAAAAGGAATCGTGTGCATGAGATTTCTGAATTTTTTTCCCATTTAAGGAGTGGGACTCCTAGACTGGACACTCCTACGCACTAAGTGCAAAGGCTGAAAAAATTGTACCCCTGGAAGGCATGTGCATATATAAGAATTTTAGGGGTAGGCCTCATATACATCTGTAAAAATTATGTAGTAGGGTATCATGCATACCCTGTAAAAATTAAAAGCGAGGTTCGCATCATAACCCTGCAGATATGGAGGAGGAGGATGACACGAAAAAGAATAAACCATGATCTGTATACCTTTTTGGGAGGGAGGGGGAGCATGTGAACACACTAATAAAAAGTAACATTAGAATTGGGTTTATGTTTCGCTGCTGTCATCCAATGGGGTTGAGAAATCTGTGCCAATCCACGCCTTGTTCATTTTGATAAGAGTCAGCCTGTCAGCATTTTCTTTGCGGCATTAAAAACCCTCTCTGACAAAACTTTAGCGGTAGGGCAGGCCAACACCTCCAAGGCATAGAGGGACAGTTGATGCCAGGTGTTTATCTTGAATATCTAATAATTGTATGACACAGAGGAATCATGGAGGATAATGATACTACCAGCTTCCAAAACTTTTCCCTCCTTGTCAGAGTACTCCGCGCACCAGAGCCTGGACAGTGAGAGGGTCTAATGAAAGGGTCCCAGACCTTTGATAGTCTTCCCTTGCTTCTGTTGGACCAGGTGTCTGTCTCCCTCATATCTATTCCTTGATTGTCCAAGCAACTATGACCTCTGCAGAGTTACATTAGAGCCACCACCAGGTTACGACCATTATCACACTCGACCATGCCTGGCTGTAGGTTCAGCGATGAGAGCCACAAACCTGTCTGGTTTGTTAGACCTTTCAACAAATCAACGGCGGTGTGCTGTTTGTCACCTAAACAAATGAGTCTCAGCAGAGCCTGTTGCTGCTTCATCGAGGCAATGCTGCAGATTGTGACTGATGTAGA
The DNA here is from genome assembly GCA_033576555.1 of Oophaga sylvatica. Classification (NCBI taxonomy): domain Eukaryota; kingdom Metazoa; phylum Chordata; class Amphibia; order Anura; family Dendrobatidae; genus Oophaga; species Oophaga sylvatica. The sequence goes on along the minus strand of JARQOD010000001.1, from coordinate 481,003,464 downwards.
TGACATTCAGAGATAGAGAATGAGGAGGAGGAACTGGTGCAACAGGTAGGCAAAACCCTGATGGAACTAGGTCCCACAATTCTAGGCATCGGTAACTCGTGTGACATCCCAGGGTCCAACTTGGTCCTGGCCTTCACAAAGTTCACTCACTGAGCCGTGAGGGAAATGCAGTGTCCATGGCCACAAACGCTTGTCCACAAATCGGTGGTTAATTTAACCTTCCCAGTAACTGTGCTGATTAGTGCACGAGTGATGTTATGTGACATGTGCATGTGTACAGTTTGGATGGCACAGCGGTAGATATAGTGGCAGCTGGGGACTGAGTTCCTAGGGACTAGGCTGGCCATGAAATTGCGAAAATCCTCAGTTTCCCATTCCTAGATGAAAACATTTTCATGGCAAGCAGTCTGAAAATGTAGCCGTCCAATGTTTGGGCCTGTGGGTGGGTGGCTGCCAATTTTCACTTGCATTTCAAGGCCTGGGGTAGCGACAGGTGAACACTGCGCTGGGACAAGGAAGTGGATGTGGATGCTGATGGTGCTTACAAATGTCCAATGACAGAAGTAGGGCAGAAGGCCTTGGCGTGTGCGTCTTGGACAGGGGATTGGCAAGCACATAGCACAAGGGAAGAATCAGTGGTGTTACCTGCAGACACAGATTGTGGACCCAGGCGTTCGGCCCAACAAGTTGGGTGGCTGAAAAACAGCTGTGAAACATAATTCTTGGCCGAGTAACGAGCATGCTCGAGCACCCAGATACTCAAACGAGTATCGAACATTGCAAAGCGTGCTAGCCCATCACTATTTACCACCAATCAAATGTTTTGTGAAAATTCTAGAAAAATGTGAAAAACTCGAAAACTCAAGATTCACTCATCTCTTGTTTTTACCATTGCATCTCTATCAGCAAAAGATAGACAATAATGTGCTCTCTCAATTCCCTGCTCACATTAAAAGTGTTAGGTTGGATGATGTGCTTTACAAAACCTTTAACTGAGAGAGCTGCTATAAAATTGACAATGACCTTGACAGACAAGTAAATGACAATGCAGAGAGTCTTCTTTTACTGAACCGTGTCACAAATCACGGTTGATTGAAAAATCTATGGAAGCATTTCCTGCACTAAACTGCAGGTGTGAACTGACTGATATTGGGTGGAATATCTATCTATCTAAATAGAAAAATTTAGGTGCAGTACTAGCAAGGCAAACAACTTATCTAAGGGTGCAAAAGCCTACCAGGAAAAAGCAAACCTCATTATAACCCAAAAAAAGATGAAGGCACCACTCCAAAAGTCCAAAGTATAGTGGTTTACTGACCCATCATGTCAGGGCAACATTTCACTCCAAGTGTGGAACTATTTCAAGCCTCCACACTTGGAACAAAACGTCACACCGAGATGATGGGTCAATAAACGACTATACTTTGGACTTTTGGAAGGTTGCCTTGTCTTTTTTTGGATATCTATTTACCTCTCTATCCATCTGTCCTGGTGTGATGAACTCAGTTCTATTTTACCCAGTCTCATTGGGATACAGAAAGTCTACATCTGAAAAGATTTGTTTTGTTGGTTAAATTAGACTATTATAAGCTTTTATAAAAAGTCTGATAATGTTTTTGTACATTCCCATTACAGAGCTATGAAGATTGATCAGTCATCTACAGAGAGACTTCTACTATGAATGTGAACAGTAGAGTTGAACAATGGGAAGTGTCCCAGGCTGTGTGCCTTTGTGCATCCATATAATGAATGACATAATACCAGCCTAAGTGAACAATATTGTATATGATCCCTTCATCTTATTATTTCTATTTTTCCTTTTATATGCAATGTATTAACACACCCGTTACTGACCTCAGTGGCTAAGCAAGGTAGACAGAGAGAGCCACCATGCTCAATGACTAGCTACAGTGGTGATGTCCACTGTCAACAAGATGTCAGTATTGCACCATAAACACTGAAACCCTAGCAGCAGCGAAGAGCTGACGATGTATCTAGGGCTGAACATTTCCTGCTCCTATTGCCATTTTAGGCATTTTATTGCTGCAGGACTAGTTCTTCACTTATTTATAACTTCTTTCCAGAGGAAAACAAAGTCAGATGATTTGTAAAGTTTCTAGAAAGCTGGCTGACCAGCAATATTTCCGCTCCTGATCTGCTTTGTTGCACAGCGAAAAGGAAGGCAGAGATTTCTGCTGAAATATGTTGATTTGTTATTTATTAGTGTGAGAACGTTCCATTGCTTGCTGACAATCACACTTGTTTGTTCATGCACATGAACATTGTCCCCCAAGCTGGAACAACCTTGCATGCTCATTTTCACAGTTTATTTGGACATGTCCGACTCCTCACTCATAGAGAGGCATATCCACCAAAACCCTTACAGAACATTGTGCACTACTAACCGTTGTGACCCAAGTGGTTCGTGAGCAAAGTAGAATTAAAAAATGAGAGTTAAAAGAAGGCTTTGAAAGAAGGACTTCAACATTTGTAAGAACTTTATTTTTTGTACGTTTTATCATTCTATTTTGTTTGATTGGACAATGGATGACAGTAATGAAGGTTTCTTTCAAAGCGTAATCTGACATACAGTACAGTTATATGAAAAAGTTTGGGCACCCCTATTAATCTTAAGCTTAATGTTTTATAAAAATTGGTGTTTTTGCAACAGCTATTTCAGTTTGATATATCTAATAACTATTGGACACAGTAATGTTTCTGCCTTGAAATGAGGTTTATTGTACTAACAGAAAATGTGCAATCTGCATCCAAACAAAATCTGACAGGTGCATAAGTATGGCCACCCTTATCATTTTCTTGTTTTACATACTCCTACCTACTTTTTACTGACTTACTAAAGCCCTTTTTTTGGTTTTGTAACCTCATTGAGCTTTGAACTTCATAGCCAGGTGTATTAATAGGGGTGCTCAAACTTTTTCATATAACTGTATATACACACGTGGTCAAAATTGTTGGTACCCCTCGTTTAATGGCAGAAAAACCCTCAATGGTCACAGAAATAACTTGAATCTGAGAAAAGTAATAATAAATAAAAAATCTATGAAAATGAGCAAATGAAAGTCCGACATTGCTTTTCAACCATGCTTCCATAGAATTTAAAAAAAAATAATACTCATGAAATATGCCTGGACAGAAATGATGGCACTTCTGAAAATAATGTGACAAAAGGGACATGTTATATCAAGGTGTGTCCACTAATTAGCATCACAGGTGTCTACAATCTTGGAATCAGTGAGTGGGCCTGTATAGAGGGCTACAGATACTCATTGTGCTGTTTGGTGACATGGTGTGTATCACACTCAACAAGGACCAGAGGAAGCGAAGGAAAGAGTTCTCACCGAGCAAGTTATTTAGTGGGGTAGATATGGAGAGTGGAGAAGTGGTTCAGGAGGAGTAGGCAAGTGGCCTGGTTAATGTAATAAGGAGTGGAAAAGGTCTAAGAAAAGGAAGGCTGCTCTTGTCTCTGTGCTAACAAGCAAAATTGGTAAATTTGGTGATAATACAATGGTATGGGTGTATGTAGTGGAATGAGTTGATTAATTATTCTGGGGGTTGGTAATGCAGTGTTTCCCAAACTCCAGTCGTCAACAGGTCATGTTTTCAGTATTTTCATAGTATTGCACAGGTGAGAGACTTCCTGATGCCTTGATGATACATCCACCACCTGTGCAATACTAAGGAAATCCTGAGAACATGACGCGTTGGGGGCCGTGAGGACTGCAGTTTGGGAAACGCTGATCTAGTGGAATTAATTTCAGAATAATAAATTATGCATGTATGTACACCCCATTCTCTTTATCTTTTCCTATAGCTAGCTTGATCTCGATAACATGGGTCTTTTTTCGACCATACTATTTTTTTTTTAACTATGTATTTGGTAACTAGTTAAATTCTGACTTAAGCACTGAGTGTGACTGGAGTAGAACTCATGATATAGTGTAAAGGGTTTCTCAGGACAATCCTGACTTTTTAGAAAGATAACTTGACAATAAGGTAATTACAAAGTATACTGAGATCTGCAGAAATCAGCTGTGATTTGTAGGGATACAAGGGATACCTGATATTAGGACGTCATTCAGACGTCTGTGAGTAATGTACCGTATTTTTCGGACCATAAGACGCACTTTTTTCCCCCAAAATTTTTGGGGAAAATGGGGGTGCCTCTTATGGTTGCAATACACTTACAAATACCATTGGTGGCAGCGGCGGCGGTCCCGATGCAGCCTCCCTTCCCAGGCTGGTGCGGCTGTGGCAGTGCAGCGGGGCTCTGTAGTGTGGTGGTGGCGGGCTTTGTGCTCCGGGGCAGTGGCAGCAGCTCTCTGTGCTGTGTGTGGGGGCTCCACCGGCATTTCGTCAAAGCCCGGAGGCCCCCGATCCTCTGTTAATGCCATGCTGCGGTGGCCTCCGGGAACATGGCCGCCAGCAAGATGGCCGCCGGGCCAACGCATGCTCAGATGCAAATCTCGGCAACGAGATCTCGTCGCGAGATCTCGGCAATGAGATCTCGTCCCGAGATCTGAATCTGAGCATGCATTGGCCCGGTGGCCATCTTGCCGGCGGCCATGTTCCCAGAGGCCACCGCAGCATCGCATTAATGGAGGAGTGAGGGCCTCCGGGCTTTGACGAAATGCCGGCGGAGCCCCCACACATAGCACAGAGAGCCGCTGCCACTGCTCCGGAGCACAATGCCCTGGAGCACAATGCCCCGAAGCACAGAACCCCCTGCCCCAGGGGCACAAAGCCCCCTCCTGCGGAGCACAGAGCCCCCTGCCCCAGGGGCACAAAGCCCCCTCCTGCGGAGCACAGAGCCCTTGCCCCGGAGCACAGAGCCCCCTGCCCCAGAGCACAGAGCCCCTGCCCCGGAGCACAATGCCCCTGCCCTGGAGCACAGAGCCCCCTGCCCCAGGGGCACAAAGTCCCTCCTACGGAGCACAAAGCCCCTTGCTGCGGAGCACAGAGCTTCTGCCGCGGAGCACCAAGCCCCTGCCGCAGAGCACAGAGCCCCTGCCATGGAGCACAGAGCCCTTGCCACCGCACCAGCCTGGCCGACCAAATGACCCCTGTGACCAATCATCCACCTGTGCTGATCCCTTCACAGGTAAGCTGAATTCAGACTGTAGACGGACCCCCATTTGACACTTTATTTTTTTCCCCTATTTTCCTTCTGAAAATTTGGGGTGCGTCTTATGGTCAGGTTTTTCAAGCATAACATGAATACACATTAGTTCCTGTAGGCTTTTCACACATCCGTGTTTGTTTAAGGAGCATATGGTCAGCATAAAATGCTGGAGACATGTTTGTTTTTGATGCGAGTCACAAATAAAATTACTCATTCATGCCTCTTACAGTAGATTAAAGCAGCATAAAATATGATTTTGCAGTAAACCAATAAACTATACAAATTTGGTATTGCCATGATTGTTCTGACCAAGTTACCACACAGTGAACACTGTAAAATATATCAGTGTTGAAATTGTGTTTTTTTTCCATTCATTCTCTAATCCCATTTACCTGTCTTTTACGACAGAAAGCTAGCTATCGGATATAATTAGCTCTCTGCTGGGAGCCATGGATGTAACTCTTCTCTATGTAAACCCAAACAGGAGATCTCATAAACGACACATCAGTGGTCAGCGATCTCTTTAACGACTTTGGCGGTCGTTAGGATGTCATTAGCATGTACTGAGCGCTTCTGATTCATAGGAATTTCCAGCATCGCTCCTGCTCTCTGCGTCCTGCTAGCCTGCTTTGCAACTTCTGCGATCCTCTCTGTGACGCAAAAGAGAACTTACAGATATTGCGATCCACTCCGTGACGCTAAAAACAGTCATATGCGTCACAAACGAGGTCGCTCGTCGTTCGCAAAAGGTGCCAAACACAGCGATATAGGCTCACCAGTGGGACGCCAACAATCAAAAAATGGTCCAGAACGCTAGTGAACGATCAGCAACATCACAGCGGGGGCCACATCGTTGCTACATGCCACACACAACGAGGTCGCTAACGAGATCGCTAAATAATGACGTTTTAGCGATCTCGTTAGCGATCTCATTAGCGATCTCATTTAGTGTGGCATACCCTTAAGACCTCACAGCTCACAGTGCATGTCAGACCAAATGAGAATCATGAGGTCAATGGAACTCGCAAAGGAGCTCAGAGACAGAATTGTGGCAAGGCACAGATCTTGCCAAGGTTACAAATGAATTTCTGCAGTACTCAATGTTCCTATGAGCACAGTGGCCTCCTTATTCCTTAAATGGAAGAAGTTTGGGACCACCAGAAGTCTTCCTAGACCTGGCCGTCCAGCCAAATTGAGCAATCGTGGGAGAAGAGCCTTGGTGAGATAGGTAAAGAAGAGCCCCATGATCACTGTGGCTGAGTTCCACAGATGCAGTAGGGAGATGGGAGAAAGTTCAACAAAGCCAACTATCACTGCAGCCCTCCACCAGTTGGGCCTTTATAGCAGAGTGGCCCGACGGGAGCCTATCCTCAGTGCCAGGCATATGAAAGTGCACATAGAGTTTGCTAAAAAAAAACACATGAAGGACTCCCAGACTTTGAGAAATAAGATTCTCTGGTCTGATGAGACAAAGATAGAACTTTTTGATGATAATTCTAAGCGGTATGTGTGGAGAAAACCAGGCACTGCTCATCACCTGCCCGATACAATTCCAACAGTAAAATATGGTGGTGGCAGCATCATGCTATGGGGGTGTTTTTCAGCTGCAATAACAAGATGACTGGCTGCAATTGAAGGAAACATGAATGTGGCCAAGTACAGAGATATCTTGGATGAAAACCTCTTCCAGAGTGCTCTGGACCTCAGACTTGGCCTAAGGTTCATCTTCCAAAAAGACAATGACCTTAAACACACAGCTAAAATAACAAAGGAGTGGCTTCAGAACAACTCTGTGACCACTCTTGACTGGCCTAGCCAAAGCCCTGACCTAAACCCAATTGAGCATCTCTGGAGAGACCTGAAAATGGCTGTCCGCCAACGTTCACCATCCAACCTGACGGAACTGGAGAGGATCTGCAAGGAAGAATGGCAGAGAATCCCCAAATCCAGGTGTGAAAAACTTATTGCATCATTCCATCATGGCTGTACTAGATCAAAAGTGTGCTTCTACTCAATACTGAGCAAAGGGTCTGAGTACTTATGACCATGATATTTCAGTTTTTCTTTTTTAATAAATTTGCAAAAATTTCTACAATTCTGTTTTTTTTTCAGTCAAGATGGGGTGCTGTTATGATTTGGTAGCTGAGGAGTGCAGGTAAAAAAGGCAATACACCAGAGCAGTTGGAATCTATGAGATTGCAGTACCCTGACTAACCACCACAACTAGAGGCAGCCGTGGAGCGTTCCTACGTTGGTCCTAGACGCCTCGTCACAGCCTGAGAAACTAACTATACCTAAAGATAGAAAGAGGAAAGCTATCTGCCCGGAGCAGATCCCCAAAGAACATAGAAAGCCCCCAAACATGTAATGGCGGTTAGACAAGAAGAAATACTGACACAGACAGAAAATAGTATGAGCAAACGTTGGGGCCCAAACTATCTAAATAGAAAAGGATAGGAAGGGCACTTACTGCAATCCCAAAAAACCCTGAAAAGCACCAACTCTACTAATTTCAAAAACACCTGAGATCACACGACCTCTACCACCTAAATTAGTTCTCTGGTGTAACAAAATCAAAACAGCAGCCACTGAAAAAACTGGAAAAAGCAAATGTACAAAACATCAGTGGCTGAACTAAACTGAGAGGGCAAAAGCCCCCGGAGGGGACCCTGAAGGCCCCCACAGAAGTGCAGGACAAAATGCAAAAATCAAGCACAAAAACAAAAAGAAGAAAATGTCTTATCTGTTAGCAGGAGATGCAGACACGACACAGCAGGCTACAAAGGAAACAGGAATCAAGGATTGAGACCAGAACAATTGATCACCGGCAACCCTGATGGGAAGGCGACTCCCTTATATAAGACCAGTCAGTAACACCTGATTCCCAATCCTCACAATCTTCACTGGACAGTCCAGTACCGCTAGTAACCACCAGAGGGAGCCTCTGCTCAGAACTCATCTCAAGTCCATTCACAACAGTACCCCCCCCTTGAGGAGGGGTCACCGAACCCTCACTTGAGCAACCAGGTCGGTCAGGATGAGTTCTATGATACGCACAGATGAGTCTCCTAGCATGGATGTCTGAAGCAAACACCCAAGAATTGTCTTCCTGACCATAACCTCTCCACTTAACCAAATACTGGAGTTTCCGTCTAGAAAAACGAGAATTCAATATTTTCTCAACCACAAACTCCATATTGCCCTCAACCAGAACAGGGTCAGCAGGCAAAGCAGTAGGAACCACTGGCTCAACAAACCTCTTTAACAAGGACTTGTGGAACACGTTATGGATCTTAAATGTCCCTGGAAGAAGCAAACGAAAAGAAACAGGATTAAGAATCTCCATGATCTTATAAGGTCCAATGAACCTAGGCTTAAATTTAGGAGATGCCACTCTCATAGGAATATTTTTTGAGGACAACCAGACCAAGTCCCCACTTTAAACCGAGGACCATCAGTCCTATGCCGGTTAGCAAACCGCTGGGCCCTCTCCTGAGAGAGGGACAACCTCTCCACTACCTGGTCCCAAATCTGTTGCATACGCTCCACAACAGAGTCAACACCTGGACAGGCAGAAGCCTCCGTCTGTCCTGAAGAAAATCGAGGGTGAAACCCAGAATTACAGAAAAATGGAGACATCAAAGTGGCAGAGCTAGCCCTATTATTAAGAGCAAACTCAGCCAAAGGCAAAAAAGAGACCCAGTCATCCTGATCAGCAGACACAAAGCATCTTAGATAAGTCTCCAATGTCTGGTTTGTTCTCTCAGTTTGACCATTGGTCTGAGGATGAAACGCCGAGGAGAAAGACAACTGAACACCAAGCTTAGAACAAAAGGTCCTCCAAAATCTGGAAACAAACTGGTCTCCTCTGTCAGAGACAATGTTCTCAGGAATGCCGTGTAAACAAACCACGTGCTGAAGGAACAAAGGCACCAATTCAGAGGAGGAAGGCAACTTAGGTAATGGCACAAGATGTATCATCTTGGAAAACCTATCACAAATCACCCAGATGACGGTCATTCTCTGAGAAACAGGGAGGTCGGAAATTAAATCCATAGAGATATGGGTCCATGGTCTCTTGGGCACAGGCAATGGCATCAACAAACCACTAGAGCGAGAGCAAGGCTTGGAGCGAGAGCAAGTCCCGCAGGACTGCACAAATTCCCTGACATCACGAGAAAAGGTAGCCCACCAAAAGGACCGACTAACCAAGTCTCTGGTACCAAAAATTCCGGGATGACCGGCCAACGCGGAACAATGAATCTCAGACATCACACTCTTTTTCCACTGGTCCGGGACAAACAATTTCGCAACAGGGCAGCGCTCGGGCCTATCCTCCTGACACCCCTCCAGAGCCAGTCTCAAATTGGGCGAGATGACGGAAAGAACTACACCTTCTTTCAAAATAACAGAAGGATCAAATACCTCAGGAGAGTCCGCAAGGAAACTCCTCGAGAGGGCATCCGCCTTAACATTCTTAGTGCCAGGAAGAAAGGAAACCACACAATTAAAACGTGTTAAAAACAAGGCCCACCTGGCCTGTCTAGGATTAAGTCGCTTGGCAGATTCCAGATAAACCAGATTCTTATGGTCCGTAAGGACCACCACCTGATGTTTGGCTCCCTCCAGCCAATGTCTCCACTCTTCAAAAGCCCACTTCATGGCCAATAACTCCCGATTACCAACGTCATAATTACGTTCAGTAGGAGAAAATTTTCGAGAGAAAAAGGCACAAGGGTTACTTTTAGAGGTCTCTGGATCTCTTTGGGACAAAACGGCACCTGCCCCAATTTCAGAGGCATCAACCTCCACCTGAAATGGCAGAGAAACATCAGACTGCCGTAGAACAGGAGCAGAAGTGAATCTCTGCTTAAGTTCCTGAAATGCAGAGACTGCCTCAGGAGGCCAACTCACCACATCAGAACCCTTTTTGGTCAAATCAGTTAATGGTTTAACAATAACCGAGAAATTACCAATAAATTTACGATAAAAATTGGCAAAACCCAAAAATCTTTGAAGAGCCTTTAATGAAGTAGGTTGGACCCAATCACAGATGGCCTGAACCTTGACCGGGTCCATTTCAATAACAGATGGGGACAAAATGAATCCCAAAAATGAGATCCTCTGTACGCCAAAAAGACACTTTGATCCCTTCACATACAGAGCATTCTCTCTCAAAATCTGGAATACAGTTCGAACATGTTTCACATGAGAGTCCCAGTCATTAGAAAAAATCAAGATATCATCCAAATAAACAATCAGAAATTTATCCACAAAATCCCTGAAAATGTCATTCATGAAGGACTGGAAGACAGAAGGAGCATTAGTGAGCCCAAAGGGCATCACAAGGTACTCAAAATGCCCCTCAGGGGTGTAAATGCCGTCTTCCATTCATCCCCGTGCTTAATGCGAATAAGGTTATATGCCCCCCTGAGGTCAAGCTTGGTAAACCAAGTAGCGTCTTTCACCCTGGAAAACAGGTCAGAAATCAAGGGTAATGGATATTGATATTTCACAGTAATATTGTTCAAAAGACGATAATCAATACACGGCCTTAATGAACCATCCTTTTTGGCCACAAAGAAAAAACCGGCACCTAAGGGTGAAGAGGATGGTCTGATATGACCCTTCCCAATGACTCCTTGAGTAAGACCGCATAGCGTCATGTTCAGGTACAGACAAGTTAAAAAGGCGACCTTTATTGAATTTACTACCAGGCACTAATTCAATAGCGCAGTCATAGCTCCTATGGGGAGGCAAGAATGCAGATTTACTTTCGCTAAACACATCAGAAAAATCAATCAAAAAGTCAGGAACATCTGAGCCTGGGGGGAGGCAGAAAAACAGGAGTGTTGGTATTAACACCTTGGCAGCCCCAACTGGTTACAGACACAGATTTCCAATCCAAAACAGGATTATGAGACTGTAACCAAGGGAAACCCAGCACGATAATGTCATGCAGATTATACAGAGCCAAAAATTTGCAGCTCTCCTGATGATCAGGTTCAACCTCATTATTACCTGAGTAGAGAACTGAGGTTTATTCTCAGCCAAAGGGGTAGAATCGATCCCCAGTAGGGGAATAAACTTCTGTAGGGGTATCAAGGGAAACCCGCAACGTTTACCAAAATCAAAATCCATCAGGTTAATAGCTGCTCCCGAATCAACGAAAGCCTGAGCAGAAAATGAGGACAGAGAGCATATCAGAGTAACAGTTAATAAAAACTTAGTCTGAACACTACCAAGACAACTGAGCGTGCAAAACGTCTTCCCCGCTTAGGGCAGACTGAAATAGCATGAGAGGCATCACCACAGTAGAAACATAACCCATTGCGCTTTCGAAACTCATGACGCTGTGCCCCAGAAACCATTTTATCACACTGCATGGGTTCAGAAGCAGGTTCACAAGGCAACACTATTCCCGCATACTTCTCCGCTCACGCAAACGTCTGTCAATTTGAATCGCTAATGACATAGAATCATTGAGACCAGAGGGGATAGGGAATCCCACCATAACATCCTTTACATTATCTGACAGACCCTTCCGAAAAAGGGCTGCCAAAGCGTCGTCATTCCATTTGGTCAGGACTGTCCACCTACGGAATCTCTGACAGTATAACTCAGCGTCATCAAGCCCCTGATTTAATGCCAACAAGGCTTTTCAGCTTGATCAGTGACATTAGGCTCATCGTACAATAACCCCAAGGCCTGAAAAAATGCATCAACATCACTCAAAACAGGATCCCCAGGTGTCAGGGAAAAAGCCCAATCCTGAGGATCGCCGCGCAGGAGAGAGATGACAATTTGAACCTGCTGCGCTGCGTTCCCTGAGGACTTAGATTTTAAGGCAAAAAACAATTTACAATTATCTTTGAAATTCAGAAACTTGGCTCGATCCCCAAAAACAAATCTGGCATGGGAATCCTAGGTTCCACAACAGGCAATCTAGCAAGATAGGTAGCAATACTCCGAACCTCAGTGGCAAGCTGATCCACACGGCCAACAACTGTGCAAACTCCATTGAGAGAAAAAATCCTCCCCAGCACCCAGAGATACAGAGGGAAAAAAAAATGCAACAAACAGAAAAATATCTCTGACAACTCTGACAACCTTTTTTTTCTTTCACAATAGTTTTCCCTTCTGTGAGTACCCTATAATTTTCAGTTTAGGCCGGTGATACTGTTATGATTTGGTAGCTGAGGAGTGCAGGTAAAAAAGGCAATACACCAGAGCAGTTGGAATCTATGAGATTGCAGTACCCTGACTAACCACCACAACTAAGGCAGCCGTGGAGCGTTCCTACGTTGGTCCTAGACGCCTCGTCACAGCCTGAGAACTAACTATAACCTAAAGATAGAAAGAGGAAAGCTATCTGCCCCGGAGCAGATCCCCAAAGAACATAGAAAGCCCCAAACATGTTAATGGCGGTTAGACAAGAAGAAATACTGACACAGACAGAAAATAGTATGAGCAAACGTTGGGGCCCAAACTATCTAAATAGAAAGGATAGGAAGGGCACTTACTGCAATCCCAAAAAACCTGAAAAGCACCAACTACTAATTTCAAAAACACCTGAGATCACACGACCTCTACCACCTAAATTAGTTCTCTGGTGTAACAAAATCAAAACAGCAGCCACTGAAAAAACTGGAAAAAGCAAATGTACAAAACTCAGTGGCTGAACTAAACTGAGAGGGCAAAAGCCCCCGGAGGGGACCCTGAAGGCCCCCACAGAAGTGCAGGACAAAATGCAAAAATCAAGCACAAAAACAAAAAGAAGAAAATGTCTTATCTGTTAGCAGGAGATGCAGACACGACACAGCAGGCTACAAAGGAAACAGGAATCAAGGATTGAGACCAGAACAATTGATCACCGGCAACCCTGATGGGAAGGCGACTCCCTTATATAAGACCAGTCAGTAACACCTGATTCCCAATCCTCACAATTCACTGGACAGTCCAGTACCGCTATTAACACCAGGGGAGCCCTGCTCAGAACACTCAAGTCCTTCACAACAGGGTGCAGGTGTATTTAATGAGAAACAAATGAACTTTTTTGCATTTACTAAAGGCTCAATGAAACAAAGGTGAAAAATAAAGAATCGAATACTTTCCAAACCCCTGTAGTTTGAAAATTGATAGATTCCAGAGTTAGGCCCTGACAATCTCCTACACAAAAATATTTGTTCCGCCTCAGTTTCTTGTTCCGTCCTTCAAGAATTCCATGACATATTCACACGTTACCTTGGGACAACAAGACTATCTAATTTGTAACCAAGAGTTTCTTGTGGAAACCCTAAATTCAGGTTTGTAGGAAATATTATTTCTGTGGAATTGCGGGGAAACCAAAAACTCCCCAAACCCCACCTTCTGGTTCCCATGACTATACTTGGGATAAATTTGCAAATTACTTTTTGACATAAAACTACCTACCAGCATTCTTTTACATATTTTTGCAAAGGATCATATTATTTGGGAAAATTTTAAAAGTTTATTTAAGCTAGAACTCATGGACAAAGTTCTTTCAATTTTAAAATTTAAAGAAACTTAAAAAACCTATAATTATAGTGACAAAATGAGAGTAAATAAAAAAATAAAGAATTATTACAAAAAAACATACCCGGTTTGAAGTGGGAGTGTCTCAGGTCCATCAAAATGATGTTTTCTCTGACAGGGAACCACAGTTTGAGTCAGTGTTTTGCAAATTGGTTGTTTACTATAAAAGGACATTTTTTGGACTAATTTTAATAATTCCCCCACCAGTCTAAAAAATTGTTTTTCTGTTGTGATATTTAAAGGATTTTTATTTATTCAGATGCCCATCCGTTTCATTGTGAATTTTACTTTATAAGGCTGTGAACATCTTTTTAGGGTATCCGGAGGCTTTGTGGAATTGTGATTTGCGGAAAAGCAATACAACGTGAATTTTTATTTTTTTTTTAATTGAACCAAAACCAACAAATTACACAATTTGAAATGACAAAATACTGTAGGGTTCAAAAGATCTAGTATGGCTAAAAACAGTCGAAAATACCATCTTTCCTAAAACAAAAGTAGGTTCAGTATGATTTATTAATTACTGCAAATAATGGGAGGTTGGAACTTTTTCTACAGACCTAGTAAGTCATTTGCTTCTTCACTGCTTGCCCCAAAATTTTAAAAACTCACATTTCCCTTTTTTTTTCCATGGGACGGCAATGAATTCTTTTGAATATTCTCATAGGTCTTGAGTGTGGATTTTTTTTTTTATACAATTGGATCATTTGGGGATTTTTCATTAAATTAACATTTGTAACTTCCAAAACAGCTTTCAGAAATATGTTTTATTAAAATTATTTTCGTCTATTCTTCCATTGTCCTGGATAATTAAAAGCTAAACATTTCTTAACCCTACGGGGACCTTAAGCAACTGATACAGTATTGTACATTTCATTTTTTATAACCATACCACGCTTTAATTTATGTAATTTTTTAAAGGAAGCCTGTTTTCAAGTCATAGCGCCCAAAACAAACCTAATTAAGTTTTGCAATCTTTCCTTAACCGTAACCTTTTCGTGGCTTTCGATTACGAATTAATCTAAATTAGCTTTGAACAATCGCGCAATGTAAAATTAATGCTTGACTAGCCGGGGGGGCACAGATATATCCCTGCTTTAACCCCCCTTTAACATGTAAGACGTCCTTGAAGCCATGAGTGAATAATTTATTACGTCGGGGTTTTGAAAATCTTGTGTGTGCTACGATTTTCGCCTCCCTGGGAATTCGCAGTGAAGTGGGTTTACGTTCCTCGGCTTCATCATGCCGAAATTCCACCGTACCCGGTTTGCACAAAGTCATCGGTGTGTCGCTCTTGCAACCATGTCAGTCACTCCCACAGGAGAATTTGCTTACATGATGAGAGGAAGGGTTAGTCCAATGAAATGATACATCTTGTAATATTTCAAATTAATTGATTTTACAAATTTTACTAATTTAAATATTAAAATTTTAAAAAACCGATAACATATTAATGATGGAAAAAAAAAACCAATTGGCAAAAGAATAAAACTTAATTTTTAAAAATAAATTTAAAAATTTGGTGGTAGAAAGATAACCCCCCGACACGAATGCCCTTTAGCCCCGATAAGATTGACTTTACATACAGTACAGACCAAAAGTTTGGACACACCTTTTTAATCAAAAATTTTTCTGTATTTTTTATGACATAAAATTGAGAATCACACTGAAGGATCAAAACTATGAAGTAAACATGTAGAATATTTATTTTAAAATTTCAAAAAAGTTGAAAAAACTGAAAATAGTCTTTATTAAAGGTCTTCAAAAAACCACCCCTTTTCTTTGTTACTGCTTTGCACGCAGAAAAGTGAACGGATGGTTCTACATGCCGGTTCCCCCCCTGAAGCTGGAGGGGGTGGTGGAAAAAGGGGGGGTGCTTTTTTGGTGACACTGTTGGGGGGTTTTTTCAAAAAATTAAAGCATACTAAAGCGCAGGCTACCACAATCTTGCGCAGCATGCATTCCATCCCCGGTTTCATTTATTGGCACATTTATTTTTTCAACAAACAATGACCCCAAAAAACCCCCCCAATGTGTAAGGGGATTTTACCAAAAGGAGGGGTTGGGGGGGCTACGCGATGACCTGGCCTCCACAGTCACCAACCTAAACCCAATCGAGATGGTTTGGGGTGAGCTGACCGCTCACCTTTTTAATTTTGAATAAATCCCAACGTGTCCCAGAAAGCACCCCCACCCCCTCACACCACCTCCTCCGTTCCGATGGAACTAAAAAATATAACGTAGCACTACATAAAGGGGAAATAGGAACCCCAAACCCAAAATGAAAAATTAGAAAAATAACTTGCACTAAACTTTTTTGGAAAAATCGAAAAAATTTTTTGCAGCCAAAAAAAAATAAAAATTTCGGTCCAATTTGGCCTTTTATCAAAGTACCGATGCTTTATTGGGGCCCTTTTGGACTGCGTATCACTACAAATTGTAATCAGGGTTTTTTTGAAGCCAATTTCCCTTTTTAGTGTCCAACCGGGAAAGTTCCGGTTTCACTGAAATTGGGTTAATTGGATGAGCCCCCCGTATCCAGGGGGTTAAGCTTTCACTAAATATAGTGATTGTTTTCCCCCCTTTTCCGATGAAAACAGTGGAAAGTACCGGTGGTGACACGTGGGGTCGGTCCTCCCCCAAAAAGCGGATCCCCCTTTTGGTGCCTGGGAACCGGAGTAAGCCCCTCATTAAACCCTTTTTGCACGCAAAGCAGAATCAAAACAAAAGGGGTATTTTAAAAAAACCCTAAATTTAAAAACATATTTCAGTTTTTACACTTTTTTTAAAGTTAATGTATTTTTTACATTTTGGTCTGTTCTGTAGATGTAAAAAAAATAATACAGTTGTGTTTAATGCATAAAAAAAGGGGTAGCAACTTTTTTGATATTTGGTATTTTTAAAAACCCTTTTTATTTTTTACTCTGATTCTTTTCCGTAAATTATATTATTTTTTTTTTTGAAAAAAAAACCAAAACCTAGTCCGCGTTTTTTTTGAAAAGGGAAACAGGGCAGTAGGTTAGGTTTCTAAATTGAGCCGCAATGGCCTTTTTAATGAAAAAAACGGCTGGACCATTATTTTCCGCAAAGGGTTTTTTAAAAAGGGCACTATGGTTTGCTAATGTATACTATATTAAGTGAAGATATTAAATGGAAAATTTTGCTGGCGTTATATGGAAAATTAAAAGGGGAATATTATACTAAAATGGACAATTTTTTAGTTTTATAAAAAAAAAAATAAGCATTTTTGTTTTCTTTAAAAGTTGGGGCTCTAGCCCTATTATTGATAACCCTACAATAGGAATTTTGATATTATTGAATGTGCGCTTATTTGAATTAGCATAATTCTCTCAAATAAATGAAGTGCTAATTAAAAGGGGAAAAAAGACATAAAGTTTTTCACCCGGTCTTGCACAAGCGGTGATTCTTTTCCAAAGGACCCAAACAAAGAAGATGACCTTTGCAATGTTCTAATCCTGGAACAAAAAAAGTCAGCTTTAGGAATATTTAATTTTTGTTCAGCTAAAGGGGGAAAAAAAAGCGTGGAGACAACTCACACTTACTTGGCCACTTAACTTCCAATAGGATTGAGCTGCAGAGATGAGGAAATCTAACATTCATTTTTGGGTTAAACATGGAAAATTCAAAAAAGGGCTATTTTAATTTTTTACAAACTGTAAGGGGCCAAAGCCCTGATTGCCTTGAAAAGAAGCACTAAAGACTTTTTATGCATTTTAAATTTAAAAAGTTTCCAAAAATCCCTTTTTTAGGGCATACCGCCAACCAAAAATTTCAGAAAAAGTAATAACTTTTTAAAGACACTTTTTTTTTTGGGGGCCATTAACAAGTTTTTTTTTTAGAAAAGGAAAGAAGCAATGGCTCCTTTTTGCTATTAAAAGAAACCTTATTGGGTCTCAATAGGTTTGATGTTTTTGGGAAACGAAGAAGAATGGTTTTTTTTGCCCCCAAAAAAAATTATCCTTTTTGGAGAGCAACAAAAAGGGTTTTTGTTTTTGGAAAAAGAAGAAACATTTTTTTTTAGCCCCTTTAAAAAAAATTCCTTTTTTTTTTGGGTAGCAACAGGTTTTTGATGGAAAAAGAAAAGCAATGGCTTCTTTTAACGGAGAAAAAGATCCTTTTTGGGAGCAATTTAGGTTTTTTTTATTTACCCTTTTTTGGCAATTTTTGGTGTTCCCCAGCCATTTGGATCACCTGCCATGAATTTTAACCACATTTTGGGCCGGGCAGCAACCCCCGGGGAAGTGCCCCGGGGGCCCAGAGGGGGGGGGGGGGGGCCATTCACAGTGGGGACACCCCGGGCTATGGGGGGCCCCGTGCCCAGCAAAAAACAGCCAGGAAGAAATATTTATTTTTTTTTTTTTTTTGGGACAATATAAGGGACCATATATTGGGGCCCCAAAAAATGGAGTATCATATTTGGGGCCCTATACACTGGCATCATATATGGGGGGGCCCTCATACACTGGAGATTTTTTGGGGCACATCATACATGGGCATAATTTGGGGGGCCCCCAAAAAGGAGCATCAATTTTTGGGGCATTACAGGGGGGTATATACACTGGGGACATATAGGGGCCCCCTTTT
This sequence comes from Oophaga sylvatica, assembly GCA_033576555.1. NCBI lineage: Eukaryota > Metazoa > Chordata > Amphibia > Anura > Dendrobatidae > Oophaga > Oophaga sylvatica. Next base: position 480,985,163 of record JARQOD010000001.1, on the reverse strand, counting down.
TATGGAGATTATATGGGGGGCCGTCATACACGGACATCTATATGGGGCCCATTTTTGGGCTTATATGTGGCCCCTTTTTAATGGACATCAAATAGAGTAGGTCCATTTAATGAAGCTTATATGGGGCAATCATGCACTCAAGCACAATAGGGGCCCCAATACGGACTATAGGGGCCCATTATATATGGAAAATAAATGGGGGCCCCTTATTTTTGGAACCTAGGGGTTATATATGGGGGATCATTTGGGGCCATTATAATGGAGCATTATATGGAGCCCTTTATATGGAGCATTTTTTGGGCTCATTATTCTGTATGGAGCCTTTGGGGGGACCATAATATGTTGGGGGAATAATAAGGCTTATTATTCTGAATGGAACACTATGTGGGGGCCAAACCCTTTTGAACAAATATAGAGCTCATTTTCTTAGGAGCAATAAATGGGGGGCATTATTTCCCAAAAAGGGCACTAGTGGTGCCCTAATACTGATGGAGAATAAGGAGCTCATTTTTCTGTATGGAGCAAATATGGGGTCATTTTCTGCATGGGCCTATTAGTGCCCATAATACATGGAGACTATCTCTTGTCTTTTGGGGGCCATTGAATTTACAATGATTCACTATGTAATGATGAAAAAGTGAAATCTTTGGGGTTGTACATACCTATATTTCTCTCCATATCTGGGTCAGAATTTGGCTGGTTTTTAAAGGGGCCCTTTTTGGCTTTTTTGC
>JARQOD010000001.1:480859849-480984332 GCA_033576555.1 Oophaga sylvatica | reverse complement strand
TGACTGGTGCCACGTACCTCTTAAGTAATGACTTGTGGAACACATTATGAATTTTAAACGTAGGAGGGAGGTCCAGACAAAATGCCACAGGATTAATTATGGAACTGATCCTGTACGGCCCGATGAATCTGGGGCCCAGCTTCCAGGAGGGAACTTTAAGTTTTATATTCCTGGTAGACAACCATACCAGATCGTTCACATTAAGATCTGGACCAGAAACTCTCCTCCTATCAGCCATACGTTTATAACGGTTCCCCATAGCACTCAGATTATTCAATACACCTCTCCACACTGAAGCAAGTGACGACGAGAAACGCTCCTCCTCAGGAACCCCAGAAGGGCCCCCCCCATTGAATGTACAAAACTGGGGATGAAAACCATATGCCCCAAAAAACGGGGACTTACCAGTGGACTCGCTCCGCCTGTTGTTAAGAGCGAACTCTGCCAGAGGCAAGAAAGAAGACCAGTCCTCCTGGTTCTCTGAGACAAAACACCGAAGATAAGTCTCTAGGCTTTGATTCAGACGCTCTGTCTGACCATTGGTCTGCGGATGAAAAGCCGAGGAAAATGACAATTGCATCCCCCGACGTAAACAAAATGCCCTCCAAAACTTGGACACAAACTGAGACCCCCTATCTGACACCACATCAGAAGGCAACCCATGAAGTCTCACAATCTCCCCAATGAACACCTGCGCCAGAGTTTTAGCATTAGGGAGGGCAGGAAGAGCAATGAAATGTGCCATCTTACTGAACCTGTCAACAACCACCAGTATGACAGTCTTCCCTGACGACTGAGGAAGGTCTGTGATGAAGTCCATAGACAAATGAGTCCATGGACGCTCCGGAAGTTTCAAGGGTAAGAGGGTCCCAGACGGACGGGTATGAGGGGTCTTAGAGCGAGCACAAACCCCACAGGACGCGACAAAAGTTAAAACATCTTTATTAACGTTAGGCCACCAAAACCGGCGAGAAAGGAGATCTAAAGTAGCCTTACTCCCTGGATGTCCTGCTAAAGCAGAATTATGATGTGCCTCAATAACCTTTTGTCTCAACTGATTTGGGACAAACAGTCTCCCTGGAGGTCCTGCAGGGGCGTCCCCCTGAACCTCTAATACCTCCTCCTCAAGCTCAGAACATACAGCCGACACTACCACCCCCTCCTGAAGGATAGGAATCGGGTCATCCATTTTCCCGGCCCCTGGGAAACTGCGAGACAAGGCATCCGCCTTAACATTCTTAGATCCAGGGCGATAAGTGACAACAAAATTAAACCTGGTAAAAAACAACGACCATCGAGCTTGTCTGGAATTCAGACGCTTAGCAGATTCCAAATACAGCAGGTTCTTGTGATCAGTAATGACGGTGACCGGGTGGACTGCCCCCTCCAAAAAGTGACGCCATTCTTCAAAAGCCAACTTAATGGCCAAAAGTTCCCTATTGCCGATATCATAATTCCTTTCGGCGGACGACAATTTTTTTAGAAAAGAAAGCGCACGGATGCCATTTACCAGGGGACGGACCCTGGGACAATATTGCACCCACCCCTAAGTCAGACGCGTCCACCTCCACAACGAACGGCTGTGATGCATCTGGTTGGATGAGAACGGGTGCCGAAGCAAAACATTTTTTCAAAGAGGAAAAAGCTTGGCAAGCTTTGTCCGACCATTTAGAAAAATCCGTCCCTTTTCTTGTCATGTCAGTGAGAGGTTTGACAACAGATGAGAAATTACAAATAAATTTCCGGTAGTAGTTAGCAAACCCCAGAAAACGCTGCAGAGCCTTAAGATCCTCTGGCTGATCCCATTCAAGCACTGCTCTCACCTTTTCAGGGTCCATACGGAAACCGGAGGCTGACACCAAGAAACCCAAAAACTGAAGTTCCTGTACGGCGAATACACACTTTTCCAGTTTAGCGTATAGTTTATTGTCTCGCAAGATCTGCAACACCTGTCTCACATGCTCCTGGTGAGACACAAGATCTGGTGAGTAAATTAAAATGTCATCCAAATATACGACCACAAACAGCCCCACCAGATGACGAAAAATGTCATTAACAAAATGTTGGAATACTGCTGGTGCAGTAGTCAGACCAAAAGGCATGACAAGGTTCTCATAATGTCCCTCCGGCGTGTTAAACGCCGTTTTCCACTCATCCCCCTCTTTTATCCTAATCAGATTATACGCCCCCCTGAGATCCAATTTAGAGAACCATTTGGCGCCAACAATTTGATTGAAGAGATCAGGAATCAGAGGGAGTGGATACGGATCTCGAACAGTAATCCGATTAAGTTCGCGGAAATCCAAGCAAGGGCGTAGGCCTCCATCTTTTTTCTTCACAAAGAAGAACCCCGCGGCCACTGGGGAAGATGAAGGTCTAATATGCCCTTTGGCCAGACTTTCCGAAATATAATCTTTCATAGCCTGCCTCTCAGGACCAGAAAGGTTATATAACCTAGCTTTAGGTAACTTAGCATCAGGAAGTAAATTAATAGAGCAGTCATACACACGATGAGGAGGCAACTCCTGACACCCCTCATCAGAGAACACATCCCCAAAGTCCTCCAAAAAAGGAGGCAAAGTACTAGGCACGACCGCACTGATGACTGTGTTCATGCAGTTACTTTTGCAAAACTCACCCCATTGGCTTATCTCTCTGGACTGCCAATTAATCACAGGGTTATGTTTAACCAACCAAGGAAGTCCCAACACAATAGGAGTAGGTAGACCCTCCAACACATAACAAGATAATAGTTCCCTATGTATTGCCCCTACCCGAAGGTCAATGTTATGAACCTCATGAACAAAGCTACCTTGGCCAAGAGGCCTGGCGTCAATGGAGAATATAGGGATAGGTTTGACCAATACACTCAGATGCATACCTTGAGCCTGAGCAAACTGAGCGTCAACCAGATTAGCCCCGGACCCACTATCAAGAAGAACAGAAAATCTCTCCACTCTCGTACCAACCACCACCTCCACTGGTACAAGGAACTGAGAAGAACTAGCGGACGAAATACATACTCCCAGGTTGTCGTCCACCACACAACCTGGGATTAACAGTTTTCCGGCGACTTTTTGCTCAACAAGGCACGGGATGGACATCCCCCAACAAAATGTCCCTCTTTCCCGCAGAAGAAACACCTTCTAGTCCTGCGGCGTACCGCCAATCCCCTCCTACGAAATGATGTCCCTCCCAACTGCATAGGCTCCTCCGAACAGACAAGGGGAACCTCAACATAAGGGACTTTAGTAGTAGGTGGAGTAACAACAGGGGGCGGAGTTACCTCGCACCTCTCCCGGAGCCGTCTATCAGTACGGATAGCTAGGGCCATAGCAGCCTCCAGTGATGGAGGAGAATCATACTGAGCCAAAACGTCCTTTAATTTGTCATAAAGCCCATGACAAAACTGGCTCCTAAGAGCTGGGTCATTCCACTGAGTATCTGTGGCCCATCTACGGAACTCAGAAGCAAATTCCTCCGCCGGACGATCTCCCTGCTGTATCTTACGTAATTTTGTCTCAGCAAGAGAGACCCGATCTGGGTCATCATATACCAAACCCAGGGCAGTAAAAAATCGATCTACTGACTGTAGAGCCGGGGATCCCGGAGGAAGGGAGAAGGCCCAGGATTGAGGGTCCCCTTGTAGGAGCGAGATAACAATTCCCACTCTCTGCTCTTCACTCCCTGATGATCGAGGCCGAAGCCGAAAATACAATTTACATGCTTCCCTGAAGGTAAAAAATTTGTCTCGCCCACCAGTGAACCTGTCCGGGAGAGCTACTTTAGGATCAAATCTGGTTTGCTCCGAGGGAGACAAAACTTTGGACTTAATGTCCGTCAGCTCCATGGATAATCCCTGCAACTGCAGAGCCAGCTGGGCTACTGGATCCATGGCAACTGGGAATAATTTTATGGGCCAGTGAAAATGTCACGCGGTCTTATGATATGTGTACGATGTCAGTAAACTATTCTTAAAAGAACAACACTCTATACAACATATAGATTAGCAACATCAGCATGTAAATATAGAATAGATTTACCTGACACGATATCCGTTGAACTCAGGGTTAATCTTGAGGACTTGATACACTGTCACAGGAAAGAGGAGGACCGGGGGTCTAACCTGACCCTAAACTGGGGTCCTAACTAATCCCTCACCTTGGAGGTACTGATAATGGTTCAGAGGTCCAAGTCTCCAGCCTAACCCTGTCTCCTATCAGTCCCTGAACCCTGTAATCAGTCCTAAGAAGGATTCTGATTACCACCAAAGGGATATGGGCTGATCTCTGCTAAATACACAGATTAGACATATAAGACAGACTGGAGAAAACACAGACTTGCATACACACTCAAACACAGAAGGAACATAAATGATCTGGGATATTAAACTCTAAGCAAGGTGAGCTTAAAACAACTAAGGAGCTCTTTAACTTAAGTCTATACAGATACAATCCTATCTGTGGTCTGCATGAAGAATTTCACTGGCAACTCCCAAAACAGAAAACCAGAGATTTAAAGGAAACCAATCAACAAATAATTAATTGCAGCCGGGAGAAACTGCACCCAGTCCCAGAACTGAGCACAGACAGAATTAACTCCCTAACTGCCAAACACAAAGAAACAGCAACTCAGCTGTGAGAAGTCAGAATGTGCAACCGCGACGATCTTCGTGGCGATGCACACATGACAATTTCATCCTCAGACCAATGGTCAAACTGAGAGAACAAACCAGACATTGGAGACTTATCTAAGATGCTTTGTGTCTGCTGATCAGGATGACTGGGTCTCTTTTTTGCCTTTGGCTGAGTTTGCTCTTAATAATAGGGCTAGCTCTGCCACTTTGATGTCTCCGTTTTTCTGTAATTCTGGGTTTCACCCTCGATTTTTTTCAGGACAGACGGAGGCTTCTGTCTGTCCAGGTGTTGACTCTGTTGTTGAGCGTATGCAGCAGATTTGGGACCAGGTAGTGGAGAGGTTGTCCCTCTCTCAGGAGAAGGCCCAGCGGTTTGCTAACCGGCATAGGACTGATGGTCCTCGGTTTAAAGTGGGGGACTTGGTCTGGTTGTCCTCAAAGAATATTCCTATGAGAGTAGCATCTCCTAAATTTAAGCCTAGGTTCATTGGACCTTATAAGATCATGGAGATTATTAATCCTGTTTCTTTTCGTTTGCTTCTTCCAGGGACATTTAAGATCCATAACGTGTTCCACAAGTCCTTGTTGAAGAGGTTTGTTGAGCCAGTGGTTCCTGCTGCTGTGCCTCCTGACCCTGTTTTGGTTGAGGGCAATCTGGAGTATGTGGTTGAGAAAATATTGGATTCTCGTTTTTCTAGACGAAGACTCCAGTATTTGGTTAAATGGAGAGGTTATGGTCAGGAAGATAATTCTTGGATGTTTGCTTCGGACATCCATGCTAGGAGACTTATCCGTGCGTATCATAGAACTCATCCTGACCGACCTGGTTGCTCAAATGAGGATTCGGTGACCCCTCCTCAAGGGGGGGGTACTGTTGTGAATGGGTTTGAGATGAGTTCTGAGCAGAGGCTCCCTCTGGTGGTTACAAGCGGTACTAGTGAGGATTGTGAGGACTGGGAATCAGGTGTTACTGATTGGTCTTATTTAAGGGAATCATTTTCCCATCAGGGTTGCCGGTGATCAATTGTTCTGGTCTGAATCCTTCTTTCCAGTTTCCCTTGTAGCCTGCTGTGTCGTGTCTGCATCTCCTGCTATCAGATAAGACAATTTCTTATTTTGTGTTTTTGCTATATTTTTGCATTTGGTCCTGCACTTCTGTGGGGGCATTCTGGGTCCCCTCCGGGGGCTTTTGCCCTCTCAGTTTAGTTCAGCCACTGTGTTTTGTACTTTTGCTTTTTCCAGTTTTTTCAGTGGCTGCTGTTTTTGTTACACCAGAGAACTAATTTAGGTGGTAGAGGTCGTGTGATCTCAGGTGATTTTGAAATTAGTAGAGTTGGTGTTTTTCAGGGTTTTCTGGGATTGCAGTAAGTACCCTTCCTGTCCTTTTCTATTTAGATAGTTTGGGCCCCAGCTTTTGCTCATACTATTTTCTTTCTGTGTCAGTATTTCCTCTTGTCTAACCGCCATTACATGTTTGGGGGCTTTCTATTATCTTTGGGGTTCTGCTACGGGGCAGATAGCTTTCCTATTTCTATCTTTAGGTGTAGTTAGTTTCGCAGGCTGTGACGAGGCGTCTAGGACCAACGTAGGAACGCTCCACGGCTGCCTCTGGTTGCGGTGGTTAGTCAGGGTACTGCAATCTCATAGATTCCAACTGCTCTGGTGTATTTCCTTTTTTGCTTGCACTCCTCAGCTACCGTAACATAACAGGATACCCCCCACAAGTAACCCCATTTTGGAAACTAGACCCCCAAGGAACTTATCTAGATGTGTGGTGAGAGCTTTGAACCCCCAATGGGCTTCACAGAAGGTTATAACGTAGAGCTGTAAAATTAAAAAATCATATCTTTTCCACTAAAATGATCTTTCCACCCCCAATTTTTATTTCCCAAAGGGTAAAAGGACCCCAAAAGTTATTGTGCAATTTGTCCTGAGTGCGCTGATACCCCATATGTGGGGGTAAACCACTATTTGGGCGCATGGCAAAGCTTGGAAGGGAAGCAGCGCCATTTGACTTTTTTGGCTGGAATTGAGATTGGACGCCATGTCGCATTTGGAGAGTCCCTGTGTGCCTAAACAGTGGAAACCCCCCACAAGTGACCCAATTTTGGAAACTAGACCCCCCAAGGAACTTATCTAGATGTGTGGTGAAAGCTTTGAACCCCCAAGGGCTTCACAGAAGGTTATAACGTAGAGCAGTAAAATTAAAAAATCATATCTTTTCCACAAAAATGATCTTTCCACCCCCAATTGTTATTTTCCAAAGGGTAACAGGACCCCAAAAGTTATTGTGCAATTTGTCCTGAGTATGCTGATACCCCATATGTGGGGGTAAACCACTATTTTGACGCATGGCAGAGCTGGAAAGGGAAGGAGCGCCTTTTTCAAATGCAGATTTTGATGGAATGGTCTGCGGGTGTCATGTCACGTTTGGAGAGTCCCTGATGTGCCTAAACAGTAGAAACCCCCCACAAGTGACTCCATTTTGGAAACTAGACCCCCCAAGGAACTTATCTAGATGTGTGGTGAGCACTTTGAACCCCCAAGTGCTTCACAGAAGTTTATAACGTAGAGCCGTGAAAATAAAAAAATATTTTTTTCCACAAAAATTACCTTTTTGCCCCAAATTTTTATTTTTCTAAGGGTAACAGGAGAAATAGGACCCCAAAAGCTATTGTGCAATTTGTCCTGAGTACGCTGATATCCCATATGTGGGGGGGAACCACTATTTTGACGCATGGCAGAGCTCGGAAGGGAAGGAGCACCGTTTTTAAATGCAGACTTTGATGGAATGGTCTGCGGGTGTCATGTCGCGCTTGGAGAGCCCCTGATGTGCCTAAACAGTAGAAACCCCCACAAATGACCCCATTTTGCAAACTAGACCCCCCCAAGGAACTTATCTAGATGTGTGGTCAGCACTTTGAACCCCCAAGGGCTTCACAGAAGTTTATAATGTAGAGCCGTGAAAATAAAAAAATCATATTTTTTTCCACAAAAATTAAAATTACCTTTTTGCCCCAAATTTTTATTTTTATAAGGGTAACAGGAGAAATAGGACCCCAAAAGCTATTGTGCATTTTGTCCTGAGTACACTGATACCCCATATGTGGGGGGAACCACTGTGATCGCCTTACTGCGATCTTTGGGAGGCACAATGAACAAATCCACAAAAGGTGAAGAATTGGTTTTCTTTTTTACGCCGTTCCTCGTGCGGTATTAGTGATTAGGCGACTTTATTCCTCGGATCGGTGCGATTACAGCGATACCAGATTTACATCCTTTTTTCATGTTTAGCTTCTGTCACACACTAAAAGATGCTTTTTCTTGGAATAATTTTTTGTAAGAAATTTTTGCATCGCCGTATTTTGAGAGCTATAATTTTTCCATATTTTGGCCGACAGAGTTATCTGTGGGCTTATTTTTTGCGGGACGAGCTGACGTTTTTATTGGTACCATATTCAGGCACATAACGTTTTTTGATCGTTTCCTATTCCGATTTTTGTGGAATCAGAATGAACAAAAACCAGCAATTCAGGAATTGTTTTTTTTTTTTTTTTTCCTCCGTTCCGTGTGTGGTAAAATTGATAAAGCAGCTTTATTCTTCGGGTCACTACGGTTACGGCGATTCCTCATTTATATATTTTTTTTTATGTTTTGGCGTTTTTTACACAATAAAAAATTTTATAGAAAAAATAATTATTTTTGCATCAGTTTATTCCGCGAGCTATAACTTTTTTACTTTTTTGCTGATGATGTTGTATAGCAGCTTGTTTTTTGCGGGACAAGATGACGTTTTCAGCGGTACCATGATTATTTATATCTGACTTTTTGATCGCGTGTTATTGCACTTTTTCCAAGCGGTATAATGATACCGCTTGGAAAAAGTATAATTTACTACTTTTTTGTGTTTTTTTTACGGCTTTCACTGAAGGGGTTAACTAGGGTTACGCTTTTATAGATGGGATTTTTACGGACGTGGCGATACCTAACATGTGTATGTTTTTTGTTTTTTATTTTTTTTATTACATAAAAATGTGTATTTTTAGGGGATTTTTTTTTAATTATTTTTTAATATTTTTTTTACAATTTTTTTAAAAAAATGATTTTTTTTAACTTGTCCCTTTATGGGACTTTCACTTTTTTTACTTTTTATTGCAGTTACAATGCATTGCAATGCTCTGGCATTGCAATGCATTGCAACTATAGTGGAAGCTGCTGTGACAATGATCACAGCAGCTTCCCGTAGCTAAATGACCCGGAGGTTGTCATGACAACCCCCGGGTCATCAAGGCAGAGATCGGCCCCTGCAAATACATTGCAGGGTGCTGATCTGAGGCAGAGGGAGCTCCCGACCCTCTGCCTCCCCCCCTGAGCTCTGCGATCCGCTCGATCGCAGCAGTCAGGGGGTTAACAGCCAGGGGCGGTGGGGGCTCCGCTCCTGGCTGTCAGTGCAGGAAGCCTGGCCACTGCAGCGCCGGCTCCTGCACTGATCGCACTGGGGAAGCTGAAATTTCAGCTTCTCCTGCGCGATCGCTGCTGTTTGGTCAGTCAGATTGACTGACCAATCACAGCGCTGTGAGTACGGGGACCGACGGCAAAGGTCCCCGCACCGCTTGCCGTGCCTGTCAGCTGTCTGTGACAGCTGTCGGCACTGATCTACCACTGCGTGTTTACACGCAGTGGTAGATCAAAGCCATGACGTGCAGAGTCCGTCCTGGTGCCGGAACTGGCACCTTGCCATGACGGACTCTGCACGTCAGGGGACATTAAGGGGTTAAAACTCCTGCACTATGGAATAGTGGTGTTCTATGTTGGGACCCTGCAAGGAGCATAGCAGGAAAGCTCCACAGGACTGTGTGTAGCTGAACCCAGGCCTGGGACGGCTCTGCACCCGTCAGGCTCTGTTCAGCCCGGCGCGGCCGTTGTCCCCGGCAACCATTGTTTATAGACTGATGTTACCCCGGCTGCGTACCGGAGGACTTTTCCTGTTTTACCCGTGAGTTGCTGAATAAAAGCTGTTTACTTTGGACTTGCTTGGGTCACTGTCTCAGTTACTGCAACGTGTGAACACTGCCATCTTACTTAATTGGTTGGAGAATGCGGGCATTGTGACTGAGATATACCCCACCGGCAGCTTCATGACCCCAATCCGGCCAGCCACTTTTCAGCCTCAACCCTCGGACAAAATGGAGGAGCTGGTAAAGCAGCTGGTAATTACACAGCAGCAGCAGCTGCAGTCTCAGCGACAACAGCAGAAGCAGTACCTGAGTCTCCAGCGGCAACAGCACAATGAGCAACAGCAGCTATTGTACAGCAGCAGCAAAAAACAAACGAATTGTTGCTGCAACAGATTTCTGCACTGCGGGAGATCTCGACGGCGCCAGCCCCTGAACGTCGCAAGGCCCGAGACAGGGTTCGCTCAGCGTTGAGGAAGATGGGACCGGAGGACGACGTGGAAGCTTTTATGACAGTTTATGAGCGCACAGCGGAGCGGGAAAAACCTACCCGCCGGCCAGTGGGCAGAAGTAGTAGCTCCGTTTCTGGTCAGCGATGCACAAAAGGCCTACTTCGATCTCAGTCGGGAGGACGCCCAGGACTACCAGAGGCTCAAAGGTGAGATCCTTGCCCGACTGGGGGTTAATACATACGTGAGGGCTCAGCGTGTATTTTCATGGGCCTATGTGGAGACACGACCCGCGCGGTCTCAGGCTTATGACCTTCTGCAGCTGGTAAAGAAGTGGCTCCAGCCAGAGACTTTGTCTCCAGCCCAGACGGTGGAGAGGGTGTTGGTTGACCGGCTGGTAAGGACTCTGCCGGCTGCTATCCAACGTTGGGTGGGGCAAGGCGACCCCGGAACACTCGACCAGGTAGTCAGTTTGATCGAGCGCTACTCGGCCACTCAAGACTTTATTCGAGACTCCGCCCCCTCTCGGCTGTCACGCCGATCCCTGCCAACCCAGGAATCGGGAAAGGGGTCGCGTCCCTCTGCTGGGGACAGTCAGCACCGTACCCGTGTTGAAGGGGAACCCCGGAGTGAGAGTGGCAGGAGACCGGTTCCCTCCCAAACTGTCAAAAGACCTAACAGTACTTCCACCCTTAGGTGCTGGCGGTGTCAGGGACCGGGACATGTGATGGCTAATTGTCCCCTGACTACGGAACCCATATACTGCGGATATAGCCGCCGGGTCTCAATGTATGCCCAGACCGTCTGCACAGCAACCCTCGACCCCCAGGACACTGAACTCCAACTATGCCAGGTACTGGTTAATGGGTACCCTACGGAGGCTCTCTTGGACTCAGGGAGCCTCGTGACTCTGGTACATGGGTCACTGGTGGCAGGAGACAACCCCAGCGGACGGCAGGTCGGGGTTGTATGTATCCATGGGGACCTCCGAGACTATCCAACTACGGAGGTAGTTTTGTCCACGCCAAGTGGAGACATAAAACATGTGGTGGGAGTGGTAAAAAATCTTCCCTATGGGGCTGTGTTGGGAAGAGACTTGCCCCTGTTCTGGACTCTGTGGAAAAACAAAATCCATTCTCCCCTGGTAAGATGTATTACAGATGCTGTACCCGACGAACCTGCCGTAGGGGTGTCCCATATAGGGATAGAGTGTGACCCCGATAGGTTTCCCTTAGAGGTGCTGGCAGGAGAGGTGGAGGAGACCGCATCGATTCCCGAGCTGGAAGTGTCCAGGGCCACGTTTGGGACAGCTCAGCTACAAGATCCCACCCTGACTCAGGCGCGGGAAAGGGTGCTAGAGGTAAACGGCGTAGCCCAATGCAGATACGGTATTTCCACGCATGGTAGTCAGTGGTGAATTGCTTTATAGGGTAGATAAAATCAGGGACGAGGTTGTGGAACAGTTGGTAGCACCTCAGTCGTATCGTAGGGTGATTCTAGATTTGGCACACTCACACTTGCTAGGGGGCCACTTAGGGGAAAAAAAACCTCTAGAACGTATCTTGCAGCGGTTCTTTTGGCCGGGAGTTTTCGCGGAGGTCAAAAGGTACTGCGAATCCTGCCTCGAATGTCAGTTGACCTCACCCACTGCAAGTTTCCGTAGTCCATTGGTACCCCTGCCAATAATAGAGGTACCTTTTGAACGGATTGCAATGGATTTGGTAGGGCCCATTGTAAAATCCGCCCGTGGCCACCAACACATACTGGTGGTCGTCGACTATGCCACCCGATACCCGGAGGCTATACCACTACGCCACACCTCGGCAAAACTTATTGCCCGAGAACTGTTTGCCATGTTCTGTCGCCTGGGACTACCTAAGGAGATCCTGACGGATCAGGGGACCCCCTTTATGTCCAAGGTGACAAGAGAACTGTGCAAACTGCTAAAAATTAAACAATTGCGCACCTCGGTGTACCACCTCAAACCGACGGGTTAGTAGAACGGTTCAATAGAACCCTCAAGTCCATGTTAAAAAAGGTGATTTCTAAGGATGGAAGGGATTGGGACATGTTGCTACCCTATTTGATGTTCGCTGTCCGTGAGGTACCCCAGGCTTCCACAGGGTTCTCTCCCTTTGAGTTATTGTACGGCAGACACCCTAGGGGTCTGTTGGACGTAGCCAAAGAGACATGGGAACAAGAGCCGACTCCACATAAGAGTATAATTGAACACGTGGCTAGTATGCAGGACCGGATCGCGGCGGTCATGCCCATCGTGAAAGAACATCTGTTAGATGCCCAGGCAACCCAGAGGCGCACAAATAATAAAAGAGCCAGAGTCAGGTCTTTTAACAAGGGCGATCAGGTATTAGTACTGGTACCCACAGCCGAGAGTAAGCTCATGGCCAAGTGGCAAGGGCCATATGAGATTCGAGAAAAGGTGGGGGAGGTAAATTACCGGGTGTATCAGCCTGGAAGGAGGAAACCTGAGCAGATTTACCATATAAACCTGCTAAAGCCTTGGAAAGATCGAGAGTGTTTAGTTACAGACATCACCCCGGGCATATCACCAGAGAGTCCTCTACCTTCAGCCAGCGAAGCATCCAAGGGGGAGGTCAGGATAAGTGATGCCCTCACTAAACAGCAGCAATGGGAGGCTCGCTCCCTGGTGCAAAACAATACCGACGTGTTCTCAGAGCTACCAGGTAGGACTACGGTTATCTAACATGACATTGTCACCGAACCTGGGGTAAGGGTGCGAATAAGACCGTACCGGGTGCCCGAAGCCCGGAGGCAAGCCATCACGGCTGAGGTAAAACAAATGCGTCAGTTAGGCGTCATAGAGGAATCACGGAGTGAGTGGGCTAGCCCCATTTTACTGATTCCAAAGCCAGACGGATCATTACGCTTCTGTAATGATTTCCGAAAATTGAATGAAGTGTCAAAGTTCGAACTTTATCCAATGCCCGGGTGGACGAGCTGATTGAGAGACTGGGGCAGGCCCAGTACTTTACCACGCTCGATCTCACCAAGGGTTATTGGCAGGTACCTCTCACAGATTCAGAAAAGACCGCCTTCGTAACTCCGGAGGGTCTATTTCACTATGTGGTCTTACCTTTTGGGTTACATGGGGCCCCGGCTACATTTCAGCGATTGATGGACATAGTGCTCAAGCCTCATCAGGAATACGCGTCCGCGTATCTAGATGATATCATCATATTTAGCACCGACTGGCAAACGCACCTAACACACGTACAAGCGGTGCTGGATTCTCTCAGAGCCGCGGGGTTAACGGCAAACCCCAAAAAATGTGCGATAGGGCTGGAGGAAGCTCGATATTTGGGGTATGTGATAGGCCGAGGAGCTATCAAGCCCCAAATCAGTAAAATTGAGGCCATAAAAAACTGGCCTAAACCATCGAGTACAAAACAGGTGAAGGCGTTCCTTGGCATCCTTGGGTATTACCGCCGGTTTATACCTAATTTTGCCGGGCGAACGGCGGCCCTAACCGATCTCTTGAAAGGAAAGAAAAAGGTAATGGTTCGGTGGAACCCTCAGGCAGAAGAAGCCTTTCAGTCCATGAAGTTGGCCCTGTGTGGACAGCCGGTCCTCATCAGCCCCAACTTCAATGAAACCTTCATTGTACAGACAGATGCCTCGGAGGTAGGCTTAGGGGCGGTGTTGTCACAAAAAGTGAATGGTGAAGAGCACCCGGTCACCTACTTGAGTAGAAAACTTGTCCCGGCAGAGAAAAACTATAGCGTAGTAGAGAAGGAGTGTTTGGCTATTAAGTGGGCCTTGGAATCACTACGTTATTATTTACTCGGGCGTCAGTTCCGCTTGGTGATGGACCACTCACCCTTGGTATGGATGAGGAATGCCAAAGAGAGGAATGCGCGAGTCACCAGGTGGTTCCTGTTACTGCAAAATTTCAGTTTCTCTGTAGAACATCGCCCTGGGAAGTTGCAAGCAAACGCGGATGCCCTGTCTCGGGCACCCTGTATGGTGGCAAATGTTCAACCCCACAAGTCTGAACAGAGGGGGGGGATATGTGAGGCAGTGACCGGGATCGTTTACGAGGGACGTTATATTTCCCCCAGAATGTGTACAGAGACCTATTAAAGCCATTGGAGTGCATTGCAGTCACACACACAGCTGCGGCTGCAATGCAGGAATGAAGGTGAGCAATGACCTAGTCAGACTACCTGGCTAAGGCAGATTAAGTAAAATCCGGCAGGGCCTTCATTTCTTGGAGGAGGTCACAGGTGGCAGTGGGGCGGCCTCCTCCCTCCAACCCGGGTTTTCCAGTGGCTTTTGCCACAGTCTTTAAAACTCCTGCACTAAGGATTAGTGTTGTTCTATGTTGGTACCCTGCAAGGAGCATAGCAGGAAAGCTCCACAGGACTGTGTGTAGCTGAACCCAGGCCTGGGACGGCTCTGCACCCGTCAGGCTCTGTTCGGCCCGGCGCGGCCGTTGTCCCCGGCAACCATTGTTTATGGACTGATGTTACCCCGGCTGCGTACCGGAGGACTTTTCCTGTTTTACCCGTGAGTTGCTGAATAAAAGCTGTTTACTTTGGACTTGCTTGGGTCACTGTCTCAGTTACTGCACGGTGTGAACACCGCCATCTTACAGCCCCTAGAAATTACTTACAATTTATATTGCGCCCATCAATTAATTATGATACACACTGTTCCTCATTTAGAAATATCTAGGTAGCAATGGCATGCTGCAATGTGGCAGTGCTGCAGAGTGTAAAGTCAGATGATCACCAGACATGCACAGATGGGCAGGAGACACTTTGTACTGCACAGTGGCTTCCATTAGAATCAAACCTCGGAAGTAATTGGACCAGTGTTGGAGTTAATGGCCACAGCAGCTTGATTCTAACAGCCAGAATAGCTAAATCAGAACTTAACTTTAAACAGAATCTGTCAGCAGGTTTTTGCTATGTAATCTGTGAGCAGCATGGTGTAGTGGCAGAGACCCTGATTCTAGATATGCATCGCTTACTAGGCTGCATATTTCTGTTTCAATTAAATCAGTTTTTTATCAGCAGGAGATTATCACTAGAGGACAAGGTGTCTTGTGCCCTCTAGTTCAATCCCACCCCACATTTTCAAAAATGCTTTGAAGATTCAAATTTGCAGAAGAAAAATAAGCAGCATGTGCATAACATTTCAGAAATCTCATTCACTTTGCTGGTACTGTAAAATGATGCATTTTTTTCTGCATCAAAAGGACAAAGTGTGAATAATCCCCTACTTGACAACTAACTTGACATGTTTATTGGCTTGTACCTTTTTAATTATCCTGTTACAGCTTTTTGCGTGGTGATAATTTTCTGTGATTGATAGATACAGTGGGGAAAAAAGTATTAGATACACTGATGATTTTGCAAGTTTTCCCATCTGCAAAGAATGGAGAGGTCTGTAATTTTTATCATAGGTACACTTCACCTGTGAGACAGAATCTAAAAATAGTTATAATAAGAAGGTAGCAGCGCAGGTATATGTGTGCTAGATCAGCTGCAAGTACAAAGGACCTACCACATGGAGAAAAAATGGAATGTAGACAATTGATCTAAATAGTACTCGCGCTATCAAGCAGACACAGGCGAACAGTACTGATCATAACACGTACCTGTATATCTTCCAAGTGGTTAGCACAGACAGAGATGTGATGTTGAAATGGGAGATGCACTTGTTGTGATGTCAGATGAGGAGAAAACCGAAAATGGTGCAAAACTAGATAGAAGGAGGGAACATATAATCAGTAATCATTGAGGGATGGGGGGGGAAACAGAGGGGTTGATCTTATCTAAGCATGGCTATGTGCTTCTGAGGTATAAACAGAATAAACAGAAGTGCTTTAGTGCATAAAAACAATATATAAAAGCACTAAAAAGACGTTTCAAGGATGTGCCCTTAATCAATAAATAAAATAAAACGGCAACATGTGCCTGTAAAATAATCCCTAGAAGGAGGACTAAAGTGCAGATAGTGGATAAATTATTAGATGTGCAAATGGTCATATATTAATGTGCAAATAAGCATTAATAAGGTGCGTTTTATATGAGTACAGGCAGCCGAAATAAAGTGCAAGTAGTGCAGACCTGAGATCCTGAAGCACTAAATTTATAGGTTGCTTTCCCGGTAATAATTGGTGAGGTGCTGCAATATGGGATCTAAGTGATCCTATGTGCTCGATGGTAATGTAAGCCGTACCCTGTTGTATGGGCGGTATCTTGTGCCCAGTGCTATTGCACCAATTATATCCTGAACGACGATACTTAGCTTAAAGATGTGTGGGAGCGCTAAGATGATCAAGAAGTGTAGAGGAAAAGTCCTGGAGTCCTGGAGAGCTGCCCCGGCCGGCGGCAAGCTCTCCTTCTTCCCAGCGCTGCAGCGCGGCTGTCCGCAGAGAAGCACCGACAGTCTAGACGCCGACACGTGATGCAGTCACGTGATGTCCTGGTATCGGCTACGGTGTGCAGAGAGAGCCACAACTAGATCCAACGCGTTTCGGAGAGCTGACGGCCTCCTTCATCAGGGATGGCTCTGCCTGCACTCAGCCGATATGTATATCCTTGGTCCATATAAATCGATTGGTCCATATAAATCAATTAAAGGCAAATAGTTCTATGTCATTATTCAATCCCCTAGGTTTGAGAGTTCCAAGTTCAAAAATCCAGCGAGTTTCTTCCCTTGACATTTGTTTAATAAAGTCCCCTTTGCGCCAGACCTTTTTGACCATTTTGATACCCATGATTTTTACATCTTTGAGCGATCCTTTATGTACTGACTTGAAATGTCTGGATAAAGGGTGTGTATCTACATTGTTCCTTATGTTACGCAGATGTTCCCCAATTCTTTTGCACAAGGGGCGTATAGTACGTCCGACATACATTTTTTTGCATGGGCACTCAATGACATAAATAACTCCTGATGTGTTACAAGTTATAAAGTCCATAATTTCAAATTGTGTGCCACTTTGAGAGGTAACCATTTTTTGATTGGTAGGTTGTAAGGTTCTGCACATATTACATTTTTTGCAAGGATAAAAACCTTTTATAGTTGTCTTAAAGGGTCCGACACACGTATTATTCTTTAAAGGCACTTCAAAATTACGTACTGTTGGTGCAATTAGATAGCTGAGGTTTTTAGCTCTTCTAAATATAAACTTAGGGTGTTCAGCAAGTTTGTCTCCAATAACTTTGTCATCTTTCAGGAGTCCCCAGTGCTTACTTACTATTTTTTTGAGGAGATGAACGTTAGAATTATACTGTACAATGATGGTGTTAGGGTCTGCGGAACGCACCAAATATATGAGGTAGAGAGGTGCGTTTGCAGCCCGGGGTCCACCGTGCAGGCGGAACCTGCTGCTAGTAAAATGGCGCAAGACGCGAACTTTGTTATCCCGCAGAGTCGCCAAAATAAACACGGCAATGCGCTGTGGCAATATGTGCGAACTCTGTTATTTCACAGAGCCGCTAGAAGGAGTGCCGCAGCGCTATATGGCGATGTGTGCGAACTCACTAAACACAACTGAGTCGCAAAATAAACACGCTAGGGCGCTGTCTAGCGTTGAAAGCGAACCCTGTTACGTCACAGGGCCGCTGAGAAAAAGTTCTGTGTCCTGTCAGGCACCCAGGTACACAGTTAAGTGCTAAGCGAACATAGAACGTGATCATGCGCTAATGTCCTCGCGGGAGTCACCCGCAATCTATGGCGTCTGAACGCCAGGCCCTGAATACGGCAATCAAGCTCCTCACCGGTTATGCCGGTAATCTAGGGCATCTAGGACACCGACCCTGACCAGCTAGCATACCAAACTCCTCACCGATTAAGTCGGTATTCTAGGGGCTTATTTCAGACGGGCCATAACCACACACACGCATGACCACACTGGCGCAAAGCATATAATGGTTGATACTAGCGCATGGCGGCTCAGCATTGCCACCCTTTTATAATAACAGCTACAGGACCTGCCAGAAACAGGGACCAATGAAACCTGTTCCAGAACACCAGTAGTCACAGGACCTTCCTGGCAGACCAATAGGAGCTGCTGAAATACCTGAGCATGAGACCCTGATCTCCAATGAGAGATCTCACCCTGGGCATGCTCAGAAGGGAAAAACAAGGACTTTGTCCTAAAGACGTCTGCTCGCCGCTAACCAGTACTGGCCACAATAGCAGAGTCTGGAGGAGCAGCAGTAACCCTCTGCACACTGCCAGACTGGGCGAGACACTGGAACCGACGTCTAAGCTGAGCAGAGTCCACTGTGGCCGGAGACGAATGGGAGACCGCAGCCGGAATGGCTCGAGATTCCCCTTGTGCAGAAGCGGGAACTCCACCCCTAACATTATCCCCCCCTCCTAGGGCCCCTCCTTCTCTGGGCCTTGCTGCGTGAATGTGCTCAGCAGGCTCCCAGGACCTATCCTCATGTCCATAACCCCTCCAATCCACCAAATAAAATCTTTTGCCCCGTACCACCTTACACCCTATGATGGCGTTCACCTCATGGTCATCCGTAGACGAACCCGATGTCCCGGCAGATGACTCGGAAAACCGGGACATGAGCACGGGTTTCAAGAGGGATACGTGAAAGGTGTCGGAGATACCCAGGCGTGGTGGAAGAGCCAAACGGTATACCACAGGGTTAACCTGCTCGAGGACCTTGAAAGGACCCAGGTAGTGGGGTGCCAACTTAGTGGACTAAACTCGCAGCCTAATGTTACGGGCGGAGAGCCACACCAAGTCCCCAGGAGCAAATGTTGGAGCGGGTCGCCGATGTGCATCAGCGGAGGACCTAATCCTCTCCTTGGATGCCTGAATGGCATCCTGGGTACGGTCCCAAATGTCCCGTGCCTCTACAGCCCAGTCTGCCACCCTGGAGTCGGCGGAAGACACGGGCATGGGCACCGGAACCCGCGGATGCTGACCGTAGTTCAGGAGGAATGGAGTCTGTCCGGTGGAGTCAGCCACAGCATTGTTTAGTGCAAACTCAGCCCATGGTAGCAAGGATGCCCAGTCATCCTGCCTGGCTGAGACGAAATGTCGTAGATAGGTGACCAAGGTCTGGTTGGCCCTCTCTACCAACCCATTCGTCTCAGGATGGTACGCTGAAGAGATTTAACTCAATACTGAGTAGACGACAAAGCTCTCTCCAGAATCGAGACGCAAACTGGGGACCTCGGTCACTGACAATTTTGTCCGGCATGCCGTGTAAACGGAAGATGTGCCTAATGAACAATGCTGCCAAAGCCCGTGCAGAAGGTAACCATGGTAGTGGCACCAGGTGCACCATTTTGAAGAAATGGTCGGTGATTACCCAAATGATGGTGCAACCCGAGACTTGGGCAAGCCCACCACAAAGTCCATCCCAACCATCTCCCAGGGCCTGTCTGCCACCGGCAAAGGGTAAAGTAACCCAGCTGGCCGTTGTCGTGAAGACTTATTCTTGGGGCAGGAGACACACGCCCGAACATAGTCCCCAACATCACAGACCATATGCGGCCACCAGTATGTCCTCGCCAGCAATTCAGATGTCCTCTTTGCCCTAAAGTGTCCACCCACCCTGGACGAATGTGTCCAAGAGAGTACCTCCGGTCGCAAATTGGTAGGCACAAAAGTTTTGTCCGGGGGCACAGACTCTAGCGAAACCGGGGCCACTGTTCTCAGGCTCTCTGTGGGAACAATAAGCCGAGGCTCCTCCACCTCCTCCTCAGAGGACACCACAGAGCGAGAGAGAGCGTCGGCACGAATGTTCTTCTCTCCCGAGAGGAAATGGAGTGTGAAATTAAACCGGGAGAAGAACAAGGACCATCTGGCCTGGCGAGAGTTAAGCCGCTGGGCTGTCTGCAGATACACCAAATTTTTGTGGTCGGTGAAGACTTGGAAGGGAAAGCGGGCCCCCTCCAACAGATGTCTCCGCTCAGAGAAGGCCAACTTCATGGCTAGCAACTTCCTATCCCCGATGGAATAATTCCTCTCCGCTGATGTGAAGGTCTTAGAGAAGAAGAAGCAAGGATGCTTCCGACCTTGAGCATCCTTTTGGAAGAGGACTGCTCCAGCACCAACGGATGAGGCATCGACCTCCAATAAAAATGGCTTATCAACATCGGGGCGATGTAGGATGGGAGCGCTAGCAAAATGAGACTTAATAGAAGTGAAAGCCTTGGAGACCTCCTCCGACCACAATTTGGGATTTGCTCCCTTCTTGGTGAGGGCTACCAAGGGAGCTACCAAGGTAGAGAAATGGGGAATGAACTGGCGATAGTAATTAATGAACCCCATAAAGCACTGCACCGCTTTAAGAGAGTGGGGTTCCTGCCAGTCCATCACAGCTGTAGTTTGGACGGATCCATAGCCAATCCCTGGGTTGAGATGATATAACCAAGGAAAGGTAAAGACTCCAGCTCAAACATACATTTCTCTAACTTAGCATAAAGGGAATTAGCCCGTAAAAGGTCGAAGACTCTACAGACATCTCTCCGGTGGGAGTCAATATCTGGAGAGAAGATGAGTATATCATCCAGATAGACTACGACCGAGGTGGAGAGCATATCCCGGAAGATGTCATTGACAAAGTCTTGGAAAACGGCTGGGGCATTACAGAGCCCAAAGGGCATCACCAGATATTCGTAATGCCCATCCCTGGTATTAAAAACCATCTTCCATTCGTCCCCCTCACGGATGCGAATCAGGTTATAAGCACCGCGCAGATCTAGTTTAGTGAATACCCTTGCTGCCCGAAGCCTATCAAAGAGC
This sequence comes from Oophaga sylvatica, assembly GCA_033576555.1. Taxonomy (NCBI): domain Eukaryota; kingdom Metazoa; phylum Chordata; class Amphibia; order Anura; family Dendrobatidae; genus Oophaga; species Oophaga sylvatica. The sequence continues at coordinate 480,963,518 of JARQOD010000001.1, read as the reverse complement.
TCAGAAAACAGGGGCAACGGGTACTTGTTTTTAATGGTGATGGCGTTAAGACCCCTGTAATCAATACACGGACGTAATTCTCCATTCTTCTTCTGCACGAAGAAGAATCCCACCCCTGCCGGTGACACCGACTTCCTAATAAACCCTCTTGCCAGGTTCTCCTGAATATATTGCGACATGGCCTCTGTCTCTTGAAGAGAAAGGGGATAGACCTTTCCCCGAGGAGGTTCTGCGCCAGGCAAGAGGTTGATAGGACAGTTATAGGGGCGATGAGGCGGAAGAGTCTCCGCAGCCTTCTTGGAGAACACGTCTGCATATGACAAGTAGCACTTGGGAAGTGGAGTAAGATATGCGGGTAACTCAGTAGTGGTAACCTGAACGCAATTCCTGACACATCTGCCTCTACATGCATCACTCCAACCCAGTATCCTGCCCGAAGTCCACTCTATATGTGGGGAGTGGAAACGGAGCCAAGGTATACTTAGTAGGATCTCGTCTATTCCCTCGGGAAGGACGAGTAGGGAAATAAGTTCCTGATGGGAAGGAGATACAAACAATGCAAGTAGAACAGTCTGGTGTGTAATTTGTGAGGGCAATGTCGAGCCATTCACTACCCGGACAGTCACTGATTTGTCAAGCGCCACCAGAGGTATTGCGTGACGGCGAGCAAAGTTAGAGGACATGAAGTTCCCCTCTGCTCCTGAGTCTACGCAAAGGTCGGCTGTGAGAGTGGAAGTGCCTACAGTGATTGTCCCTTTAAGTGTCATCTTGGAGGAAAATGCCGCTGTCTCTAGTGATCCTCCTCCCAGGGTCACAAGACGCGATCGCCTCTGTGGTTGCTGTGGACATCTGTTAGGATAGTGTCCTGCCTGCTGGCAAAAATTACAGACCACCGTTGCTCGAGCGGTCCGGGACTTAGGTCCCGCTCGAGAAACCTCCATGGCTTCGAAGGAATCGGACGCCTGAACGGAAGATTCCAGAGGTTTGGTGAAGGTGGGAGCCAACCGAAACCTCTGCCTGCACTGGATCCGCTCTAACCACCGCTCATTATAACGGAGATCAATGCGGGTGGATAGGGAAATGAGTTCCTCCAGTGTGGCGGGAATCTCCCTGGTGGCCAAAGCATCCTTCACATGATCCGCCAGTCCTCTCCAGTACACCGGAATGAGGACTTTATCTGGCCACTCTAGCTCAGAGACCAGAGTCCGAAATTGGATGGCGAACTGGCTGACCATGGATGAACCCTGTGATATTGCCAGCAGTTGGAGCGCCGTATCGTGGGTGACACGATGTCCTAAGAAGACCTGTCTCAGAGCCTCCAGGAAAAGAGAAGCACTCTGTACCACATGATCGTCGCGCTCCCACAACGGCGTTGCCCACTCCAACGCCCTGCCCGACAGGAGGGATAAGACAAAACACACCTTCGCCCATTCCGTGGGAAAACGTGCAGCCAGAAGCTCAAGATGAATGGAGCACTGACTCACGAATCCCCGACATTGCTTGCTGTCACCAGCAAACTTGTCTGGAAGCGGGAGACGGGATAAAGTCGGAGCAAGGGTGGCAGAGGACAAACTGGCTGCAGCCACGCTAGCAGCCTGAACAGCAACAGCTGTAACATCCACAGCTGAGGTTGTGCGCTCTAGAGTCGCCAACCTACCCTCCAGCTGCTGGATATACTGCTGTAGACGCTGGTCGTCCGCCATTTTACTAGCCAGACCCTGGCGCTAGTATTATGTTAGGGTCTGCGGAACGCACCAAATATATGAGGTAGAGAGGTGCGTTCGCAGCCCAGGGTCCACCGTGCAGGCGGAACCTGCTGCTAGTAAAATGGCGCAAGACGCGAACTCTGTTATCCCGCAGAGTCGCCAAAATAAACACCGCAATGCGCTGTGGCAATATGTGCGAACTCTGTTATTTCACAGAGCCACTAGAAGGAGTGCCGCAGCGCTATATGGCGATGTGTGCGAACTCACTAAACACAACTGAGTCGCAAAATAAACACGTTAAGGCGCTGTCTAGCGTTGAAAGCGAACCCTGTTACGTTACAGGGCCGCTGAGAAAAAGTTCTGTGTCCTGTCAGGCACCCAGGTACACAGTTAAGTGCTAAGTGAACATAGAACGTGATCATGCGCTAATGTCCTCTCGGGAGTCACTCGCAATCTATGGCGACTGAACGCCAGGCCCTGAATACGACAATCAAACTCCTCACTGGTTATGCCGGTAATCTAGGGCATCTAGGACACCGACCCTGACCAGCTAGCATACCAAACTCCTCACCGATTAAGTCGGTATTCTAGGGGCTTATTTCAGCCGGGCCCTAACCACACACACGCATGACCACACTGGCGCAAAGCATATAATGGTTGATACTAGCGCATGGCGGCTCAGCATTGCCACCCTTTTATAATAACAGCTACAGAACCTGCCAGAAACAGGGACCAATGAAACCTGTTCCAGAACACCAGTAGTCACAGGACCTTCCTGGCAGACCAAAAGGAGCTGCTGAAGTACCTGAGCATGTGACCCCTGATCTCCAATGAGAGATCTCACCCTGGGCATGCTCAGAAGGGAAAAAACAAGGACTTTGTCCTAAAGACGTCTGCTCGCCGCTAAACAGTACTGGCCACAATAGCAGAGTCTGGAGAAGCAGCAGTAACCCTCTGCACACTGCCGGACTGGGCGAGACGCTGGGACCAACGTCTAAGCTGAGCAGAGTCCACTGCGGCCGGAAACGAATGGGAGACCGCAGCTGGAATGGCTCGAGATTCCCCTTGTGCAGAAGCGGGAACTCGACCTGTTGTGAATGGGTTTGAGATGAGTTCTGAGCAGAGGCTCCCTCTGGTGGTTACAAGCGGTACTAGTGAGGATTGTGAGGACTGGGAATCAGGTGTTACTGATTGGTCTTATATAAGGGAGTCATTTTCCCATCAGGGTTGCCGGTGATCAATTGTTCTGGTCTGAATCCTTCTTTCCAGTTTCCCTTGTAGCCTGCTGTGTCGTGTCTGCATCTCCTGCTATCAGATAAGACAATTTCTTATTTTGTGTTTTTGCTATATTTTTGCATTTTGTCCTGCACTTCTGTGGGGGCCTTCTGGGTCCCCTCCGGGGGCTTTTGCCCTCTCAGTTTAGTCCAGCCACTGTGTTTTGTACTTTTGCTTTTTCCAGTTTTTTTTCAGTGGCTGCTGTTTTGATTTTTTTACACCAGAGAACTAATTTAGGTGGTAGAGGTCGTGTGATCTCAGGTGATTTTGAAATTAGTAGAGTTGGTGTTTTTTCAGGGTTTTCTGAGATTGCTGTAAGTACCCTTCCTGTCCTTTTCTATTTAGATAGTTTGGGCCCCAGCGTTTGCTCATACTATTTTCTTTCTGTGTCAGTATTTCCTCTTGTCTAACCGCCATTACATGTTTGGGGGCTTTCTATTATCTTTGGGGTTCTGCTCCGGGGCAGATAGCTTTCCTATTTCTATCTTTAGGTGTAGTTAGTTTCTCAGGCTGTGACGAGGCGTCTAGGACCAACGTAGGAACGCTCCACGGCTGCCTCTAGTTGTGGTGGTTAGTCAGGGTACTGCAATCTCATAGATTCCAACTGCTCTGGTGTATTTCCTTTTTTACCTGCACTCCTCAGCTACCGTAACATAACAGTATCACCGGCCATAAAAATTGTATGGTACTCACAGAAGGGAAAAAATATTTTGAAGGAAGAAAAGTTGTCAGAGATATTTTTCTGTTTGTTGCATTTTTTTTCCCTCTGTATCTCTGGGTGCTGGGGAGGATCTTTTCTCCCAATGGAGTTTGCACAGTTGTCTGGCCGTGTGGATCAGCTTGCCACTGAGGTTCAGAGTATTGCTGCATATCTTGCTAGGTTTCCTGTTGTGGAACCTAGGATCCCCATGCCAGATTTGTTTTTAGGGGATCGAGCTAAGTTTCAGAATTTCAAAAATAATTGTAAATTGTTTCTTGCCTTAAAATTTAAGTCCTCAGGAAACGCAGCGCAGCAGGTTCAAAATATCATCTCTCTCCTGCGCGGCGATCCTCAGGATTGGGATTTTTCCCTGACACCTGGGGATCCTGTTTTGAGTGATGTTGATGCATTTTTTCAGGCTTTGGGGTTATTGTGCGATGAGCCTAATGTCACTGATCAAGCTGAAAAAGCCTTGTTGGCATTAAATCAGGGGCTTGATGACGCTGAGTTATACTGTCAGAGATTCCGTAGGTGGGCAGTCCTGACCAAATGGAATGACGACGCTTTGGCGGCCCTTTTCCGGAAGGGTCTGTCGGATAATGTAAAGGATGTTATGGTGGGATTCCCTGTCCCCTCTGGTCTCAATGATTCTATGTCATTAGCGATTCAAATTGACAGACGTTTGCGTGAGCGGAGAAGTATGCGTGGAGTGGTGTTGCCTTGTGAGCCAGCTGCTGAGCCCATACAGTGTGATGGAGTGGTGTCTGGGGCACAGCGTCATGATTTTCGAAAGCGCAATGGGTTATGTTTCTACTGTGGTGATGCCTCTCATGCTATTTCAGTCTGCCCTAAGCGGGGAAGACATTTTGCACGCTCAGTTGTCTTGGGTAGTGTTCAGACTAAGTTTTTATTAACTGTCACTCTGATATGCTCTCTGTCCTCATTTTCTGCTCAGGCTTTCGTTGATTCTGGAGCAGCTATTAACCTGATGGATTATGATTTTGCTAAACGTTGTGGGTTTCCCTTGATACCCCTACAGAAGTCTATTCCTTTACTGGGGATCGATTCTACCCTTTGGCTGAGAATAAACCCCAGTTTTCTACTCAGGTGATAATGAGGGTTGAACCTGATCACCAGGAGTGCTGCAAATTTTTGGTTCTATATAATCTGCATGACATTATAGTGCTGGGTTTCCCTTGGTTACAGTCTCATAATCCTGTTTTGGATTGGAAATCTGTGTCTGTAACCAGTTGGGGCTGCCAATGTGTTAATACCAACACTCCTGTTTTTTCTGCCCCCCCCCAGGCTGAGGATGTTCCTGACTTTTGTTTGATTTTTCTGATTTGTTTAGCGAAAGTAAATCTGCATCCTTACCTCCCCATAGGAGCTATGACTGCGCTATTGAATTAGTGCCAGGTAGTAAATTCCCTAAAGGTCGCCTTTTTAACTTGTCTGTACCTGAACATGACGCTATGCGGTCTTATATCAAGGAATCATTGGAGAAGGGTCATATCAGACCATCCTCTTCACCCTTAGGTGCCGGTTTTTTCTTTGTGGCCAAAAAAGATGGTTCATTAAGGCCGTGTATTGATTATCGTCTCTTGAACAATATTACTGTGAAATATCAATACCCGTTACCCTTGATTTCTGACCTGTTTTCCAGGGTGAAAAACGCTACTTGGTTTACCAAGCTTGACCTCAGGGGGGCGTATAACCTTATTCGCATTAAGCACGGGGATGAATGGAAGACGGCATTCAATACCCCTGAGGGGCATTTTGAGTACCTTGTGATGCCCTTTGGGCTCACTAATGCTCCTTCCGTCTTCCAGTCCTTCATGAATGACATTTTCAGGGATTTTGTGGACAAGTTTCTGATTGTTTATTTGGATGATATCTTGATTTTTTCTAATGACTGGGACTCTCATGTGAAACATGTTCGAACTGTATTCCAGATTTTGAGAGAGAATGCTCTGTATGTGAAGGGATCAAAGTGTCTTTTTGGCGTACAGAAGATCTCATTTCTGGGATTCATTTTGTCCCCATCTGTTATTGAAATGGACCCGGTCAAGGTTCAGGCCATCTGTGATTGGGTCCAACCTACTTCATTAAAGGCTCTTCAGAGATTTTTGGGTTTTGCCAATTTTTATCGTAAATTTATTGGTAATTTCTTGGTTATTGTTAAACCATTAACTGATTTGACCAGAAAGGGTTCTGATGTGGTGAATTGGCCTCCTGAGGCAGTCTCTGCGTTTCAGGAACTTAAGCAGAGATTCACTTCTGCTCCTGTTCTACGGCAGCCTGATGTTTCTCTGCCATTTCAGGTGGAGGTTGATGCCTCTGAAATTGGGGCAGGTGCCGTTTTGTCCCAAAAAGATCCAGAGACCTCTAAAAGTAACCCTTGTGCCTTTTTCTCTCGAAAATTTTCTCCTACTGAACGTAATTATGACGTGGGTAATCGGGAGTTATTGGCCATGAAGTGGGCTTTTGAAGAGTGGAGACATTGGCTGGAGGGAGCCAAACATCAGGTGGTGGTCCTTACGGACCATAAGAATCTGGTCTATCTGGAATCTGCCAAGCGACTCAATCCTAGACAGGCCAGGTGGGCCTTGTTTTTCACACGTTTTAATTTTGTGGTTTCCTTTCTTCCTGGCACTAAGAATGTTAAGGCGGATGCCCTCTCGAGGAGTTTCCTTGCGGACTCTCCTGAGCTATCTGATCCCTCTGTTATTTTGAAGGAGGGTGTAGTTCTTTCCGCCATCTCGCCCAATTTGAGACTTGCTCTGGAGGGGTGTCAGGAGGATAGGCCCGAGCGCTGCCCTGTTGGAAAATTGTTTGTCCCGGACCAATGGAAAAAGAGTGTGATGTCTGAGATTCATTGTTCCGCATTGGCTGGGCATCCCGGAATTTTTGGTACCAGAGACTTGGTTAGTCGGTCCTTTTGGTGGTCTACCTTGTCTCGCGATGTCAGGGAATTTGTGCAGTCCTGCGGGACTTGCTCTCGCTCCAAGCCTTGCTCTCGCTCTAGTGGTTTGTTGATGCCATTGCCTGTGCCCAAGAGACCATGGACCCATATCTCTATGGATTTCATTTCCGATCTTCCTGTTTCTCAGAGAATGACCACCATCTGGGTAATTTGTGATAGGTTTTCCAAAATGATACATCTTGTGCCATTACCTAAGTTGCCTTCCTCCTCTGAATTGGTGCCGTTGTTCCTTCAGCACGTGGTTCGTTTACACGGCATTCCTGAGAACATTGTGTCTGACAGAGGAGTCCAGTTTGTTTCCAGATTTTGGAGGACTTTTTGTTCTAAACTGGGTGTTCAATTGTCTTTCTCCTCGGCATTTCATCCTCAGACCAATGGTCAAACTGACAGAACAAACCAGACATTGGAGACTTATCTAAGATGCTTTGTGTCTGCTGATCAGGATGACTGGGTCTCTTTTTTGCCTTTGGCTGAGTTTGCTCTTAATAATAGGGCTAGCTCTGCCACTTTGATGTCTCCGTTTTTCTGTAATTCTGGGTTTCACCCTCGATTTTCTTCAGGACAGACGGAGGCTTCTGTCTGTCCAGGGTTGTTGACTCTGTTGTTGAGCGTATGCAGCAGATTTGGGACCAGGTGGTGGAGAGGTTGTCCCTCTCTCAGGAGAGGGCCCAGCGGTTTGCTAACCGGCATAGGACTGATGGTCCTCGGTTTAAAGTGGGGGACTTGGTCTGGTTGTCCTCAAAGAATATTCCTATGAGAGTAGCATCTCCTAAATTTAAGCCTAGGTTCATTGGACCTTATAAGATCATGGTAGATTATTAATCCTGTTTCTTTTCGTTTGCTTCTTCCAGGGACATTTAAGATCCATAACGTGTTCCACAAGTCCTTGTTGAAGAGGTTTGTTGAGCCAGTGTATCCTGCTGCTGTGCCTCCTGACCCTGTTTTGGTTGAGGGCAATCTGGAGTATGTGGTTGAGAAAATATTGTATTCTCGTTTTTCTAGACGAAGACTCCAGTATTTGGTTAAATGGAGAGGTTATGGTCAGGAAGACAATTCTTGGGTGTTTGCTTCGGACATCCATGCTAGGAGACTTATCCGTGCGTATCATAGAACTCATCCTGACCGACCTGGTTGCTCAAATGAGGGTTCGGTGACCCCTCCTCAAGGGGGGGGTACTGTTGTGAATGGGTTTGAGATGAGTTCTGAGCAGAGGCTCCCTCTGGTGGTTACAAGCGGTACTAGTGAGGATTGTGAGGACTGGGAATCAGGTGTTACTGATTGGTCTTATATAAGGGAGTCATTTTCCCATCAGGGTTGCCGGTGATCAATTGTTCTGGTCTGAATCCTTCTTTCCAGTTTCCCTTGTAGCCTGCTGTGTCGTGTCTGCATCTCCTGCTATCAGATAAGACAATTTCTTATTTTGTGTTTTTGCTATATTTTTGCATTTTGTCCTGCACTTCTGTGGGGGCCTTCTGGGTCCCCTCCGGGGGCTTTTGCCCTCTCAGTTTAGTCCAGCCACTGTGTTTTGTACTTTTGCTTTTTCCAGTTTTTTTTCAGTGGCTGCTGTTTTGATTTTTTTACACCAGAGAACTAATTTAGGTGGTAGAGGTCGTGTGATCTCAGGTGATTTTGAAATTAGTAGAGTTGGTGTTTTTTCAGGGTTTTCTGAGATTGCTGTAAGTACCCTTCCTGTCCTTTTCTATTTAGATAGTTTGGGCCCCAGCGTTTGCTCATACTATTTTCTTTCTGTGTCAGTATTTCCTCTTGTCTAACCGCCATTACATGTTTGGGGGCTTTCTATTATCTTTGGGGTTCTGCTCCGGGGCAGATAGCTTTCCTATTTCTATCTTTAGGTGTAGTTAGTTTCTCAGGCTGTGACGAGGCGTCTAGGACCAACGTAGGAACGCTCCACGGCTGCCTCTAGTTGTGGTGGTTAGTCAGGGTACTGCAATCTCATAGATTCCAACTGCTCTGGTGTATTTCCTTTTTTACCTGCACTCCTCAGCTACCGTAACATAACATCGACCCCTAACAGATGGGGACAGATATAGGGCCTGAAGTTTCAGATAAGGATCGGCCCTAGGTTTACTGTTGTACAGAATCTCCTCCCTGGGAGTGCTTTTAACGTTATCTTTAATATTAAGTAAAAATTCTTCTTTATAGCCTTTATTTTCCCCTGATCCCTCAATGATTACTGATTATATGTTCCCTCCTTCTATCTAGTTTTGCACCATTTTCGGTCTCCTCATCTGACATCACAACAAGTGCGTCTCCCATTTCAACATCACATCTCTGTCTGTGCTAACCACTTGGAAGATATACAGGTACGTGTTATGATCAGTACTGTTCGCCTGTGTCTGCTTCATAGCGAGTACTATTTAGATCAATTGTTTGCATTATATTTTTTCTCCCTGTGGTAGGGGGTTCTTTGTACTTGCAGCTAATCCAGCACAGATATACCTGCGCCGCTACCTTCTTATTATAACTACTTTATATATTTTTACCACATTTAGTAGCTGGCAGCAGTATATTTTCATTACTGATTGTAAACACTTTTACCGCATTATGGGTGAACTATGGGAGGACAGAAAGGACCGTATTAACCCCTTACTGCCATCCGACGTACTATCCCGTCCATGGTACCTGGGCCCGTATGACCATGCACGGGATAGTACGTCCCAGCGATCGGACGCGCTCCCGGGGGGAGCGCAGCCGATCGCGGCCGGGTGTCAGCTGATTATCACAGCTGACACCCGGCACTATGTGTCAGGAGCGGTCACGGAACGCTCCCGGCACATTAACCCCTAGCACACCGCGATCAAACATGATCGCGGTGTACTGGGGGCACAGGGGAGGATCGCGCCGGGTGGGCCTCCCTGCGCGCTCCCCTGAGACCCTCAGAGCAGCGCGATGTGTCGCGCTGTTCCGAGGGTCCGTCCTCCCTCCAGGTCCCTGGATCCAAGATGGCGCCGGGGTCCTGCAGGGAGGCGGCTTCCTCAGTGCCTGCTGAGAGCAGGCACTGAGGAGCCTGCAGCGATGCCAGAGCGATCGCTGGTGTGACAGAGTGCTGTGCACACTGTCACACCAGCGATCTGCTAAAATACAGTGATGTCCCACCCTGGGACAAAGTAAATAAGTTAAAAAAATAAAAATAAAAATTGTTTAAAAAAATCATAAAAAAAAAAAAATATTCCCCAATAAATTCATTTTTTCCTGTAAATAAGAAAACAAAAACAATAAAAGTACACATTGTGGTATCGCCGCGTCCGTAACGACCCCCCCTATAAAACTTTCCCACTAGTTAACCCCTTTAGTGAACCTCTTAAAAAAAATAAAAAAAAAACAAAGCAAAAAATCAATGCTTTATCATCATACCGCCGAACAAAAAGTGGAATAACGCGCGATCAAAAAGACGGATATAAATAAACATGGTACCGCTGAAAACGTCATCTTGTCCCGCAAAAAACGAGCCGCGATACAGCATCATCAACGAAAAAATAAAAAAGTTATAGCTCGCAGAATAAAGCGATGCAAAAATAATAATTTTTTATATAAAATTGGTTTTATTCTATAAAAGCACCAAAACATAAAAAAATGATATAAATGGTTATCGCCATAATCGTACTGACCCGAATAATAAAACTGCTTTATCAATTTTACCACACGCGGAACGGTATAAACGCCTCCCCCAAAAGAAATTCATGAATTGCTGATTTTTGTTCATTCTAACCTCCCAAAAATCAAAATAAAAAGCGATCAAAAAATGTCACGTGCTCAAATATGGCACCAATAAAAACATCACCTCGTCCCGCAAAAAATAAGACCTCACATGACTCTGTGGGCCAAAATATGCAAAAATTATAGCTCTCAAAATGTGATGATGCAAAAACTATTTTTTGCAATAAAAAGCGTCTTTTAGCGTGACAGCTGCCAATCATAAAAACCCGCTATAAATAGTAAATCAAACCCCCCTTTATCACCCCCTTAGTTAGGGAAAAATAATAAAATTAAAAAAATTGTATTTATTTCCATTTTCCCATTATGGTTAGGGTTGCGGCTAAAGTTAGGGTTAGGGTTGGCGCTAAAGTTAGGATTAGGGTTAGGGTTGGGATTAGGGTTATGGGTGTGTTAGGGTTAGGTTTGTGGTTAGGGTTGGGACTAGGGATAGGGGTGTGTTGGGGTTAGGGTTGGAGTTAGAATTGGGGGGTTTCCGCTGTTTAGGCGCATCAGGGGCTCTCCAAATGCGACATGACGTCCCCAGACCATTCCATCAAAGTCTGCAATCCAAAACGTTACTACTTCCCTTCCGATCCCTGACGTGCACCCATACAGTAGTTTACTCCCACATTTTGGGTATCAGCGTACTCAGGACAAATTGGTCAACAACTTTTGGGGTCCAATTTCTCCTATTACCCTTGTAAAAATAAAATATTGGGGACGAAAAAATCATTTTTGTAAAAAAAAAAAAAAAGATTTTTATTTCACAGCTGTACGTTATAAACTTCTGTGAAGCACTTCGGGGTTCAAAGTGCTCACCACACATCTAGATAAGTTCCTTGAGGGGTCTAGTTTCCAAAATGGTGTCATTTATTGGGGGTTTCCACTGTTTAGGCAGATCAGGAGCTCTCCAAACACGACATGGCATCCAGCCAATTCTGTGTTGAAAAAGTCGAACAGCGCTCCTTCCCTTCCAAACTCTGCCATGCACCTAAACAGTGGTTTACCCCACATATGGGGTATCAGCGTACTCAGGACAAATTGCACAATAACTTTTGGAGTCTTGTTACCCTTGGGAAAATAAAAATTGGGGTGAAAAGATCATTTTTGTGGAAAAAATATGATTTTTTAATTTTACAGCTCTACGTTATAAACTTGTGTGAAGCACTTTGGGGTTCAAATTGCTCACCAAAGATCTAGATAAGTTCCTTAGGGGGTCTAGTTTCCCAAATGGGGTCACTTGTGGGGGGTTTCCACTGTTTAGGCACATCAGGGGCTCTCCAAATGCAACATGGCGTCCAATCTCAATTCCAGCCAATTTTGTTTGGAAAAAGTCAAATGGTGCTCCTTCCATTTCAGCTCTGCTGTGCGCCCAAACAGTGGTTCCCCCCACATATGGGGTATCATCGTACTCAGGACAAATTGGACATCAACTTTTGTGGTCCAATTTCTCCTGTTACTCTTGGGAAAATAAAAAATTAGTGACTAAGAGATAATTTTTGTGGGAAAAAAATAGGATTTTTTATTTTCATGCTCGGGCATTATAAACTTGTGTGAAGCACTTGGGGGTTCAAAGTGCTTACCAAAGATCTAGATAAGCTCCTTAGGGGTCTAGTTTCCAAAATGGGGTCACTTGTGGAGGGTTTCAACTGTTTAGGCACATTTGGGGCACTGCAAACGGAACATGACCCCCATCAACGTCTGCATTCCAAAACGTTACTACTTCCTTTCCAAGCCCTGTCGTGCACCCAAACAGTTTCCCCCCCCCCACATATGGGGTATCAACGTACTCAGGACAAATTGGACAACAACTTTTGGGGTCCAATTTCCTTGGGAAAAATCAAAAATTTGGGACTAAAAAATCATTTTTGTGGAAAATTGTTTTTTTATTTTTCAGACCCAGGCATTATAAACTTTTGTGAAACACTTGGGGGTTCAATGTGCTCACAACAGATCTAGATATGTTCCTTAGGGGGTCTAGTTTCCAAAATGGTGTCACTTGTGGGGGGTTTCCACTGTTTAAGCACATCAGGGGCTCTCCAAACACGACATGGCGTCCAATCTCAATTCCAGCCAATTTTAGTTTGAAAAAGTCAAACGGCGCTCCTTCCCTTATGAGCTCTGCCGTGTGCCCAAACAGTGGTTTTCCCCCACTTTATCTGTCCATTTGCTTCTTTTACCCTTGTAAAAATAAAAAAAAAGTTTGTAATAGATCATTTTTGTGGCTAAAAAGTTAAATATTCATTTTTTCCTTCCACGTTGCTTTAGCTCCTGTGAAGCACCTGAAGGGTTAATAAACTTCTTGAATGTGGTTTTGAGTACCTTGAGGGGTGCAGTTTTTAGAATGGTGTCACTTTTGGGTATTTTCTGCTATATAGACCCCTCAAATTGACTTCAAATATGAGGTGGTCCCTAAAAGAAATGGCTTTGTAAATTTTGTTGTAAAAATGAGAAATCGCTGGTCAACTTTTGGTTCCAAAATTGTGCTGATGTAAAGTAGACATGTGGGAAATGTTATTTCTTAACTATTTTTGTGACATATTTCTCTGTTTTAAGGGAATAAAAATTCAAAGTTTGAAAATTGCTAAATTTTCAAAATTTTCGCCATATTTGCGTTTTTTTCAAAAATAAACGCAAGTTATATGGAAGAAATTTTACCACTAACGTGAAGTACAATATGTCACAAGAAAACAATCTCAGAATCGCGAAGATCCGTTGAAGCGTTCCAGAGTTATAACCTCATAAAGAGACAGTGGTCAGAATTGTAAAAATTGGCCCGGTCATTAACGTGCAAACCACCCTTGGGGGTTAAGGGGTTAATTACATCCAAACGTTTTTCAATATGGGGCCTAAAGAAATATCTAAGAATTTTAATGAAGACAGTATTCATATAGCTAAAGAATCTTTAAAGCGTTTGGAACAACTACAGTCATGGCCAAAAGTTTTGAGAATGACACAAATATTATATTTTCACATGATCTGCTGCCCTCTGGTTTTTATGTGTGTTTGAAAGATGTTTTTATCACAGACAGAAATATAATAATTGCAAACATATGAGTAACAAAAGCTTATATTGACAGTTAGAATGAGTTAATGCAGCAAGTCAATATTTGCAGTGTTGATCCTTCTTCTTCAGGACCTCTGTAATTCTCCCTGGCATGCTCTCAATCAACTTCTGGACCAAATCCTGACTGATAGCAGTCCATTCTTGCACAATCAATGCTTTCATTTTGTCAGAATTTTTAGGCTTTTGTTTGTCCACCCGTCTCTTGATGATTGACCACAAGTTCTCAATGGGATTAAGATCTGGGGAGTTTCCAGGCCATGGACCCAAAATCTCTATGTTTTGTTCCCTGAGCCATTTAGTTATCACCTTTGCTTTATGGCAAGGTGCTCCATCATGCTGGAAAAGGCATTGTTGATCGCCAAACTGCTCTTGGAGGGTTGGGAGAAGTTGCTCGTGGAGGACATTCTGGTACCATTCTTTATTCATGGCTGTGTTTTTAGGCAAGACTGTGAGAGAGCCGATTCCCTTGGCTGAGAAGCAACCCCACACATGAATGGTTTCAGGATGCTTAACAGTTGGCATGAGACAAGACTGGTGGTAGCGCTCACCTTGTCTTCTCCGAATGAGGCGTTTTCCTGATGTCCCAAACAATCGAAAAGGGGATTCATCAGAGAAAATAACTTTACCCCAGTCCTCAGCAGTCACTGCCTGTACCTTTTGCAGAATATCAGTCTGTCCATGATGTTTTTTCTGGAGAGAAGTGGCTTCTTTGCTGCCCTCCTTGAGACCAGGCCTTGCTCCAAGAGTCTCCGCCTCACAGTGCGTGCAGATGCACTCACACCTGCCTGCTGCCATTCCTGAGCAAGCTCTGCACTGCTGGTAGCCCGATCCCGCAGCTGAAACACTTTTAAGAGACGGCCCTGGCGCTTGCTGGTCTTTCTTGGGCGCCCTGGAGCCTTTTTGGCAACAATGGAACCTCTCTCCTTGAAGTTCTTGATGATGCGATAGATTGTTGACTGAGGTGCAATCTTTCTAGCTGCGATACTCTTCCCTGTTAGGCGATTTTTGTGCATTGCAATGATGACTGCACGTGTTTCTTTAGAGATAACCATGGTTAACAGAAGAGAAACAATGATGCCAAGCACCAGCCTCCTTTTAAAGTGTCCAGTGGTGTCATTCTTACTTAATCATGACAGATTGATCTCCAGCCATGTCCTCATCAACACCCACACTTGTGTTAATGGAACAATCACTGAAAAGAGGTTAGCTGGTCTTTTTAAGGCAGGGCTGCAATGATGTTGAAATGTGTTTTTGGGGATAAAGTTCATTTTCTAGCCAAATATTGACTTTGCAAGTAATTGCTGTTAAGCTGATCACTCTTTATAACATTCTGGAGTATATGCAAATTGCCATTAGAAAAAGTGAAGCAGTAGACTTTGTAAAAATTAATATTTGTGTCATTCTCAAAACTTTTGGCCATGACTGTACTACTAAAGGAGATGAGAGATCTCTGGGAGGTAGTTACCTTGAAAAAGTATCTGGCCTTTGACTGTATTCCAAAGGGCCTAGTTATCCAAAAATCCCTCTCTGGCGATATAGGAGATGCCTCCACATTAGAGGAATGGGACACATTATTGAAAAGCTTTTTAAAACAAGCTGTCACCTTTATTATAACTAAAAGGAAAAAACAACTAGTAGCCAATAAAAATGAAATCTCAAAAATATTTAAGGACATAGACCCCTATAAAAACCATCCTGATATTAGGAAACTCTCCAGCAGCATCAAACACCGAATAAATCAGAAAGAAAAGGAAATTATTGAAAAGAAAAAAAGAAAATTTGGTTGAGATGCAGTACCAAATTATGATCATATTTTACAAAGAGACTCACAAATCTTTGAAACCATCGATCAAATAGATGATAGCGATCTTTCTGTCATCATCTCAGAGGATGAGTTTTCGATTTACCCTGCATCCGAAAATACAGAAATATTGCCACAATCTCTACAAGTCGAAAATACTCCTGTAAACACGGATAAGAGTCCGACAAACAGGACCCCTTCAAGGATTGATACCTTATCAACCAATACAAACCAGTCTTCAAATAGGAATACTAATCATTCCCTAGCAAATAGCAATCATAACGATATCACTCCAACATCAACCTGTAATCGTTATGAAGTTTTAAATACATTAATTGAGCCACCTTTGAGTAATAACAATGATGATGCAAGTGAACCAATGGCTGGCACCTCTACAAATACACATGGTACAACTAATTCCAAAAGTACTCAGACCAAAAATAAGCCTAATTCCATTAGTATGTTTTTTCGGGTGGAATACAGAAAAACGCTACAGAGGATGCAGGGGAGGGAAACTCTCCCAAAAAAAGAAGAAATCCAAGGAAATAAATAACGAAACTCAAAATTTTTTTAACTTAAGCAAATACCAATTAAAATACAATGAACAATCTTTATTAAAGAAAGGCCTGAAATTCGCTCCAGCAGCCAAATTTAATAAATTCCAGGCATTTATTGGAGTGAAGCAATTTATGCGAAAACTAGCTCTGAAAAAATATTTCCTTAAAAAAACTCTGGCAGAACCTACAACTTCCATACACAATGAGGATTACTTTCCATGTAATTGCACTAATCTACAACCCAAAACTAAATTTAATCCAGTAAATGAATACTCGGAGGCTCTTGAATCCTTTCAAAAGAATGTTATCTATGACCTTAAAAAAATCAGTGAGAAAAAATGCTCCCATTTCAAACAGAATCTAAAGGGCCCGTCTCACAAAACGATCTCGCTAGCGAGATCGCTGCTGAGTCACTAGTTTTGTGACGCAGCAGCGAGCTCACCAGCGATATCGCTGTGTGTGACATTCAGTGACGATCAGCCCCCCTGCTGGGTATCGCTGATCGTCGCTGAATGTCCTGGACATTTTTTTGATCGCTGGTCTCCCGCTGGCAGGCACGCATCACTGCGTGTGACAGGCGGGAGACCAGCGATCCGCTGGTAACCAAGGTACACAGCGGGTTTCCAGGCGCGGGGCAGTGCCTAGAAACCCGCTGTGTACCTTGGATACCAGCTCCCTGCATCAGGGCGCTGGTATCCAAGGTACACTGCGGGTAACTAAGCGATGTTACCCGCAGTGTCGCTAGTACTAATCGCTGCCTGAGCTGCCTGTTTGGCAGCTCAGCAGCGATAATGTAGCGATACACCAGCGATCCTGATCGTTGTCAGGATCGCTGGTGTATCGCTATGTGAGACCCAGCCTTAACTAAGAAAGAACGCCATGCCATCAGCAAATTACAAAGAAAGAGAGATATCGTAATTAGACCTGCAGATAAGGGAGGTAGTATTGTGATTATGGACCATTCACAATACGAAATGGAATCCTAGCGAATTCTAAACGATACAAAAACATACAAAAAACTAGATAGTGATCCCACTAATCAGTTTATAGTGGAGCTTAAAGATTTGTTAACCAAAGGCAGTGATAATGGTTTACTAAGTAAAGAGGAAGTAGAATACATTGAGACCCCACACCCTAGAATGGCTGTCTTTTACCACCTACCAAAGATTCATAAAAACTTGGTAAATCCACCGGGCCGCCCTATTATCTCAGGTATTGGGTATCTAACTTCCAATCTATCCCATTATGCTGACTGTCATCTACAAAAACTGGTCCCCAGTCTACCAGCCTATTTGAAAGACAGTAAACATATTCTTCAGATTTTAAATCAATTTCAATGGGACAGTAGTTTTATTCTGGGACAGTAGATATCACATCACTGTATACAGTCATCCAACATAATAAGGGCACAGAAGCATTAGGCTATTTTTTAAATAAGTCAGGAAAGTCCTCTCCAGACATGGTGGATTTTATTAAAGAATGTGCCCTTTTTATTTTAACACATAATTTTTTTAAATATGAAAAGAACTACTACACCCAGCAATGGGGTACAGCAATGGGGACCAGGTTCGCGCCTAGCTACGCAAATCTTTATGTAGGCAGGTGGGAAGACATCTACATCTATCAGGAAGGAATGCTGCGCGTGGAACTGGCCCTATGGCTACGTTTTATTGATGATTTCTCTTTTTTATATGGAAAGGGGGTTGGATACTTTGAATTTGTTTTTAGAAGATTTGAATAAAAATGAGTTTTATCTTGAATTTAATGCTACTATTAGTACCGAGAGAGTACACTTTTTAGATTTAGATATATTTATTAAGGGATATGTTATTCAAACATATACTTACATGAAACCTACCGATTCCAATAGTTATATTGCTACCGATAGTTGCCATCTTCCTAGGTGGATGCTAAATGTTCCACATAGCCAATTTTTAAGACTGCACCGTAACTGCTCAAATACAGCTGATTACGGGAAGGAAGCCGACACACTGATTAGTAAATTCTTAAATAAAGGCTATAAAGAAGAATTTTTACTTAATATTAAAGATAACGTTAAAAGCACTCCCAGGGAGGAGATTCTATATAACAGTAAACCTAGGGCCGATCCCTTATCTGAAACTTCACGCCCTATATCTGTCCCCATCATTGTACAGTATAATTCTAACGTTCATCTCCTCAAAAAAATAGTAAGTAAGCACTGGGGACTCCTGAAAGATGACAAAGTTATTGGAGACAAAATTGCTGAACACCCTAAGTTTATATTTAGAAGAGCTAAAAACCTCAGCTATCTAATTGCACCAACAGTACGTAATTTTGAAGTGCCTTTAAAGAATAATACGTGTGTCGGCCCCTTTAAGACAACTATAAAAGGTTTTTATCCTTGCAAAAAATGTAATATGTGCAGAACCTTACAAGCTTCCAAACAAAAAATGGTTACCTCTCAAAGTGGCACACAATTTGAAATTATGGACTTTATAACTTGTAACACATCAGGAGTTATCTATGTCATTGAGTGCCCATGCAAAAAAATGTATGTCGGACGTACTATACGCCCCTTGTGCAAAAGAACTGGGGAACATCTGCGTAACATAAGGAACAATGTAGATACACACCCTTTATCCAGACATTTCAAGTCAGTACATAAAGGATCGCTCAAAGATGTAAAAATCATGGGTATCAAAGTGGTCAAAAAGGACTGGCGCAAAGGGGACTTTATTAAACAAATGTCAAGGGAAGAAACTCGCTGGATTTTTGAACTTGGAACTCTCAAACCTAGGGATTGAATAATGACATAGAACTATTTGCCTTTAATTGATTTATATGGACCAATCGATTTATATGGACCAAGGATATACATATCGGCTGAGTGCAGGCAGAGCCATCCCTGAAGAAGGAGGACGTCAGCTCTCCGAAACGCGTTGGATCTTGTTGTGGCTCACTCTGCACACCGTAGCCGATACCAGGACATCACGTGACTGCATCACGTGTCGGCGTCTAGACTGTCGGTGCTTCTCTGCGGACAGCCGCGCTGCAGCGCTGGGAAGGAGAGCTTGCCGCCGGCCGGGGCAGCTCTCCAGGACTCCAGGACTTTTCCTCTGCACTTCTTGATCATCTTAGCGCTCCCACACATCTTTAAGCTAAGTCTCGTCGTTCAGGATATAATTGGTGCAATAGCACTGGGCACAAGATACCGCCCATACAACAGGGTACGGCTTACATTACCATCGAGCACATAGGATCACTAAGATCCCTTATTGCAGCACCTCACCAATTTTTTCCTGGATAAGCGACCTATAAATTTAGTGCTTTAGTATCTCAGGTCTGCACTACTTGCACTTTATTTTAGCCGCCTGTACTCATATATCACGCACCTTATTAACGCTTATTTGCATATTAATATATGACCATCTGCATATCCAATAATTTATCCACTATCTGCACTTTAGTCATCCTTCTAGGGATTATTTTACAGGCACATGTTGCCATTTTATTTTATTTTATTTATTGATTAAGGGCACATTCTTGAGACGTCTTTCTAGTGCTTTTTTATATTGTTTTTATGCACTAAAGCACTTCTGTTTATTCTGTTTATACCTCAGAAGCACATAGCCATGCTTAATTAAGATCTATTCCCCCTGTTTTTTCCCCCTTATCCCTCAATGATTACTGATTATATGTTCCCTCCTTCTATCTAGTTTTGCACCATTTTCGGTCTTCTCCTCATCTGACATCACAACAAGTGCATCTCCCATTTCAACATCACATCTCTGTCTGTGCTAACCACTTGGAAGATATACAGGTACGTGTTATGATCAGTACTGTTCGCCTGTGTCTGCTTCATAGCGCGAGTACTATTTAGATCAATTGTTAGAATCTAAAATTAATAACCGGAAAATCACATTGTATGATTTTTACATAATTAAATTGCATTTTATTGCATGAAATAAGTATTTGACCACCGACCAACCAGCAAGAATTCTGGCTCTCACAGACCTGTTAGTTTTTCTTTAAGAAGCTCTTCTACTCTGCACTCATTATGTGTATTAATTGCACCTGTTTGAATTCATTACCTGTATAAAATACACCTGTCCACACACTCAATCACACTCCAATCTCTCCACCATGGCCAAAACCAAAGAGCTGTCTAAGGACGCCAGTGACAAAATTGTAGACCTGCACAAGGCTGGGATGGGATACAGGACCATAGTCAAGCAGCTTGGTGAGAAGGCAACAACTGGTGGTTCAATTATTAGAAATTGGAAGAAACACAAGATGACTGTCAATCTTCCTCGATCTGGGGCTCCATGCAAGATCTCGCCTCGTGGGGTAAGGGTGATTCTGAGAAAGGTCAGGAATCAGCCCAGAACTACACGGGAGGACCTGGTCAATGACCTGGAGAGAAGTGGGACCACATTCTCAAACATTACCATTAGTAACAGACCATGCCGTCATGGATTAAAATCCTGCAGGGAGCGCAATGTTTCCCTGCTCACGTCAGCACATGTCCAGGTTTGTTTGTCTTTCTCCAATGACCATATAGATGATCCAAAGGAGGCATGGGAGAAAGTCATGTGGTCAGATGTGACAAAAATAGAACTTTTTGGTATCAACTTCACTCGCCATGTTTGGAGAAAGAAGAAGGATGAGTACAAGAAGAACATCGTCCCAACCATGTAGCATGATGGGAGAATCATCATACTTTGGGGGTGCTTTTCTGCAAGAGGTACAGAAGTACCTCACCGTATGGAAGGGAGGATGGATGGGGTCATGAAACATGAGATTTTGGCCAACAATTGCCTTTCCTCAGTAAGAGCATTGAAGATGGGTTGTGCCTGGGCCTTCCAGAATGAGAATGACCCAAAACACACAGCCAGGGCAACTAAGGAGTGGTTCCATAAGAAGCATTTCAAGGTCCTGGAGTGGCCTAGCCAGTCTCAGATGTGAACCAAATAGAAAATCTTTGAATGAAGCTGAAACTGAATGTTGCCCAGCGACAGCCCCGAAACCTGAAAGATCTGTATGGAGGAGTGGGCCAAAATCCTGGCTGCAGCGTGGGCAAACTAAGTCAAGAACTAGAGGAAACGTTTGACCTCTGTAATTGCAAACAAAGGTTTCTGTACCAATTGTTAAGTTATTTTTTCTATTGTATCAAATACATATTTCATGCAATAAAATGCTAATTAATTGTGTAAAAATCATACAATGTGATTTTCTGGATTTTATTTTTAGATTCTGTCTCTCACAGGTGAAGTGTACCTACAATAAAAATTACAGACCTCTCCATTCTTTGTAGGTGGGAAAACTTGCATAATTGGCAGTGGATCACATACTTGTTTGCCCACTGTATATACATCAAGGAGCAGTACTAGTGTATGGAGCAGGATCAGGAGCTGGGCCTATTCCAGAAAGGGCAGGTGCCAACTGTGTTCCACAATTTTTCATTGCTTCTAACAGCAGCAGTCAGATCTAGCTCTGATCTGTTAAGCACTTAAATGCTCCATAAAATAAGTTACACATTGAGCTCTACATTATATCCTAAGTCCTAACTATTGGCCATTAACTTTGTGAAATGTATTGCGTCATTCTGACTTTTTTCCCTCTATATACTCTCTACTGAGCCGCAAAGAAAGCGGCAAAACATTATGGAGTGATGAGGAATAGTTACTAATGGAACAAAAAAGAAAAAGAGAATTCAGCTAAGACACTCCGAAAATTAAGAAAGGGAAATAAGTACGCCAATCGAAATAAAGAATGGCAATTAGAAGCTACTTTAAAATGAAATCATACAAAGGGAGTCAGTGAGACGTCCCCCCCATCCCAAAAAAGGCTAATGAAAAACATATGATTGGCTTAGGGCACGGTCAGACGGCCGTATACCATAGACAGCAATCATATGGCAGTGCATGGACTGGCTGGTGGCTCTCCTGACCAGAGTGTGACAGCTGCGTAGAAATACATACTGTCACCCTCGGGTCAGGAGAACTGCGGGCCAATCCGAGTATTGGGATGCAGCTGTCGTCCGTGTTATATGGCGTCTGACTGTGCCCTTATAATAATAATAGTTTTATTTCTATAGCGCCAACATATTCCGCAGCACTTTACATTATAGAGGGGACTTGTACAGACAATAGACATTACAGCATAACAATAAACACAGATCAAAGTAGATACCAAGAGGAATGAGGGCTCTGCTCACAAGCTTACAATCTATGAGGAAAAAGGGGAGACACAAAAGGTGGATGGTAACAATTGCTTTCATTGTTCGGACCAGCCATAGTGTACGAATCCGGTGTTCATGTAATTCTGCATGAACCGGTCATGAGCCAAAGTATGTAACAGAACAGACAAAGAGGGCTATTAAATGCATAAAGCGGGTGAGAACATGATGCGAGGAACCTGATTATGGTAGAAAATTTTGAATGGGCCACACAGGGATAGTTAGGTTAATGTTTGAGGCGGTAGGCCAGTCTGAAGAAATGCGTTTTTAGGGCACGCTTAAAACTGTGGGGATTAATCGTATTAACCTGGGTAGTGCATTCAAAAGAATTGGCGCAGCACCTAAAAAGTCTTGGAGACGGGAGTGGGAGGTTCTGATTAATGAGGATGTTAACCTCAGGTCAATGATAAAATGATAAAGATAATAAAAAAAATTAATCTCATCCTGCAAAAATACTTATATAGCTTTTTCGAAAGAAAAATTATGGCTCTTTGAATTTGAAGTTGGTTATTAACTTTGTCATTATTCACAAGGGCCTAATGGTTGAGCAGTAAAGTGCATGCCATGCTATTGTCATGTACAATACAATGTTTGTGAGCTCAGAGGTTCCCCCTAGTGGTAACAACTTCTCAGCATCTTCTGACAACTGGATATTTGCAAAGATTAGTTGATTCTGCTGCCAGGAAAATGCAGAGCCAAAAGTAATATTATAAGCATAGATGGATCACCGTATTACCTAATGGTAGTCTGACCTTGCCATATATAAGGTCAGTCAGCCATGGAACACATAATATGAGATTCATAACTCACAGTATCCATAATGCATCCCAATCTCACTTTGGCCACATCTGTAACATGGCACCAATATGCAGTTTACTTATTTAGCCTCATCTAATGATAGGTAATAAATAAATTGATATAGATAGATAGATAGATAGATAGATAGATAGATAGATTAGATAGATAGATAGATAGATAATAAATAGATAGATAGATAGATAGATAGATCACATACTATTTGTCGAGCATCTTTCAGATTACATTATGGTTGGTATAAACTAATTGAACCATGAATCTTCTGTAAATTAGGACAGGGTCATGAGAAATAGGTTAGACTAAGCTACAGACCTGGTAACACTGAACACAGGAGCCATTACTTTACTCTGCGTGGATAGTTGGCCTCATTAGCAGACAGTGCTCATAGTTCAGTGTCATGTTGAGCAGATGTGAATTACAGGATCTGAAGTTATTTCTGTGCTAAAACTTTTTCTAACATTGACGTTTAATGATGAACAGTGAGAAACCCCATTAGATCCAAATATATCCCTATAATGTTATCAGCATGTTAATTTCCTATTTATGTCCTGTTTTTACATAATGTGGCAATATAATAACATAACTCTTGTATCCAATAATATCACAACATGGCACAGTGGCTTGCGAAAGTATTCACCCCCTTGATATTTTTGATGTTTTGGTACCTCACAACCTGGAATTTCACTGTTTGTTTTGGAGGGTTGCATAAGTTCATGTATAGAACTTGCCTACAACTGTGAACATGTGGTTTTCTTTTTATTGTCAAGCAAACAACAAATAGGACAAAATAAATTAACACTTTAGTGTGTATATCTATTCACCCCCCTAAAGTTAGTACTTTATAGAGCCTCCTTTTGTGACCATTACAGCTGCAAGTCGCTTTGGATAAGTCTCTATGAACTTTCCACATCTTGCCATCTTTTGACCATTCCATAAGGCAAAACTGCTCCAGCTCCTTCAAGTTAGATGTTTCCTCTGGTGAACAGCAATCTTTAAGTCTGACCACTGATTTTCAATTGGATTACGGTCAGGGCTTTGACTTGGCCACTACAAAACATTTTCATGCTTCCCCTTAAACCCCTTGAGTGTTGCGTTAGCAGTATGCTTTGGGCCATGGTCTTGTTGAAAGGGGAACCTCCATCCTAGTCTTAAATCACTGATAGACTGAAACAGGTTTTGCTTAAGAATATCACTGTATTTAACACCATCTATTTTTCCCTCGACTTGGACCATTTTCCCTGTCCCTACTTCGAAAAACATCCCCACAGCATGATGCTGCTACCATCATGTTTCACTGTGGGAAGAATATTCTTGGGATTAAGAGCTGTGCTGTTTTGGCAGCTGACATAGACAAACATTTACCTTGGTAGAAAACAAGTTAAATTTTAGTCTCATCTGACCTCAGCACCTTCCTGCATACATTTGGAGAGTCTCCCTCAAGTCTTTTGGCAAACTCAAATTGAGCTTTAACATTTTTGTGTGTAAGTGATGGCTTTTCTGGTCACTTTTCCATAAAAGCCACCTCTATGGAGTGTACGGCTTATTGTGGTTGTATGGACAGATACTCCAGTCTCTGCTTGGGAACTCTGCAGCTTCTTCAGGGTTACCTTTTGGTCTCTGTGCTGCCTCTCTGATTAATGCCCTCCTTGCCTGGGCTGAGAGTTTTAGTGGGCGGCCCTCTCTCGGCAGGTTTGTTGTGGTACCATGTTCTTTCCATTTGATGATAAGGGATTCGATGGTACTTCAGGGGATCATCAGAGATCGGGATTTTTTTTTATAACCCAACCCTGACTTGTTCTTCTCAACAACTTTGTCCCTGACTTGTTTGGGGATCTCCTTGGTCTTCATGGTGTTGTTTGGAGATCTCCTTGGTCTTCATATTGTTTAGTTAGTGGGGACTCTTGTTAATGGTGGTACAAACATGTGACACTTAGATTGCACACAGGGGGACATCGAATCAGTAAGCATGTGACTTATAAAGTTAATTGCTTGCACCAGAAATTTTTATGGGCTTTACCGCAAAAGGGGTGAATACATATGCACATGACAATTTTTAGTTATTTGATTCCATAAATTTAATTTATGCCTACATTTTTTTTTTCACTTCGCTTCACCAACTAAGACTATTTAGTGCTGATGCATCACACACAAATCGGATTACAAAAATATTTAAACGCAAGTTATAATGTAATAAAATAGGTAAAAAGCCAAGGGGGTTTTACGAGCCACTGTATTGCAACATTTATAGGCGTAACTACAGGAGATATAGAAATAGTGACTTCACTTTAGCTGTGGTACCTGAGGGGGCTTAAGTGTTTGCTCCACTGGGCGGATGTGCAGCTAAATGTCGGCTATAGATAACAATATGTAACACAATTTTTGTTCCTGGCTTCCAAGTGTAATATTTCAACTGCTTATGTTTAAAGACTATGGAAAAAACGACTACATACAGCACAAACTTTGATTTTATGACCACAGGCCAGAAAAATTTTGTATTTATTGTGTTAAAAAATGGAAATTATTATATTTTTGTTTATGTGGTATGATAAAAAACAACACTTGCATGGTAATTAGACAAAGACAGTTAAAAATCACTCGAAAAGGTTCAGAAATGAGTAGTTTTTCTAGAATTGTGAGTGTAGTGCAAATCACTTTCTCGAGGAAGCCCCAAAATGTAGACCCCCATCATGTTTTCGTTATACTGTCCTTGGTAACGACTTTCAAAGTACAATATATCTTGATGAAAGCGCTCGCCTTTCTCCTCTGAGTAAGCTCCCATGTTCTCCTTGAACTTGTCAAGATGAGCATCAAGGATATGGACTTTGAGAGACATTCTGCATCCCATTATGGCATAATTCTTTATGAGATACTGAACCAACTGCGCATAGTTTTCAGCCTTGTCATTACCCAGGAAGCCATGAACCACGGCAACAAAACTGTTCCAAGCCACTTTCTCCGTCCTGTTCAGCAGCCTGGCAAACTTGTCACATTCTATGGTCTTCTTGATCTGCGGTCTGACGAAGATACCAGCCTTGACCTTTGCTTCAGACAGCTTTGGAAAGAGATCTTGGAGGTACATGAAAGCTGCTGACTCCTTGTCAAGAGCCGTGACAAATTGCTTCATGAGGCTTAAATTGATATGCAGTGGTGGCATCAGCACCTTCAGAGGTTTTTCCGTCAATATGGCCATGTGAGGGCTCATTTTTTGTGAGACGAGTTGAACTTTTGAACAACACCATTGGTTTTAGCATGTTGTGTACTCGAAAACGGGAAAAAATTCTAAGTGTGGTGAAATTGCAAAAAAAGTGCAATCCCACACTGGTTTTTGGTTTATTTTTTTTGCTAGATTCACTTAATGCTAAAACTGACCTGCCATTATGATTCTCCAGGTCATTATGAATTCATAGACACCAAACATGTCTAGGTTCTCTTTTATCTAAGTGGTGAAAAAAAATTACAAATTTACTTAAAAAAAAAATATTGTGCCATTCTCCAAGACCCGTAGTGCCTCCATTTTTCGTGATCTTGGGTTGGGTGAGGGCTTATTTTTTGTGTGCCGAGCTGACATTTTTAATGATACCACCTTTGTGCAGAGACGTTCTTTTGATCTCCCGTTATTGCATTTTAATGAAACTTCTGCACAATTCTAGCAGTTCAACAATATTCTAGAAGACTACTCAGTATTGAATACGAATTGAGAATTTTCCCGAAAACAGACAAATTTCAAAATTTCATTGTCCTGATCACAAAAGCAAAGTTTTTGTGGAACAACAACTATTTTCTATTTGTTTTAGGCATAACGGATTAGGAAAACACACTTTGGACACAGGAGCAAAAAATAAATAAAAATGTGTTACACAGTGTTATTAACCCCTCTCTGCCATCAGACGTACTATTCCGTCCATGTGACCCTGGACCTAATTCCCATGGACGGAATAGTACGTCATATGCGATCAGCAGCGCTCCCGGGGGGAGCGTAGCTGATCGCCGCCGGGTGTCAGCTGTATATCACAGCTGACACCCAGCACTATGTGTCAGGAGCGGTCACGGACCGCTCCCGGCACATTAACCCCTAGCACACCGCGATCAAACATGATCGCGGTGTGCCCGGGGCACAGGGGAGGATTGCGCAAGCAGGGGGCTCCCTGCGCGCCCCCCTGAGACCCTCAGAGCAGCGCGATGTGTCGCGCTGTTCCGAGGGTCCGTCCTCCCTCCAGGTCCCCGGATCCAAAATGGCGCCGGGGTCCTGCAGGGAGGCGGCTTCCTCAGTGCCTGCTGAGAGCAGGCGCAGAGGAAGCCTGCAGCGATGCCAGAGCGATCGCTGGTGTGACAGAGTGCTGTGCACACTGTCACACCTGCGATCTGCTAAAATACAGTGATGTCCCACCCTGGGACAAAGTAAAAAAGTAAAAAAAAATAAAAATAAAAAGTGGTAAAAAAAATCATAAAAAAAAAAAAAAT
This sequence comes from Oophaga sylvatica, assembly GCA_033576555.1. Taxonomy (NCBI): domain Eukaryota; kingdom Metazoa; phylum Chordata; class Amphibia; order Anura; family Dendrobatidae; genus Oophaga; species Oophaga sylvatica. The sequence goes on along the minus strand of JARQOD010000001.1, from coordinate 480,936,215 downwards.
ATTCCCCAATAAATTCATTTCTTCCTGTAAATAAAAAAAACAAAACAATAAAAGTACACATATTTGGTATCGCCGTGTCCGAAACGACCCCCCCTATAAAACTGTCCCACTAGTTAACCCCTTTAGTGAACCCCTTAAAAAAAAAAAAAAAAAACTAAGCAAAAAATCAATGCTTTATCATCATACCGCAGAACAAAAAGTGGAATAACACGCGATCAAAAAGAGAGATATAAATAATCATGGTACCGCTGAAAACATCATCTTGTCCCGCAAAAAACGAGCTGTCATACAGCATCATCAGCAAAAAAATAAAAAAGTTATAGCTCGCAGAATAAAGCGATGCAAAAATAATGATTTTTTATATAAAATTGTTTTTATTCTATAAAAGCGCCAAAACATAAAAAAATTATTCAAATGAGGTATCGCTGTAATCGTACTGACCCGAGGAATAAAACTGCTTTATCAATTTTACCACACGTGGAACGGTATAAACGCCTCCCCCAAAAGAAATTCATGAATTGCTGATTTTTGTTCATTCTAACCTCACAAAAATCGAAATAAAAAGCGATCAAAAAATGTCACGTGCTCAAAATGGTACCAATGAAAACGTCACCTCGTCCCGCAAAAAATAAGACCTCACATGACTCTGTGGGCCAAAATATGCAAAAATTATAGCTCTCAAAATGTGGTGATGCAAAAAACTACTTTTTGCAATAAAAAGCGTCTTTTAGCGTGACAGCTGCCAATCACAAAAACCCGCTATAAATAGTAAATCAAACCCCCCTTTATCACCCCCTTATTTAGGGAAAAATAATAAAATTAAAAAAATGTATTTATTTCCATTTTCCCATTAGGGTTAGTGTTGCGGCTAAAGTTAGGGTTAGGATTGGCGCTAAAGTTAGTATTAGGGTTATGGTTGGGATTAGGGTTAGGGGTGTGTTAGGGTTAGGCTTGTGGTTATCGTTGGGACTAGGGTTAGGGGTATGTTGGGGTTAGGGTTGGAGTTAGAATTGGGGGGTTTCTGCTGTTTAGGCACATCAGGGGCTCTCCAAATGTGACATGGCGTCTGATCTCAATTCCAGCCAATTCTGCGTTGAAAAAGTCAAATGGTGCTCCTTCACTTCTGAGCTCTGCCATGAGCCCAAACAGTAGTTTACCCCACATATGGGGTATCAGTGTTCTCTGGACCACAAGAGTTATTGTGCAATTTGTCCTATTTCTTCTGTTACCCTTGGGAAAATAAAAAACTGGGGGCGACAAAATCATTTTTGTAAAAAAAAATGATTTTTTTGTTTTTACGGCTGTATGTTATAAATTTTCTGTGAAGCACTTGGGGCTTCATAGCGCTCACCACACTTCTAGATAAGTTCCTTGTGGGGTCTATTTTCCAAAATGGGGTCACTTGTGGGGGGTTTTCACTGTTTAGGCGCATCAGGGGCTCTCCAAATGCGACATGACGCCCCCAGACCATTCCATCAAAGTCTGCAATCCAAAACGTCACTACTTCCCTTCCGAGCCCAGACGTGCGCCCATACAGTCGTTTTCTCACACATGTTGGGTATCAGCGTACTCAGGACAAATTGGACAACAACTTTTGGGGTCCAATTTCTCCTGTTACCCTTGTGAAAATAAAATATTGGGGCGAAAAAATCATTTTTGTAAAAAAAAAAAGGATTTTTTATTTTTACGTCTGTACGTTATAAACTTCTGGGAAGCACTTCGGGGTTCAAAGTGCTCACCACACATCTAGATAAGTTCCTTGTGGGGTCTATTTTCCAAAATGGGGTCACTTGTGGGGGTTTCCACTGTTTAGGCGCATCAGGGGCTCTCCAAATGCGACATGACGCCCCCAGACCATTCCATCAAAGTCTGCAATCCAAAACGTCACTACTTCCCTTCCGAGCCCCGACGTGCGCCCATACAGTAGTTTACTCCCACATATTGGGTATCAGCGTACTCAGGACAAATTGGACAACAACTTTTGGGTCCAATTTCTCCTGTTACCCTTGTGAAAATAAAATATTGGGGGCGAAAAAATCATTTTTGTAAAAAAAAAAAAGATTTTTTATTTTACGGCTGTAAGTTATAAACTTCTGTGAAGCACTTTGGGGTTCAAAGTGCTCACCACACATCTAGATAAGTTCCTTGAGGGGTCTAGTTTCCAAAATGGTGTCATTTGTGGGGGGTTTCCACTGTTTAGGCAGATCAGGAGCTCTCCAAACACGACATGGCATCCAGCCAATTCTGCGTTGAAAAAGTCAAACGACGCTCCTTCCCTTCCAAACTCTGCCATGCACCCAAACAGTGGTTTACCCCCACATATGGGGTATCAGCGTACTCAGGACAAATTGCACAATAACTTTTGGAGTCTTGTTACCCTTGGGAAAATAAAAATTGGGGTGAAAAGATCAATTTTGTGGAAAAAATATGATTTTTTAATTTTACAGCTCTACGTTATAAACTTGTGTGAAGCACTTGGGGGTTCAAATTGCTCACCAAAGATCTAGATAAGTTCCTTAGGGGGTCTAGTTTCCCAAATGGGGTCACTTGTGGGGGGTTTCCACTGTTTAGGCACATCAGGGACTCTCCAAATGCAACATGGCGTCCAATCTCAATTCCAGCCAATTTTGGTTGGAAACAGTCAAATGGTGCTACTTCCATTCCGAGCTCTGCCATGCGCCCAAACAGTGGTTCCCCCCACATATGGGGTATCAGCGTACTCAGGACAAATTGGACAACAACTTTTGAGGTCCAATTTCTCCTGTTACCTATGGGAAAATAAAAAATTAGTGACTAAGAGATAATTTTTGTGGGAAAAAAATAGGATTTTTTATTTTCATGCCCGGGCATTATAAACTTGTGTGAAGCACTTGGGGGTTCAAAGTGCTCACCAAAGATCTAGATAAGTTCCTTAGGGGGTCTAGCTTCCAAAATGGGGTCACTTGTGGGGGGTTTCCACTGTTTAGGCTCATCTGGGGCACTACAAACGGAACATGACCCCCATCAATGTTTGCATTCCAAAACGTTACTGCTTCCTTTCCAAGCCCTGCCGTGCGCCCAAACAGTTTCCCCCCCCCCACATATTGGGTATCAGCGTACTCAGGACAAATTGGACAACAACTTTTGGGGTCCAATTTCCTTGGGAAAAATAAAAAATTTGGGACTAAAAAATCATTTTTGTGGAAAATTGTTTTTTTTTTTTTCACACCCAGGCATTATAAACTTTTGTGAAACACTTTGGGGTTCAAAGTGCTCACAACAGATCTAGATAAGTTCCTTAGGGGGTCTAGTCTCCAAAATGGTGTCACTTGTGGGGGGTTTCCACTGTTTAGGCGCATCAGTGGCTCTCCAAACACGACATGGCGTCCAACCTCAACTCCAGCCAATTTTAGTTTGAAAAAGTCAAACGGCGCTCCTTCCCTTACGAGCTCTGCCGTGTGCCCAAACAGTGGTTTTCCCCCACATATAGGGTATTGGCGTACTCAGGAGAAATTGCACAACAACTTTATCTGCCCATTTTCTCCTTTTACCCTTGTCAAAATAAAAAAAAGTTTGTAAAAGATCATTTTTGTGGCTAAAAAGTTAAATATTAATTTTTTCCTTCCACGTTGCTTCAGCTCATGTGAAGCACCTGAAGGGTTAATAAACTTCTTCAATGTGGTTTTGAGTACCTTGAGGGGTGCAGTTTTTAGAATGGTGTCACTTTTTGGTATTTTCTGCTATATAGACCCGTCAAAGTGACTTTAAATGTGAGGTGGTCCATAAAAAAATGGCTTTGTAAATTTTGTTGCAAAAATGAGAAATCGCTGGTCAACTTTTAACCCTTATAATTTCCTAACAAAAAAAAATTTTGGTTCCAAAATTGTGCTGATGTAAAGTAGACATGTGGGAAATGTTATTTCTTAACTATTTTGTGTGACATATTTCTCTGTTTTAAGGGAAAAAAAATTAAAATTTGAAAATTGCAAAATTTTCAAAATTTTCACCATATTTGTGTTTTTTTTCAAAAATAAACTGAAGTTATATCGAAGAAATTATACTTCTAACGTGAAGTACAATATGTCACGAGAAAACAATCTCAGAATCGCGAAGATCCGTTGAAGCGTTCCAGAGTTATAACCTCATAAAGAGACAATGGTCAGAATTGTAAAAATTGGCCCGTCATTAACGTGCAAACCACCCTTGGGGGTGAAGGGGTTAAACACTCAGAGCCTGATTCATAATTTGTGGGGCTTTTTTGTCACTTTTCTTTTTTGTATTTTGGTATATGTTGTCTTTATTTGCTTAATTTTTTTGGTGCACATTTTTCATAAATTTTGCACAAAATAAAAAAGATCTTTTATTTTTATCTTTGTCATATTCTGGGACTTTTTTTTTAATGTTAAAATGTTGAAAAACTTGTGCATAAATTTCAAACATATTTAAAATCTCTTCAGAGGGGGACCAGAATAGAATTTGTGCAAACGTGTTGCAATTTTTTAATAAATCACAATTGATTTATCAGCCTGAAAGAGCTGGAAAAAACAAAAACTAACACAATGGAAGAAAAAGATTATACTGTATAAAAAAAGCTCTATAAATTGGTGCAAAAATAAGAATAAGGCTCAAATTTAAAGCCAGCAATCCCCCCAAAAAAACTAGACCTAAAAAGACACAAATGCAATAATGAATCGGGAACTCTACCTTATTCACTCTTTATACAGAAAATTCACAGAGACAATTGCTTGGAGCAGATAATTTACCCACATTCCTGACAAGGCAAATTTTCAGGATTTTTCATACATGGGGTTTAAAAAGTTCTAAAATGTTTTCTTGTTCAGACACATAAAAAATGTTTGCATTTGTTTTCATGATACATGCAAATTAATTTTTATGTCACTGTCCCGTTCCATTTTTTCTTTAAAATCGTTGAGAAAATTAAAAAAACAAAATGTAAATTTTTTTCCTTTTTTATATAACCATACAGGAATACTAAAATGCATTTAAAAATGTGATCCTCATTCTGTGACAATCATTTTTATATATCGGACACTTTTTTATTACAAGGGTAGAACTAGTAATGACGATTCGGATCCGTGGTATTTTTATTTATTTATTTTACCTGCCAATGTGTATTTTTTTAATTTAATTTATTTTACATATTGTGTTGTGATAAGGTTATAAAAGACCTTTGGGGGGTCAATTATGTATTGACATATTTTTATATTCACCTTTTTCACTTGTAACTGGTGCTGGTAGATTAGTCCCAGTTACAGGGAAAGAAAATGCAATCTCCTGGCTGCATAGCAGAACTGTCTTCCAGCAGCTCCTGCTCCCTCATTATAAACAGACTACACATGACCACTGAGTAGGGAGATGGGAGCACTGTCAGTACTTCCCATTACTGCATATACAGCACCTCTTTAGCTCTTGTTTGACACTGTTAGAAACATTTTACATTGGATGGGTTTCATTTTTGCAAGGTTACTTGCAAATTTTCATGAAAACACATTGAAATCACCTTAAATTGCACCACATCAGCCAGGTATGTTTTTTTTCTTCAAGGAAACATAGCTTGAAGAACCGGCAAACCTCTCCCTACACCACACTGGATGATTAACAGGCCTCTCCCTTTGCACACAAATGGTACTTGTCAATCACCTGGAGCAATGCGAGAAAAGCCAGCTGGTGAGAGCACCTGACTAGTCAATTCATTCCCTATGCTCTTCAAAAAGCCTGTCAAACTATATTTTCTTTGAAACGCCAGAGTATTTCAGAGAAAAATACACCTGTATTTGTGCAGTTGTAAGGGGAAGAAACCCTCCGTAACGGGTCCAAAACCATCGGGGCTGTCACCTAAGTTTCAAGGGGGAAAGCTTGAAACACTGGACCGCTTCCTGTATTTGAGAGAAGGGGTGTGGCCAAGCTGAGAGGAAGTTCGCGAGAGAGAATTCAAACTCGCTGGATGGGAACGTCGAGCGTGCAAGACTCCTGTGAGGTAAAAACAGCTGTGAGACGACGGGGCAGAGTAGAGCAGAGCCTGGGACGGCATAGCGTTTCAACAGGAGACTACCGACTGAGTCCTGCCCAGACACCGCTGTCCCCACTGATATCACTGCTCTCGCTGATACCACTGACGTAGCCTACGACACTGCCACAGCTGACCCCACTGACAGCCCTGACTGTGAGTGACAAGGTCTGTGAACAGGACGTAGGCGCATATCCATACGGTCCTACGAACCGGGCTGCAAGTTGTGAACTGTGTTTGAGCAGTGCTGCAAATCTCTGTGGCAGTGCTGGGACATTCACTGCTGAGGAAAAGGATGTTTTCCTCTTCATCGCCTCATCTTCTGGACCCAAGACCTGCATCAGGATCCTGAGGAGTCGCCGCCATCGTCAGGACCACGAGAGGACACTGACATCATCAGGATATATTATACCAGCTTCCTAAGGACTGTGTCAGACCTTCACTGCGACACATCCTAAGCAGCCCAGTCACAGTCAGGAGTTTAAACGTGACTGACACATGAGCAATAAGTTGTATTTAATTGTACTGTCTTACTTATTCTTGTGCCTTAAGTTATCCCCAATAGTCATTAGCTGTATTAGAGAATATTAACCCTCCATTTTCTCCCTGCATGGAGTTTTCTGTTGTATAATAAACCCCTATCACCCTTGGTCTGTGTACGGTCCGTTACTGCATCCTACGTGCCTGCAGTCTCCTTACACTTCGAGTAGTCGTCAGAATGCAGTCTACATGTACATGGCAGACCAAGCGTCTGGGGAGGGCCCTAGATCCTATATCTCTCTGCGGGCAATGTTAAATAACCTTCCAAAATTTAATGGAAATAACAACATGTTATGGAGCTGGACTGAGCGTATAAAAGAAATTATGAGAATGCATCCTATGGTTCCCGCCTTGCATGCAGAGATCACCGTGATGGCTTTAGATGGGGAGGCGAGGGATTCAGTAATGTTGTGACCCCCAGGGAACAAGATACCCTTGACAAAGTATTACAAATACTGGAGCAGTCTCACGGGGACCCCACGGATGTAGGGGAATTACGTATGCGGCTATTTCATCGGGGTCAAAGAGAGGGGGAGACGGTGACCCAGTACATGAAAGCATTGCAAGAAATTCACACTGCCATAGTCAGAAAAGACGGCTTAGGAGTAGGGCCGACTGATGTGCTGTTACGAGACCAATTAGTGACCGGGATGAGAAATGCGTTGCTTAAGTAGTCCCTGCGAGAGGGCTTGTGCGTGAACCCACACATGACCTTTGCAGAGGTGGTAAGCGAGGCACACACGCGTGAACAGGAGCAGAGGGTGACAGTCCCAGTAGCAAAGTTCCGGTGTGGGGAGGTGTCCGTGAATGCAGCTGCTGAATCAGGATCTGTGGAAGATTTACGGAAAGAGATCCAATCCATGAGGAAGGACCTGAACGAAACTAAAAGGAAGGTGACCTTGTTACTTACACCCGAAAGCAGAACCCTCACAGAACAATGACAGGGTGGAAGAGGATCTTGTCGGGGAGAGCCTCCTACATGTCACCTCTGTGGAGAATTAGGACATGCAGTCCAGGCCTGACCGCCAAGTGGGTGACCACTACAGCACCACCCACTAAACTAAGGGGCTCCAAGGCTGGGGACACCACCTGGAGACAGAACAGCCAGAAAGGAGCACCAATAGTCCCACCAATTTAATGTCAGTGAGTCCATTAGTATGGGCCGAAATAGATGAACGAGCCATACGCTGCATGGTAGATACGGGCTCTTAAGTAAACACAATGCCTGAGACCTATTTTAAAAGACACTTCCCAGAAGCCATGAGGCCTGAGTGGGGGCCAGTGATCAAGTAGACGGCCGCCAATCAACTGCCTATCCCGGTCGCACAGGTTGCATGGATGCAGATTAAGGTCTGCGGCAAAGACCTGAGCCGCAAGAGGAGTGGTGTTAACCGAGGGTGACCTGTGCAAGGACATACTGTCACACTAGGAATGAATGTACTCAGAGAGTTTGGAAGTCTTCTTATTAACAAATCTCCGAATGTGATCCTGAAACAATGGAGCCCGCATATGCCACAAAGAAAAGTGTTCCAGCAATTGATCTGGACGGCCCAGGCACAAGAGGTCTGCTGTGAAGGAAAGGTGTTGGGAAAAGTGATCATTCCAACTGCAACCAACCCCGACCAACCTCCGGGTCAAAGTGTGCTGTCACTACCTGTCTGAGCTTGTATCCCGCTGGATGGGGTCGAAGTACAACTAGAACCAGCTACTGTGGAAAATCTACCATCAGGGCTCCTAGTAGCCAGGACATTAGCTAACGTTCGTGATGGCATGGTACCATGCGGTGTGTGAACTTAAGAGAAGACACTCTGACGCTTACCCCCAGAAGCAAAATTGGGCAGATTGTAGGCATGCTAAAGGAGCTGATACATCACAGGCCTTCCAATTAAAGGCCAAAAGGGAATATCCATGGACTGTAGCTGTGGAGACAGCCCCTGTGTTCAAACCCCAACCACAGAGAAGGGAGCGTCACATCCTAGAACAAACCCAGACCGAGTTGACAGAGTTCACACCGCAGCAGGTGGAACAGGTGGAGACCTTACTAGGACATTATCAGGATGTGTTCGCTTGACATGAAGATGATTTTGGTTGTACAACTGCCATTACACGTGAAATTCCAACGCTGCGCCTGTGAGAGAACGTTATCGACAAATTCCTCACAAATGTACCAGGAGGTAAAAGGAGGAATGCCCACACAAATGCTACAGAACGGTGTCATTTGAGAGAACCAAAGCTCGTGTGCTGCGCACATTGTCCTTGTGTGGAAAAAAAAGATGGTACTCTACAGTTCTGTGTGGACTATCATCAATTGAACGCTTGCATGGTGCGAGATTCGTATCCACTACTCCTTATTGAAGAATCTTTGTCCGCTCTAGGGAATGCCAAATACTTCTCCACTCTAGACCTGGCTAGTGGGTACTGGCAAGTGCCGATGTCAGAACACGACCGAGCGAAGACGGCCTTTATACTACCTATGGGCTTTGGACAAGTTTAACAGAATGCCGTTCGGATTAGCTAATGCTCCCGGTACTTTTCAGCGGCTCATGGAAAGATGTTTGGGGGATCTAAACTTTGAAGCCACTCTCATCTACCTGGAAGACATAATTGTGTTTGCCCCTCTGTTATGTTCGAAGAGCACTGACAGTGTCTTGAGCAAGTACTCAGCCGATTCCAGAAGCACGGGCTGCGAGTGAAACCATCTAAATGTCACCTGTTCCGCACCCAGATTGAGTACCTCGGACATGTGGTCTCCGCAGAAGGCGTACAACCGTCCGGTGAGAAAATTGCAGCAGTGCAAGACTAGCCTACCCTGAGAACCGTGAAGGATCTTCGAGCCTTTTTAGGGCTGACTGGGTAATATTGATTGTTCGTGATTACTTCACCCACATTGTGAACCCGTTACTAGAACTGTTGAAAGGAGTACCAGCAGAAGCATAAAAATCGAGAGATTCAGTGTGGGGAGTGTTATGTTTCGGTAGCTGAGGAGGACAGGAACAACAGCAGGGAAGCCGAACACCTGAGATGTTGGTAACTGATGCGTTGCAGATTCCTAAACTAACGACACAACTAGAGGTAGCCGTGGAGCGTTCCTATGTTGATCATAGACGCCTCGTCACAGCCTGAGAGATAACTACACCTAAAGGCAGAAAGATGAAAGCTATCTGCCCCGGAGCAGATCCACAAAGAAAATAGGAAGCCCCCAAACATATAATGGCGGTTAGACAAGATGAAAATACAAACATAGGCAGAAAATAGACTGAGCAAATGCTGGGGCCACAAGCTGACTAAATAGGATAGGACAGGAGAGATTACTTTCTGCAACCCAGAAAACCCTACAAAAATCCAACAATTCTGATTACAAAAATACTGAGATTACACAATCTCGCCTCCCACTAAATCAGATCTCAGTGTGAACAAAAACCAAGCCGCAGCCGCTGAAAAAACAGGAAAAAGCAAATGAGCAAATAACAGTGGCTGCAGATAAACTGTGAGGAGCTCAGGCCCCAGGAGGGGACCTGGCTGACCTCCACAAAAGTGCAGAAAACAATGCAAAAAGCAAGCACAAAAAGAAAAGCAAAAAATATCTTATCTGAAAGCAGGAGATGCAGGCAAGACTCCAGCAAACTTCCAAATGAACCAGGAACCACAATTGAGACAAGAACAATTGATCACCGGCAACCATCATGGGAGGGAACCTCCCTTATATCAGACCAGTCAGTGAACCCAGATTGCCAATCCTCGCTGAAAGGTTCAGTACTGTCTGTAACCACCAGAGGGAGCTTCTGCTCAGAAACCATCTCTAGCACATTCATAACAGTACCCCCCCCTTGAGGAGTGGTCACCGAACCCTCACTTGTGCAACCAGGCCGATCAGGATCAGCTCGGTGATAGGCATGGATCAGTCTCCTAGCATGGATGTCCGAAGCAAACACCCAAGAATTGTCCTCCTGACCATAACCTCCCACTTAACCAAATACTGGAGTCTCTGTCTAGAAAAACGAGAATCCAATATTTTCTCAACCACATACTCCAGATTGCCCTCAACCAAAACAGGGTCAGGAGGCGCAGCCATAGGAACCACTGGCTCGACAAACCTTTTCAATAAGGACTTGTGGAACACGTTATGGATCTTAAATGTCCCTGGAAGAAGCAAACGGAAGGAAACAGGATTAAGAATCTCCATGATCTTATAAGGTCCAATGAACCTGGGCTTAAACTTTGGAGATTCAACCCTCATAGGGATATTTCTTGAGGACAACCAAACCAAGTCCCCCACTTTAAACCGAGGACCATCAGTCCTATGCCAGTTGGCAAACCGTTGGGCCTTCTCCTGAGAGAGAGACAACCTCTCCACTACCTGGTCCCAAATCTGCTGCATTCGCTCCACAACAGAGTCAACACCCGGACAGACAGAAGCCTCCGCCTGTCCCGAAGAAAATCGAGGGTGAAACCCAAAATTGCAGAAAAACTCAGCCAAAGGCAAAAAAGAGACCCAGTCATCTTGATCAGCAGACACAAAACATCTCAAATAAGTCTCCAAGGTCTGGTTTGTTCTCTCGGTTTATCCATTGGTCTGAGGATGAAAAGCAGAGTAGAAAGATAATTGAACACCAAGTTTAGAACAAAATGTCTTCCAAAATCTGGAAACAAACTGGACTCCTCTGTCAGACACAATGTTCTCCGGAATGCCATGTAACCGAACCACGTGCTGAAGGAACAAAGGCACCAATTCGGAGGAGGAAGGCAACTTAGGTAATGGCACAAGATGTATCATCTTGGAAAACCTTTCACAAATCACCCAGATAACAGTCATTCTCTGAGAAACAGGGAGGTCGGAAATAAAATCCATAGAGATATGGGTCCATGGCCTCTTGGGCACAGGTAGTGGCATTAACAAACCACTAGAGCGAGAGCAAAGCTTGGAGCGAGAGCATGTCCCACAGGACTGCACAAATTCCCTGATGTCACGAGACAAAGTAGGCCACCAAAAGGACCGACTCACCAAGTCTCTGGTACCAAAAATCCCGGGATGACCAGCCAACGCGGAACAATGAATCTCAGACATCACACTCTTCTTCCACTGGTCTGGGACAAACAATTTCCCAATAGGGCAGCGCTCAGGTTTATCCTCCTGACACCCTTCCAAGGTCAGTCTCAAATTGGGCGAGATGGCGGAATGAACTACACCATCTTACAAAATAACAGTAGGATCCGATAACTCAGGAGAGTCCGCAAAGAAACTCCTCGAGAGGGCATCCGCCTTAACATTCTTAGTGCCAGGAAGAAAAGAAACCACAAAATTAAAACGTGTGAAAAACAAGGCCCACAAGGCCTGTCTAGGATTAAGTCACTTGGCTGATTCGAGATAAACCAGATTCATATGGTCCGTGAGGACCACCACCTGATGTTTGGCTCCTTCCAGCCAATGTCTCCACTCTTCAAAGGCCCACTTCATGGCCAATAACTCCCAATTACCCACGTCATAATTACGTTCAGTTGGAGAAAATTTTCGAGAGAAAAAGGCACAAGGGTTACTCTTAGAGGTCTCTGGATCTCTTTGGGACAAAACGGCACCTGCCCCAATTTCAGAGCCATCAACCTCCACCTGAAATGGTAGAGAAACATCAGGCTGCCGTAGAACAGGAACAGAAGTGAATCTCTGCTTAAGTTCCTGAAACGCAGAGACTGCCTCAGGAGCCAATTCATCACATCAGAACCCTTTTTGGTCAAATCAGTCAATGGTTTAACAATACCGGAGAAATTACCAATAAATTTACGATAAAAATTGGCAAAACCCAAAAATCTCTGAAGAGCCTTTGATGAGGTAGGTTGGACCCAATCACAGATGGCTTGAACCTTGACAGGGTCCATTTCAATAACAGACGGAGACAAAATGAATCCCAGAAATGAGACCTTCAGTACGCCAAAAAAACACTTTGATCCCTTTACATACAGTGCATTCTCTCTCAAAATCTGGAACACAGTCCGAACATGTTTTACATGAGAGTCCCAGTCATTGGAAAAAATCAAGATATCATCCAAATAAACAATGAGAAATTTATCCACAAAATCCCTGAAAATATCATTCATGAAGGATTGGAAGACGGAAGGAGCATTAGTGAGCCCAAAGGGCATCACTAGGTAATCAAAATGCGCCTCTGGGGTATTAAACGCCGTTTTCCATTCATCCCGTTGCTTAATGCGAATAAGGTTATACGCCCCCCTGAGGTCAAGCTTGGTAAACCAACTAGCACTTTTCACCCTGGAAAACAGGTCAGAAATCAAGGGTAGCGGATAATGATACTTTACAGTGATCTTATTCAATAGACGATAATCAATACACGGCCTCAATGAACCATCCTTTTTGGCCACAAAGAAAAAAACGGCACCCAAGGGTGAAGAGGATGGTCTGATATGACCCTTCTCCAATGAGTCCTTGATATAAGATCGCATAGCATCGTGTTCAGGAACAGACAAGTTAAAAAGGCGACCTTTAGGAAATTTACCACCAGGCACTAATTCAATAACGCAATCGTAGCTCCTGTGAGGGGGCAAAGATGCAGATTTACTTTCACTAAATACATCCGAAAAATCAGTCAAAAAGTCAGGAACATCCTGAGACTTGGGAGAGGCAGAAAAAAACAGGAGTGTCGGCATTAACACATTGGCAGCCCCAACTGGTCACAGACACAGATTTCCAATCCAAAACAGGATTATGAGACTGTAACCAAAGGAAACCTAGTACAATAATGTCATGCAGATTATGCAGCACCAGAAATTTGCAAATCTCCTGATGATCTGGTTCAACCCTCATTATCACCTGAGTAGAAAACTGGGGTTTATTCTCCGACAAAGGGGTAGAATCAATGCCCAGTAGGGGAATAGACTTCCGCAGGGGTATCATGGGAAACCCACAACGTTTGGCAAAGTCAAAATCCATCAGGTTAATAGCTGCACCTGAATCAACAAAAGCCTGAGCAGAAAATGTGGACAGGGAGCAAATCAGGGTAACAATCAACAGAAATTTAGTCTGAACACTACCCAAGACAACTGAGCGTGCAAAACGTCTTCCCCGCTTAGGGCAGACTGAAATAGCATGAGGCATCACCACAGTAGAAACATAACCCATTGCGCTTTTGAAACTCATGACGCTGAGCCCCAGAAGTCACTCCATCACACTGCATGGGCTCAGAAGCTGGCTCACAAGGCAACACTATCTCACGCATACCTCTGCGCTCACGCAAACATCTGTCAATTTGAATAGCCAATGACATAGAATCATTGAGACCAGATGGAGCAGGGAATCCTACCATAACATCCTTTACATTCTCTGACAGTCCCTTCCGAAAAAGGGCCGCCAAAGCATCATCATTCCATTTGGTCAGGACTGCCCACTTTTGGAATTTCTGACAGTACAACTCAGCGTCTTCAAGACCCTGATTTAATGCCAACAAGGTTTTTTCAGCTTGATTAGTGACATTAGGTTCATCGTACCATAACCCCAGAGCCAGAAAAAATGCATCAATATCATTCAAAACAGGATCCCCAGGTGTCAGGGAAAAAGCCAAATCCTGAGGTTCGCCACGCAGGGGAGAGATGACAATTTGAACCTGCTGTGCTGCGTTACCTGAGGACTTAGGTAACTGATGGCTTGCAGATTCCTAAACTAACGACACAACTAGAGGTAGCCGTGGAGCGTTCCTACGTTGATCCTAGACGCTTCGTCACAGCCTGAGAGATAACTACACCTAAAGGCAGAAAGATGAAAGCTATCTGCCCCGGAGCAGATCCCCAAAGAAAATAGGAAGCCCCCAATCATATAATGGCGGTAAACTGTAAAGCGCTGCGGAATATGATGGCGCTATATAAATAAAGATTATTATTATTATTATTAAGGCAAAAAACAACTTACAGTTATTTTTGAAATTCAGAAATTTAGCCCGATCCCCCAAAAACAAATCTGTCATGGGAATCCTAGGTTCCACAACCGGCAACCCAGCAAGATAGGTAGCAATACTCCGAACCTCAGTGGCAAGCTGATCCACACGGCCAGACAACTGTGCAAACTCCATTGTGAGAAAAAAAAAATCCTCCTCAGCACCCAGAGAAAAAGAGGGAAAAAATGCAACAGACAGAAAAAAAAAAATCTCTGACAACTCTGACAACTTTTTTCTTTCCACACTATTTTTCCCTTCTGTGAGTACCATATAATTTTCAGTTATGGCCGGTGATACTGTTATGTTTCGGTAGCTGAGGAGGACAGGAACAACAGCAGGGCAGCCGAACACCTGAGATGTTGGTAACTGATGGGTTGCAGATTCCTAAACTAACGACACAACTAGAGGTAGCCGTGGAGCGTTCCTACGTTGATCCTAGACGCTTCGTCACAGCCTGAGAGATAACTACACCTAAAGGCAGAAAGATGAAAGCTATCTGCCCCGGAGCAGATCCCCAAAGAAAATAGGAAGCCCCCAATCATATAATGGCGGTTAGACAAGATGAAAATGCAAACATAGGCAGAAAATAGACTGAGCAAAAGCTGGGGCCACAAGCTGACTAAATAGGATAGGACAGGAGAGATTACTTTCTGCAACCCAGAAAACCCTACAAAAATCCAACAATTCTGTTTACAAAAATACTGAGATCACACGATCTCGCCTCCCACTAAATCAGATCTCAGTGTGAACAAAAACCAAGCCACAGCTGCTGAAAAAACAGGAAAAAGCAAATGAGCAAATAACAGTGGCTGCAGATAAACTGTGAGGAGCTCAGGCCCCAGGAGGGGACCTGGCTGACCTCCACAAAAGTGCAGAAAACAATGCAAAAAGCAAGCACAAAAAGAAAAGCAAAAAATATCTTATCTGAAAGCAGGAGATGCAGGCAAGACTCCAGCAAACTTCCAAATGAACCAGGAACCACAATTGAGACAAGAACAATTGATCACCGGCAACCATCATGGGAGGGTACCTCCCATATATCAGACCAGTAAGTGAACCCAGATTGCCAATCCTCACTGAAAGGTTCAGTACTGTCTGTAACCACCAGAGGGAGCCTCTGCTCAGAAACCATCTCTAGCACATTCATAACAGGGGAGCGTCTGGAGAAAGTGTTCCAAGCCTTGAAAATGGCTCTGACAGAAGCCCCGGTCCTGGCCTATGCTGATTATTCTCAACCCTTCATTCTCCATACAGATGGGAGCTTACACGGGCTCGGAGCCGTACTGTCACAGATTCAAGATGGGAAAGAAAGGGTGATTGCCTATGTAAGTCATTCCCTCCATGACTTGGAACGGAATCCAGACTACAGCTCATTTAAACTAGAATTGTTGGCTCTGGTATGGGCCATGACAGAAAAATTTGGGTCTGAAGTACTGGTGTGCACGGACAACAACCCACTGGCCCACCTGGAGAATGCAAAGTTAGGGGCCCCAGAGCAACGCCGGGTCGCTAGAATGGCTAAATACCAGTACAAAATAGCCTACAAACGGGGGCTGAAAACACCCATGCAGATGCGTTATCCAGAATTCCATGTAAGCAGTCCGGTCCTAACCGAGATAAAAAGTTGGGGGCAGACCAAGTGCCGAAGTTCCGAGCATCTGCCAGAACATTGGCAGCTATGGGGGAACAAGATCGGGCAGAACCTCAGGAAGGTGTGCTTGGACAGCCCTGTGATGAGTGGGTACGGATTCAGCAGGAGGATGGAGACCTCCCCGACTTCGGCAGTGGTTGGCCCTCAAACAACTGCCTAGCTGGGAGGAAAGAGAGAGCTTGTCTCCTGGGGCGAGACAAATCCTACGGCAATGGGAGAATCTCCACCTAAGAGAAGGATTGCTGTATAGAAAAGTCCAGCTACAGCGGGCCCTGTCTTTCACTTGGCAAGTGGTGATTCCTGAGAAGCTATTGCATCAATGTCATGTGTGCATCGCCACGAAGATCGTCGCGGTTGCACATTCTGACTTCTCACAGCTGAGTTGCTGTTTCTTTGTGTTTGGCAGTTAGGGAGTTAATTCTGTCTGTGCTCAGTTCTGGGACTGGGTGCAGTTTCTCCCGGCTGCAATTAATTATTTGTTGATTGGTTTCCTTTAAATCTCTGGTTGTCTGTTTTGGGTGTTGCCAGAGAAATTCTTCATGCAGACCACAGATAGGATTGTATCTGTATAGACTTAAGTTAAAGAGCTCCTTAGTTGTTTTAAGCTCACCTTGCTTAGAGTTTAATATCCCAGATCATTTATGTTCCTTCTGTGTTTGAGTGTGTATGCAAGTCTGTGTTTTCTCCAGTCTGTCTTATATGTCTAATCTGTGTATTTAGCAGAGATCAGCCCATATCCCTTTGGTGGTAATCAGAATCCTTCTTAGGACTAATTACAGGGTTCAGGGACTGATAGGAGACAGGGTTAGGCTGGAGACTTGGACCTCTGAACCATTATCAGTACCTCCAAGGTGAGGGATTAGTTAGGACCCCAGTTTAGGGTCAGGTTAGACCCCGGTCCTTCTCTTTCCTGTGACAGTGTATCAAGTCCTCAAGATTAACCCTGAGTTCAACGGATATCGTGTCAGGTAAATCTATTCTATATTTACATGCTGATGTTGCTAATCTATATGTTGTATAGAGTGTTGTTCTTTTAAGAATAGTTTACTGACATCGTACACATATCATAAGACCGCGTGACATTTTTACTGGCCATAAAATTATTCCCAGTTGCCATGGATCCAGTAGCCCAGCTGGCTCTGCAGTTGCAGGGATTATCCATGGAGCTGACGGACATTAAGTCCAAAGTTTTGTCTCCCTCGGAGCAAACCAGATTTGAACCTAAAGTAGCTCTCCCGGACAGGTTCACTGGTGGGCGAGACAAATTTTTTACCTTCAGGGAAGCATGTAAATTGTATTTTCGGCTTCGGCCTCGATCATCAGGGAGTGAAGAGCAGAGAGTGGGAATTGTTATCTCGCTCCTACAAGGGGACCCTCAATCCTGGGCCTTCTCCCTTCCTCCGGGATCCCCGGCTCTACAGTCAGTAGATCGATTTTTTACTGCCCTGGGTTTGGTATATGATGACCCAGATCGGGTCTCTCTTGCTGAGACAAAATTACGTAAGATACCGCAGGGAGATCGTCCGGTGACGAATTTGCTTCTGAGTTCCGTAGATGGGCCACAGATACTCAGTGGAATGACCCAGCTCTTAGGAGCCAGTTTTGTCATGGGCTTTCTGACAAATTAAAGGACGTTTTGGCTCAGTATGATTCTCCTCCATCACTGGAGGCTGCTATGGCCCTAGCTATCCGTACTGATAGACGGCTCCGGGAGAGGTGCGAGGTAACTCCGCCCCCTGTTGTTACTCCACCTACTACTAAAGTCCCTTATGTTGAGGTTCCCCTTGTCTGTTCGGAGGAGCCTATGCAGTTGGGAGGGACATCATTTCGTAGGAGGGGATTGGCGGTACGCCGCAGGACTAGAAGGTGTTTCTTCTGCGGGAAAGAGGGACATTTTGTTGGGGGATGTCCATCCCGTGCCTTGTTGAGCAAAAAGTCGCCGGAAAACTGTTAATCCCAGGTTGTGTGGTGGACGACAACCTGGGAGTATGTATTTCGTCCGCTAGTTCTTCTCAGTTCCTTGTACCAGTGGAGGTGGTGGTTGGTACGAGAGTGGAGAGATTTTCTGTTCTTCTTGATAGTGGGTCCGGGGCTAATCTGGTTGACGCTCAGTTTGCTCAGGCTCAAGGTATGCATCTGAGTGTATTGGTCAAACCGATCAATATATTCTCCATTGACGCCAGGCCTCTCGGCCAAGGTAGCTTTGTTCATGAGGTTCATAACATTGACCTTCGGGTAGGGCAATACATAGGGAACTATTATCTTGTTATGTGTTGGAGGGTCTACCTACTCCTATTGTGTTGGGACTTCCTTGGTTGGTTAAACATAACCCTGTGATTAATTGGCAGTCCAGAGAGATAAGCCAATGGGGTGAGTTTTGCAAAAGTAACTGCATGAACACAGTCATCAGTGCGGTCGTGCCTAGTACTTTGCCTCCTTTTTTGGAGGACTTTGGGGATGTGTTCTCTGAGGAGGGGTGTCAGGAGTTGCCTCCTCATCGCGTGTATGACTGCTCTATTAATTTACTTCCTGATGCTAAGTTACCTAAAGCTAGGTTATATAACCTTTCTGGTCCTGAGAGGCAGGCTATGAAAGATTATATTTCGGAAAGTCTGGCCAAAGGGCATATTAGACCTTCATCTTCCCCAGTGGCCGCGGGGTTCTTCTTTGTGAAGAAAAAAGATGGAGGCCTACGCCCTTGCTTGGATTTCCGCGAACTTAATCGGATTACTGTTCGAGATCCGTATCCACTCCCTCTGATTCCTGATCTCTTCAATCAAATTGTTGGCGCCAAATGGTTCTCTAAATTGGATCTCAGGGGGGCGTATAATCTGATTAGGATAAAAGAGGGGGATGAGTGGAAAACGGCGTTTAACACGCCGGAGGGACATTATGAGAACCTTGTCATGCCTTTTGGTCTGACTACTGCACCAGCAGTATTCCAACATTTTGTTAATGACATTTTTCGGCATCTGGTGGGGCTGTTTGTGGTCGTATATTTGGATGACATTTTAATTTACTCACCAGATCTTGTGTCTCACCAGGAGCATGTGAGACAGGTGTTGCAGATCTTGCGAGACAATAAACTATACGCCAAACTGGAAAAGTGTGTATTCACCATACAGGAACTTCAGTTTTTGGGTTTCTTGGTGTCAGCCTCCGGTTTCCGTATGGACCCTGAAAAGGTGAGAGCAGTGCTTGAATGGGATCAGCCAGAGGATCTTAAGGCTCTGCAGCGTTTTCTGGGGTTTGCTAACTACTACCGGAAATTTATTTGTAATTTCTCATCTGTTGTCAAACCTCTCACTGACATGACAAGAAAAGGGACGGATTTTTCTAAATGGTCGGACAAAGCTTGCCAAGCTTTTTCCTCTTTGAAAAAATGTTTTGCTTCGGCACCCGTTCTCATCCAACCAGATGCATCACAGCCGTTCGTTGTGGAGGTGGACGCGTCTGACGTAGGGGTGGGTGCAATATTGTCCCAGGGTCCGTCCCCTGGTAAATGGCATCCTGTGCGCTTTCTTTTCTAAAAAATTGTCGTCCGCCGAAAGGAATTATGATATCGGTAATAGGGAACTTTTGGCCATTAAGTTGGCTTTTTGAAGAATGGCGTCACTTTTTGGAGGGGGCAGTCCACCCGGTCACCGTCATACTGATCACAAGAACCTGCTTATTTGGAATCTGCTAAGCGTCTGAATTCCAGACAAGCTCGATGGTCGTTGTTTTTTACCAGGTTTAATTTTGTTGTCACTTATCGCCCTGGATCTAAGAATGTTAAGGCGGATGCCTTGTCTCGCAGTTTCCCAGGGGCCGGGAAAATGGATGACCCGATTCCTATCCTTCAGGAGGGGGTGGTAGTGTCGGCTGTATGTTCTGAGCTTGAGGAGGAGGTATTAGAGGTTCAGGGGGACGCCCCTGCAGGACCTCCAGGGAGACTGTTTGTCCCAAATCAGTTGAGACAAAAGGTTATTGAGGCACATCATAATTCTGCTTTAGCAGGACATCCAGGGAGTAAGGCTACTTTAGATCTCCTTTCTCGCCGGTTTTGGTGGCCTAACGTTAATAAAGATGTTTTAACTTTTGTCGCGTCCTGTGGGGTTTGTGCTCGCTCTAAGACCCCTCATACCCGTCCGTCTGGGACCCTCTTACCCTTGAAACTTCCGGAGCGTCCATGGACTCATTTGTCTATGGACTTCATCACGGACCTTCCTCAGTCGTCAGGGAAGACTGTCATACTGGTGGTTGTTGACAGGTTCAGTAAGATGGCACATTTCATTGCTCTTCCTGCCCTCCCTAATGCTAAAACTCTGGCGCAGGTGTTCATTGGGAGATTGTGAGACTTCATGGGTTGCCTTCTGATGTGGTGTCAGATAGGGGGTCTCAGTTTGTGTCCAAGTTTTGGAGGGCATTTTGTTTACGTCGGGGGATGCAATTGTCATTTTCCTCGGCTTTTCATCCGCAGACCAATGGTCAGACAGAGCGTCTGAATCAAAGCCTAGAGACTTATCTTCGGTGTTTTGTCTCAGAGAACCAGGAGGACTGGTCTTCTTTCTTGCCTCTGGCAGAGTTCCTCTTAACAACAGGCGGAGCGAGTCCACTGGTAAGTCCCCGTTTTTTGGGGCATATGGTTTTCATCCCCAGTTTTGTACTTTCAATGGGGGGGGCCCTTCTGGGGTTCCTGAGGAGGAGCGTTTCTCGTCGTCACTTGCTTCAGTGTGGAGAGGTGTATTGAATAAACTGAGTGCTATGGGGAACCGTTATAAACGTATGGCTGATAGGAGGAGAGTTTCTGGTCCAGATCTTAATGTGAACGATCTGGTATGGTTGTCTACCAGGAATATAAAACTTAAAGTTCCCTCCTGGAAGCTGGGCCCCAGATTCATCGGGCCGTACAGGATCAGTTCCATAATTAATCCTGTGGCATTTCGTCTGGACCTCCCTCCTACGTTTAAGATCCACAATGTGTTCCACAAGTCATTACTTAAGAGGTACGTGGCACCAGTCATACCATCACCTCTACCTCCTCCTCCAGTGGTGGTCAATGGTAACTTGGAGTTTCAAGTGTCAAAGATCATTGACTCACGTCTGAATCGCCGGTCCCTTCAGTACTTGGTGCATTGGAAGGGGTATGGTCCAGAGGAGAGGACGTGGGTTCCTGCGTCTGACATTAACGCAGATCGTTTGGTGCGGACCTTCCACAGAACTCACCCGGGCAAACCTGGCCCTGAGGGTCCGGAGGCCCCTCGTAGAAGGGGGGGGTACTGTCATGTGTGCATCGCCACGAAGATCGTCGCGGTTGCACATTCTGACTTCTCACAGCTGAGTTGCTGTTTCTTTGTGTTTGGCAGTTAGGGAGTTAATTCTGTCTGTGCTCAGTTCTGGGACTGGGTGCAGTTTCTCCCGGCTGCAATTAATTATTTGTTGATTGGTTTCCTTTAAATCTCTGGTTGTCTGTTTTGGGTGTTGCCAGTGAAATTCTTCATGCAGACCACAGATAGGATTGTATCTGTATAGACTTAAGTTAAAGAGCTCCTTAGTTGTTTTAAGCTCACCTTGCTTAGAGTTTAATATCCCAGATCATTTATGTTCCTTCTGTGTTTGAGTGTGTATGCAAGTCTGTGTTTTCTCCAGTCTGTCTTATATGTCTAATCTGTGTATTTAGCAGAGATCAGCCCATATCCCTTTGGTGGTAATCAGAATCCTTCTTAGGACTGATTACAGGGTTCAGGGACTGATAGGAGACAGGGTTAGGCTGGAGACTTGGACCTCTGAACCATTATCAGTACCTCCAAGGTGAGGGATTAGTTAGGACCCCATTTTAGGGTCAGGTTAGACCCCCGGTCCTCCTCTTTCCTGTGACAGTGTATCAAGTCCTCAAGATTAACCCTGAGTTCAACGGATATCGTGTCAGGTAAATCTATTCTATATTTACATGCTGATGTTGCTAATCTATATGTTGTATAGAGTGTTGTTCTTTTAAGAATAGTTTACTGACATCGTACACATATCATAAGACCGCGTGACATTTTCACTGGCCATAAAATTATTCCCAGTTGCCATGGATCCAGTAGCCCAGCTGGCTCTGCAGTTGCAGGGATTATCCATGGAGCTGACGGACATTAAGTCCAAAGTTTTGTCTCCCTCGGAGAAAACCAGATTTGAACCTAAAGTAGCTCTCCCGGACAGGTTCACTGGTGGGCGAGACAAATTTTTTACCTTCAGGGAAGCATGTAAATTGTATTTTCGGCTTCGGCCTCGATCATCAGGGAGTGAAGAGCAGAGAGTGGGAATTGTTATCTCGCTCCTACAAGGGGACCCTCAATCCTGGGCCTTCTCCCTTCCTCCGGGATCCCCGGCTCTACAGTCAGTAGATCGATTTTTTACTGCCCTGGGTTTGGTATATGATGACCCAGATCGGGTCTCTCTTGCTGAGACAAAATTACGTAAGATACCGCAGGGAGATCGTCCGGTGAGGAATTTGCTTCTGAGTTCCGTAGATGGGCCACAGATACTCAGTGGAATGACCCAGCTCTTAGGAGCCAGTTTTGTCATGGGCTTTCTGACAAATTAAAGGACGTTTTGGCTCAGTATGATTCTCCTCCATCACTGGAGGCTGCTATGGCCCTAGCTATCCGTACTGATAGACGGCTCCGGGAGAGGTGCGAGGTAACTCCGCCCCCTGTTGTTACTCCACCTACTACTAAAGTCCCTTATGTTGAGGTTCCCCTTGTCTGTTCGGAGGAGCCTATGCAGTTGGGAGGGACATCATTTCGTAGGAGGGGATTGGCGGTACGCCGCAGGACTAGAAGGTGTTTCTTCTGCGGGAAAGAGGGACATTTTGTTGGGGGATGTCCATCCCGTGCCTTGTTAAGCAAAAAGTCGCCGGAAAACTGTTAATCCCAGGTTGTGTGGTGGACGACAACCTGGGAGTATGTATTTCGTCCGCTAGTTCTTCTCAGTTCCTTGTACCAGTGGAGGTGGTGGTTGGTACGAGAGTGGAGAGATTTTCTGTTCTTCTTGATAGTGGGTCCGGGGCTAATCTGGTTGACGCTCAGTTTGCTCAGGCTCAAGGTATGCATCTGAGTGTATTGGTCAAACCGATCAATATATTCTCCATTGACGCCAGGCCTCTCGGCCAAGGTAGCTTTGTTCATGAGGTTCATAACATTGACCTTCGGGTAGGGGCAATACATAGGGAACTATTATCTTGTTATGTGTTGGAGGGTCTACCTACTCCTATTGTGTTGGGACTTCCTTGGTTGGTTAAACATAACCCTGTGATTAATTGGCAGTCCAGAGAGATAAGCCAATGGGGTGAGTTTTGCAAAAGTAACTGCATGAACACAGTCATCAGTGCGGTCGTGCCTAGTACTTTGCCTCCTTTTTTGGAGGACTTTGGGGATGTGTTCTCTGAGGAGGGGTGTCAGGAGTTGCCTCCTCATCGCGTGTATGACTGCTCTATTAATTTACTTCCTGATGCTAAGTTACCTAAAGCTAGGTTATATAACCTTTCTGGTCCTGAGAGGCAGGCTATGAAAGATTATATTTCGGAAAGTCTGGCCAAAGGGCATATTAGACCTTCATCTTCCCCAGTGGCCGCGGGGTTCTTCTTTGTGAAGAAAAAAGATGGAGGCCTACGCCCTTGCTTGGATTTCCGCGAACTTAATCGGATTACTGTTCGAGATCCGTATCCACTCCCTCTGATTCCTGATCTCTTCAATCAAATTGTTGGCGCCAAATGGTTCTCTAAATTGGATCTCAGGGGGGCGTATAATCTGATTAGGATAAAAGAGGGGGATGAGTGGAAAACGGCGTTTAACACGCCGGAGGGACATTATGAGAACCTTGTCATGCCTTTTGGTCTGACTACTGCACCAGCAGTATTCCAACATTTTGTTAATGACATTTTTCGGCATCTGGTGGGGCTGTTTGTGGTCGTATATTTGGATGACATTTTAATTTACTCACCAGATCTTGTGTCTCACCAGGAGCATGTGAGACAGGTGTTGCAGATCTTGCGAGACAATAAACTATACGCCAAACTGGAAAAGTGTGTATTCGCCGTACAGGAACTTCAGTTTTTGGGTTTCTTGGTGTCAGCCTCCGGTTTCCGTATGGACCCTGAAAAGGTGAGAGCAGTGCTTGAATGGGATCAGCCAGAGGATCTTAAGGCTCTGCAGCGTTTTCTGGGGTTTGCTAACTACTACCGGAAATTTATTTGTAATTTCTCATCTGTTGTCAAACCTCTCACTGACATGACAAGAAAAGGGATGGATTTTTCTAAATGGTCGGACAAAGCTTGCCAAGCTTTTTCCTCTTTGAAAAAATGTTTTGCTTCGGCACCCGTTCTCATCCAACCAGATGCATCACAGCCGTTCGTTGTGGAGGTGGACGCGTCTGACGTAGGGGTGGGTGCAATATTGTCCCAGGGTCCGTCCCCTGGTAAATGGCATCCGTGCGCTTTCTTTTCTAAAAAATTGTCGTCCGCCGAAAGGAATTATGATATCGGCAATAGGGAACTTTTGGCCATTAAGTTGGCTTTTGAAGAATGGCGTCACTTTTTGGAGGGGGCAGTCCACCCGGTCACCGTCATTACTGATCACAAGAACCTGCTGTATTTGGAATCTGCTAAGCGTCTGAATTCCAGACAAGCTCGATGGTCGTTGTTTTTTACCAGGTTTAATTTTGTTGTCACTTATCGCCCTGGATCTAAGAATGTTAAGGCGGATGCCTTGTCTCGCAGTTTCCCAGGGGCCGGGAAAATGGATGACCCGATTCCTATCCTTCAGGAGGGGGTGGTAGTGTCGGCTGTATGTTCTGAGCTTGAGGAGGAGGTATTAGAGGTTCAGGGGGACGCCCCTGCAGGACCTCCAGGGAGACTGTTTGTCCCAAATCAGTTGAGACAAAAGGTTATTGAGGCACATCATAATTCTGCTTTAGCAGGACATCCAGGGAGTAAGGCTACTTTAGATCTCCTTTCTCGCCGGTTTTGGTGGCCTAACGTTAATAAAGATGTTTTAACTTTTGTCGCGTCCTGTGGGGTTTGTGCTCGCTCTAAGACCCCTCATACCCGTCCGTCTGGGACCCTCTTACCCTTGAAACTTCCGGAGTGTCCATGGACTCATTTGTCTATGGACTTCATCACGGACCTTTCTCAGTCGTCAGGGAAGACTGTCATACTGGTGTTGTTGACAGGTTCAGTAAGATGGCACATTTCATTGCTCTTCCTGCCCTCCCTAATGCTAAAACTCTGGCGCAGGTGTTCATTGGGGAGATTGTGAGACTTCATGGGTTGCCTTCTGATGTGGTGTCAGATAGGGGGTCTCAGTTTGTGTCCAAGTTTTGGAGGGCATTTTGTTTACGTCGGGGGATGCAATTGTCATTTTCCTCGGCTTTTCATCCGCAGACCAATGGTCAGACAGAGCGTCTGAATCAAAGCCTAGAGACTTATCTTCGGTGTTTTGTCTCAGAGAACCAGGAGGACTGGTCTTCTTTCTTGCCTCTGGCAGAGTTCGCTCTTAACAACAG
The DNA here is from genome assembly GCA_033576555.1 of Oophaga sylvatica. Lineage (NCBI taxonomy): Eukaryota > Metazoa > Chordata > Amphibia > Anura > Dendrobatidae > Oophaga > Oophaga sylvatica. The sequence continues at coordinate 480,910,552 of JARQOD010000001.1, read as the reverse complement.
GCGGAGCGAGTCCACTGGTAAGTCCCCGTTTTTTGGGGCATATGGTTTTCATCCCCAGTTTTGTACTTTCAATGGGGGGGGCCCTTCTGGGGTTCCTGAGGAGGAGCGTTTCTCGTCGTCACTTGCTTCAGTGTGGAGAGGTGTACTGAATAAACTGAGTGCTATGGGGAACCGTTATAAACGTATGGCTGATAGGAGGAGAGTTTCTGGTCCAGATCTTAATGTGAACGATCTGGTATGGTTGTCTACCAGGAATATAAAACTTAAAGTTCCCTCCTGGAAGCTGGGCCCCAGATTCATCGGGCCGTACAGGATCAGTTCCATAATTAATCCTGTGGCATTTCGTCTGGACCTCCCTCCTACGTTTAAGATCCACAATGTGTTCCACAAGTCATTACTTAAGAGGTACGTGGCACCAGTCATACCATCACCTCTACCTCCTCCTCCAGTGGTGGTCAATGGTAACTTGGAGTTTCAAGTGTCAAAGATCATTGACTCACGTCTGAATCGCCGGTCCCTTCAGTACTTGGTGCATTGGAAGGGGTATGGTCCAGAGGAGAGGACGTGGGTTCCTGCGTCTGACATTAACGCAGATCGTTTGGTGCGGACCTTCCACAGAACTCACCCGGGCAAACCTGGCCCTGAGGGTCCGGAGGCCCCGTAGAAGGGGGGGTACTGTCATGTGTGCATCGCCACAAAGATCGTCGCGGTTGCACATTCTGACTTCTCACAGCTGAGTTGCTGTTTCTTTGTGTTTGGCAGTTAGGGAGTTAATTCTGTCTGTGCTCAGTTCTGGGACTGGGTGCAGTTTCTCCCGGCTGCAATTAATTATTTGTTGATTGGTTTCCTTTAAATCTCTGGTTGTCTGTTTTGGGTGTTGCCAGTGAAATTCTTCATGCAGACCACAGATAGGATTGTATCTGTATAGACTTAAGTTAAAGAGCTCCTTAGTTGTTTTAAGCTCACCTTGCTTAGAGTTTAATATCCCAGATCATTTATGTTCCTTCTGTGTTTGAGTGTGTATGCAAGTCTGTGTTTTCTCCAGTCTGTCTTATATGTCTAATCTGTGTATTTAGCAGAGATCAGCCCATATCCCTTTGGTGGTAATCAGAATCCTTCTTAGGACTGATTACAGGGTTCAGGGACTGATAGGAGACAGGGTTAGGCTGGAGACTTGGACCTCTGAACCATTATCAGTACCTCCAAGGTGAGGGATTAGTTAGGACCCCATTTTAGGGTCAGGTTAGACCCCCGGTCCTCCTCTTTCCTGTGACAGTGTATCAAGTCCTCAAGATTAACCCTGAGTTCAACGGATATCGTGTCAGGTAAATCTATTCTATATTTACATGCTGATGTTGCTAATCTATATGTTGTATAGAGTGTTGTTCTTTTAAGAATAGTTTACTGACATCGTACACATATCATAAGACCGCGTGACAATCAAGTAGCCACAGAGGCACAAGAAAAAGGGGCCCACTTCGGTCAAGAAAGAACTTTTCAGTGGCTGCAGAGACTGGTGTTCCATCCAATGCTAAAAACGACGGTGGAAGAAGTATGTCAACTCTGTAGGAACTGAGAGCTGTCCAAACATCCGGAACAGAAAGCTCCCACACAAGCTATCGTAACCTCCGCCCTGTTAGAAGTGTTGATGATTGACTATCTTATAATAGGCCTAGCCCATCAAAGGTACCAACATTGTCTAGTAATGGTGGGCCACTTCACTAAGTTCCCTGTTGTGACCCCAACTTGTGACCAAACTGTCAAATCCACAGCTTATGCTATCTGTAAAAATTTCATTCAAGTGTATGGCCGCCTGAAAAGAATTCACTCAGACAAAGGCGCCTGCTTCTTAGGGTGAGTCATCATTTGTATGGAATTGAGAAATCTCGTACGAACCCTTACCACCTTCAGGGCAATGGAGCATGTGAATGGTTCAATCGAACCCTTATCCAAATATTGAGGATCTTAGAAGAAGATCGTAAGGCCCCTTGGCCAGACTTTGTAACAGAACTAGTGTGGGTGTACAACAATCAAGTACATCGGATCACAGGATGCATGCCCTATACTCTACTTTTTGGCAGGCCAGGAAAAGAGATCACCGAGTTGGAGCTGGACCCGGAAGAGGACTACCCATGGACGGGGTGTCCACCTGGGTCCGAGAACATCATCATCGATTGCAGACTCTTCATCATCTGGTGCAGACCCGGTTTCAAGAGTTGGAACATCTAGAGATGGCTCCTCTACAGGCCGGAGACCGGGTACTAGTTAGAGAAAAACGTCCTCGAGACACGTTAGACCATCGATGGGAGAAGACATTGTATCATGTACGGCGGCGAGTCCATTCCGAAGGACCCATCTATGAAATTCAGCCCGAGGGGGCCCACAATGCTCCTACTCGTGTTGTGCACCGAAACATGTTATGCCTCTGCAGTTCCAGAGATCCTACGCGAATAGAGAAAGAAGAGCACGATGATCTTGAGAATCTTCTATTAGTCACTAGTGATGAAGATGACGAATGCCCTGAACCACCACGGGCGGACCCAGAAGAAGAACAGAAACCTGAGACCCCTGGGACTCCTGAAACTCCTACAAGGGCTGTTTCTCCAGGGCTGAGGGTGCCCCCACCTTTGTTCATCCAGCCTGATTCAAGTACTCAATTAGAACTAACTGATATTCCCAGTTTACGACGTTCGACAGCAGGAAAACCCCCTAACTGATTTGATCAGGTTCGTTTTGTTTGGTAACAAGTTGTTCGAAACATAGAAGAATGTCAACGTATACTACAGGAACTCTCATCCGTGGAATGGCGAGCACAAACAGAGGGGTAATGTAAGGGGAAGAAACCCTCCATAACAGGTCCAAAACAATCGGGGCTGTTACCTAAGTTGCAGGAGGGAAAGCTTAAAACACTGGACCGCTCTCTGTACTTGAGAGAAGGGGGCGTGGCCAAGCTGAGAGGAAGTTCGCATGAGAGGATTCAAACTGTCTGGGCGGGAACATCGAGCGCGCGTGACTCCTGTGAGGTAAAAACAGCTGTGAGGCGACAGGGCAGACTAGAACAGAGCCTGGAACGGCATAGCGTTTCAACAGGAGACTACCGACTGACTCTTGCCAGACACCACTGTCCCCGCTGATATCGCTTCTCACGCTGATACCACTGACGCAGCCTATGACACTGCCACAGCTGACACTGCCAACAGCCCTGACCGTGAGTGACAAGGTCTGTGAACGGGAAGTAGGCGCGTATCCATATGGTACTACAAACCGGGCGGCACGTTGTGAACTGTGTTTGGGCAGTGCTGCAGGTCTCCGTAGTGCTGGGACCTTCGCTGAGGAAAAGGACATTTCCCTCTTCATTGCCTCATCTTTTGGACCCAAGACCGTCATCAGGATCCCGAGGAGTCGCCGCAATTGTCAGGATATATTATACCAGCTTCCTCAGGACTGTGTCAGACCTCCATTGCGACACATCCTAAGCGGCCCCAGTCACAGTCAGGAGTTTAACCGTGACTGACACCTGAGCGATAAGTTGTATTTAATTATTCTGTCTGCCTTACTTATTCTTGTGCCTTAAGTTATCCACAATAGTCATTAGCTGTATTAGAGAATGTTAAACCTCCGTTTTCTCCATGCGTGGAATTTTCTATTGTATAATAAACCCCTATCACCCTTTGTCTGTGTACTGTCCGCTACTGCATCCTGCAATCTCCTTACACAGTCAAGCTCTGATTTATGCAGCAGGAATCAAGTGACAGGCTCCCTTTAATGCTACACTATTACTGTTTTTTTACAGTCTTCCTTTTTTAGAATACAAAATATTCATTGCAATATATTACTCTTCATTCCTATCATATTCACTTGGGTTCTCAAAAACTGCATAATTATCCTCAAGCTTCTATTGTCCTTTTTTTTCATATCTTAGCCTTGAGTCATGAAAACTTGATTCCTGATTATATTATAAATATATATAATGGTAAGAATTCCATATTAATAGGAGTTTTTGTGAAGATTTTGTGAGAATAGCTTCCTCGGAGAATCAGAAGAATAATTGATTCGGTCTCAAAGACAGTGCGATAATGTGAGAGTCTCTGGTGGACTCATCACTGCGGAAAGTTAATATTTGCCAAGTGTTTAATATATAATGTAACTCAGCCCATCATAAGCTCTGGATTTGTCGAACGAAATCTATCATTGTATCTAACAGGTGGATTGAAGGCAGGGAGAAGCCTCCAAAGATATTCCGATGCTTAAGGAGAAATAGCCAGAGTAAGATCTGTATCTTCTGTCCTTCTAGAGGCTAAAAACCATTTAAGTTCTATTACTTGTGGTGGTCATTGATGACTGAAGAGTAGAGAGAGCAACTTTGCCTCCGGGAGGGTCGAGTCGGGTTTCGGACCACCCGACTTTCGCAAAAGTCGAGTCGAACGAAATCGGCCGACTATCGGAAAAAGTCGAAGGTCCGACTGAAACACGAAACCCAATGCAAGTCAATGGGGAAGCAAAGTCGGCAGGGAGTGGACGACAGTAAACACACCTACAGTGCCCATCTCAATGCCAACGACATCAATTCTTATTACTTAAGCTTGTCAACTTTAATTTACTTTATAATAATAGCTACGCATTGAAAACTGGGGTTATTTGGCTAAAGTTGTGGTGGGGGGCAGAGCTGGCTCCAGGTTTTCGTGGGCCCCGGGCGAAAGAGTTTTAGTGGGCCCCTTTAACACATAGCCCAATTCATGATGCTCCGATACGGCACAGAAATATAGGTATAGTACAATGCCAAATACTTCACTTCTTACATTACATGACTGATATCTATTTTAAATTCTACAATAGCTCAAAAACCGGACAGTATATTCCTCCATACAGCATTATGGCCACCACATAGTGCGCCATACAGAATAATAAGCCCCATATATTGCTCCATACAGAATAATTGGTCCCATATAATGTTTCATACAGTATATTATGAGCACCACATAATGCTACAGTATATGATGGTCCCCATATAATGTGCCATACAGTATAGGACGGTCCCCAAAGAGTATAATGAGCCCCACATATTGCTCCATACAGTATAATGAGTCGCATATAAAGCTCCATACAGTATATGATGGGCCGCATATATTGCTTCATACAGAATGGGCTCCATATAATGCTCCATACAGAATAAGCCCCATATGTGCTCCATATAATGCTCCATACCCTATATGATGCCCCATAAATAATGAATCCCATATGATGCTCCAGTATATGATGGGCCCTATGGATGATGTTCCAGTGTATGATGGGCCTATATAATGCTCCATATATAATAGGCCCAATATGATGCTCCAGTGTATAATGGGCCACATATATGATGCTCCAGTGTATGATGGGCCCCATTTATAATGCTCCAGTGTATGATGGGCCCCATGGATGATGTCCAGTGTATGATGGGCCTATATAATGCTCCATATATAATGGGCCCAATATGATGCTCCAGTGTATGATGGGCCCCGTATATGATGAGCCCCATTTATAATGCTCCAGTGTATGATGGGCCTATATAATGCTCAATATATAATGGGCCCCCATATAATGCTCCAGTATATGATGGGCCCCATGGATGATGCTCCAGTGTATGATGGGCCTATATAATGCTCCATATATAATGGGCCCCATTTATAATGCTCCACTGTATAATGGGCCCCGTATATGATGCTCCAGTGTATAATGAGCCCCATTTATAATGCTCCAGAGTATGATGGGCCCCATTTATAATGCTCCAGTGTATGATGGGCCACATGCATAATGCTCCAGTGTATGATGGGCCTATATAATGCTCCATATATAATGGGCCCCATTTATAATGCTCCAGTGTATAATGGGCCCCATTTATAATGCTCCACTGTATAATTGGCCCCATATATGATGCTCCAGTGTATGATGGGCCCCATTTATAATGCTCCAGTGTATCATGAGCCCCATTTATAATGCTTCAGTGTATGATGGGCCCAATGGATGATGCTCCAATGTATGATGGGCCTATATAATGCTCCATATATAATGGGCCCTGTTATGATTTGGTAGCTGAGGAGAGCAGGCAAAAACGGCAATACACCAGAGAGGTTGGAATCTACTGGATTGCAGTACCCTGACTAACCACCACAACTAAAGGCAGCCGTGGAGCGTTCCTACGTTGGTCCTAGACGCCTCGTCACAGCCTTAGAGGTGAACTACACCTAAAGATAGAAAGAGGAAAGCTATCTGCCCCGGAGCAGATCCCCAAAGAACAAAGACCGCATCTAGGTCGAAACGCGTCGCTATTGCCCGTGCTATGTAGTGCACTCCTATCTTGAACCAGGAGTTTTTATGTGTAATTTACACGAATAAAGTTTCATTCATTTTATGGAAGCTGGAGTCCCCCTTTTTTTTCTCGTCTGCAAAGAACATAGGAAACCCCAAACATGTAATGGCGGTTAGACAAGAGGAAATACAGACACAGACAGAAAATAGTATGAGCAAACGTTGGGGCCCAATCTGCCTAGACAGAAAAGGATAGGAAGGACACTTACTGCAATCCAAAAAACCCTAAAAAATACCAACTCTACTAATTACTAATTGCAAAAACACCTGAGATCACACGACCTCTACCACCTAAATTAGTTCTCTGGTGTAACAAAACTAAGCCGCAGCCACTGAAAAAACCTGGAAAAGGCAAATGAACAAATAACAGTGGCTCCAGAAGAACTGAGAGGAGCCCAAGCCCCCCCGGGGGGGGAACCTTGCTAACCTCACAGAAATGCAGAGAAATATGCAAATGGTAAGCACAAAAACAAAAAACTGAAAATATCTTATCTGAGAGCAGGAGAAGAGGCAAGACTCAGCAAGCTTCCAAGTGAACCAGGAACCACAGTTGAGACAAGAACAATTGATCACCGGCAACCATGATGGGAGGGAACCTCCCTTATATAAGACCAGTCTGTAACTCCTGATTGCCAATCCTCATTGAATGGTTCAGTACTGTTTGTAACCACCAGAGGGAGCTTCTGCTCAGAATTAATTTCTAACACATTCACAACAGTACCCCCCCCTTGAGGAGGGGTCACCGAACCCTCATTTGGGCAACCAGGTCGGTCAGGATGAGCTCTGTGATATGCACGGATCAGTCTCCTAGCATGGATGTCCAAAGCAAACACCCAAGAATTGTCCTCCTGACCATAACCTCTCCACTTAACCAAATACTGGAGTTTCCGTCTAGAAAAACGAGAATCCAATATTTTCTCAACCACATACTCCAGATTGCCCTCAACCAAAACAGGGTCAGGAGGTGCAGCCATAGGAACCACTGGCTCGACAAACCTCTTCAATAAGGACTTGTGGAACATGTTATGGATCTTAAATGTCCCTGGAAGAAGTAAACAAAAGGAAACAGGATTAAGAATCTCCATGATCTTATAAGGTCCAATGAACCTAGGCTTAAACTTAGGAGATGCAACTCTCATAGGGATATTTCTTGAGGACAACCAGACCAAATCCCCCACTTCAAACCGAGGACCATCAGTCCTATGCCGGTTGGCAAACCGCTGGGCCCTCTCCTGAGAGAGGGACAAGCTCTCCACTACCTGGTCCCAAATCTGCTGCATACGCTCCACAACAGAGTCAACACCTGGACAGACAGAAGCCTCCATCTGTCCTGAAGAAAATCGAGGGTGCAACCCAAAATTGCAGAAAAATGGAGACATCAAAGTGGCAGAGCTAGCCCTATTATTAAGAGCAAACTCAGCCAAAGGCAAAAAAGAGACCCAGTCATCTTGATCAGCAGACACAAAGCATCTCAGATAAGTCTCCAATGTCTGGTTTGTTCTCTCAGTTTGTCCATTGGTCTGAGGATGAAAAGCCGAGGAGAAAGACAATTGAACACCAAGTTTAGAACAAAAAGTCCTCCAAAATCTGGAAACAAACTGGACTCCTCTGTCAGACACAATGTTCTCAGGAATGCTGTGTAACCGAACCACGTGCTGAAGGAACAAAGGCACCAATTCGGAGGAGGAAGGCAACTTAGGTAATGGCACAAGATGTATCATTTTGGAATACCTATCACAAATCACCCAGATAACGGTCATTCTCTGAGAAACAGGGAGGTCGGAAATGAAATCCATAGAGATATGGGTCCATGGTCTCTTGGGCACAGGCAATGGCATCAACAAACCACTAGAGCGAGAGCAAGGCTTGGAGCGAGAGCAAGTCCCGCAGGACTGCACAAATTCCCTGACGTCACGAGACAAAGTAGGCCACCAAAAGGACCGACTAACCAAGTCTCTGGTACCAAAAATTCCGGGATGACCGGCCAACGCGGAACAATGAATCTCAGACATCACACTCTTTTTCCACCGGTCTGGGACAAACAATTTCCCAATAGGGCAGCGCTCGGGTTTATCCTCCTGACACCCTTCCAGAGCCAGTCTCAAATTGGACGAGATGGCGGAAAGAACGACACCTTCTTTCAAAATAACAGCAGGATCAGATAACTCAGGAGCGTCCGCAAGGAAACTCCTACGAGAGGGCATCCGCCTTAACATTCTTAGAGCCAGGAAGAAAGGAAACCACAAAATTAAAACGTGTGAAAAACATTGCCCACCTGGCCTGTCTAGGATTAAGTCGCTTGGCTGATTCCAGATAAACCAGATTCTTATGGTCCGTGAGGACCACCACCTGATGTTTGGCTCCCTCCAGCCAATGTCTCCACTCTTCAAAAGCCCACTTCATGGCCAATAACTCCCGATTACACACGTCATAATTACGTTCAGTTGGAGAAAATTTTCGAGAGAAAAAGGCACAAGGGTTACTGTTGTGATTTGGTAGCTGAGTGTTATAACCCTCTTGTTAGGTTTTGTTTCAGTTTGCTGGTCGCATGACCTTTTTACCCTACTTAGTCTGGCTCCGCCCTTCTGGCTTTGCTGGACTTCATTGTATTATCTACTCTTAAGCTAGCCGGGTGCTTAGGTGCCTTACTCTGTCAGTTTTGCTTGATCTTAGGATCTCTTAGTAATTTGTTTTCTGTTTTATTTTTCTCTGCTACAATTTCTGTTAGGAGGTGTCCACCTTTTCACCCAGTCCCTAGATCTTGTAGGGATTCCTCCCTCGTAACTATAGGTCTTCATTCAGACTAGCTGAGGACTTTAGCGGGTCTGGTCGCAGGATCAGGTTCCCCGTTACATCGTAGGGATCCAGCTCAGTCCTATTGTAGGGACAGAATTCCTACCTTTCCTTAGTGCTTGTAGCAGATCATAACAGTAAGTCCAGCCAAGAAAAAAAAAAAAAAAAAATCTGTAAGGAAAGATTTTGTTTTTCTATCATGGTGTCGATTCAGGATTTAGTTCAACGCCTGCAGGGACTCTCTCTGGAGGTGGCTGAGATAAAGCAACACGTGAGTAGTTGTTCTGGAGCACATTTCGTGGAGCCAAAGGTACGTTTGCCTGATTTATTTTTTGGTGAACAACAAGATTTTTTTTCTTTTAAAAATGCTTGCTTGTTGTATTTCCGTTTGAGACCCAGATCCTCTGGTGATGACGCACAGCGCATAGGGTTCATAATGTCACTTTTGCGCAAAGAACCTCAGGAATGGGTCTTTTCTCTGCAGCCTAGTGATCCATGCTTTAGATCAGTGGATAGGTTTTTTTCTGCTTTGGGGTTATTGTATGACGATCCGGATCGTGTTTCATCAGCTGAGACAGAATTGAGACGTTTGAGACAGGGATCAGGTGGTGTGGAAAAGTATTGTACTGACTTCCGTAGATGGTCCACTCAGGTAGGATGGAACTATTCAGCTTTGAAAAGTTTATTTCTTGCAGGGTTAAGTGAAAGGGTGAAAGATTTGCTGATTGCTTATCCCATACCTGGTAACTTGCAAGAGGCTATGCAATTAGCCATACGGGTGGATAGGAGACTGCGTGCTAGGGTTAATGAGAGTAAATCTGCCTTGTCAGCTCCAAGTTTGGAGAAGGAATGTACTGACATTGCAGAGCCGATGGAAATTGGAGCAATGACACTTCACTCTCGTGAAAAAGAACGCAGATTTGCTAAGGGCTTGTGTTTCTATTGTGGCAAATCTGACCATTTCATTAAGAACTGTGCGCTTCGTATGAATAAAGAAAAAAAAAAATGAGGTCAGTTTCGCCCGCATAGCTTGTTTAAACAATAAAGGTGTCTTTCTTTCTGCTGCCACTGCTGTTGAGGAGGAATTAATGGAGTTTCGGGTATTTGTGGATTGTGGTTCAACTCTCAATGTGATTGATGGGAAATTTTTGGAAAAACTAAAATTAGAACCAAAACTTCTGTCTTCCCCTATTAATGTGGTGTCTGTGAATGGTTCTCCCTTGAAAAATGTTACTCACCATATCTGTGAATTTCCTCTTACTATTAATGGTGTTCATCAAGAGAATTTGGATTTGGTAGTTTTGAACAATTTGCCCTCACCGGTGATTTTGGGGTTACCCTGGTTAAAATTGCACAATCCGGTACTGGATTGGTCTACCAATGAAATTAAGTCCTGGAGTCCTAATTGTTATGACAAGTGTTGTAACGGGCGTATTGCTGCTGTAGTTAAGGGGGAGTTACCTGTACCTATTCAGGATTTTTGGAAATTTTTTTCTGATAAGGAATCGCAGGTATTGCCTCCTCATAGAGAATATGATTGTGCAATTGAATTTGTCCCTGGAGCGACTCTTCCTAAAAGTCGCTTATTTAATTTGACTATTCCTGAGAGAAAGGCTTTGGAGGAATACATACAGACAAGCTTGGCCGCCGGTCACATTAGGCCTTCCAAGTCTCCTGTGGCGGCTGGTTTTTTTTTTGTTAAAAAAAAGGACTGCGGATTACGGCCTTGTCTGGATTTTCATGAGATTAATAAGATTACTGTACGCAATCCTTACCCACTGCCATTGATTCCTGATTTGTTTAATCAGTTAGTGGGGGCCAAGTGGTTCTCGAAAATTGATCTTCGAGGGGCATACAATTTGTTGCGCATGAAGGAGGGGGATGAATGGAAGACTGCGTTTAACACTCCACTGGGTCATTTTGAGAATCTGGTTATGCCTTTTGGGCTTTCCAGTGCTCCGGCATTTTTTCAGAATCTTATCAATGACATCCTTAGACCTTTGATCGGCAGAAGTGTGGTTGTGTATTTGGATGACATTTTGATTTATTCACCGGATTTGCAGTCTCATTGGAGGAGTGTACGTGAAGTATTACAGTTACTGAGTGATAATTCACTTTTTGCCAAACTAGAAAAATGTGAGTTCGCTGTACAGAGACTTAGTTTTTTGGGCTACATTGTCTCCAGTGAAGGTTTTGAGATGGATCCTGTGAAAGTGCAAGCTGTGCAGGATTGGCCTAGACCTATTGGTGTGAAATCAATACAGAGGTTTTTGGGGTTCGCCAATTATTATAGAAAATTCATAAAAAATGTTTCTGTGATTGCCAAACCTCTGACCGATCTCACCAGGAAAGGTGCTGATGCGGTTCAGTGGACTACTGAGGCCATTGAGGCTTTTGTGTTGCTAAAGGAGAAGTTCTGCTCTGCTCCCATCCTTACGCAGCCTGATGTGACTAAACCATTTTTGGTTGAGGTTGATGCTTCTTTTGTGGGGGTCGGCGCGGTGTTGTCTCAGGCAAAGACGGATGGAGTACATCCCTGTGCTTTTTTTTCAAAGAAATTTTCTGAGTCTGAACGAAATTATGATATCGGTAATCGGGAGTTGTTGGCAATTAAACTCACATTTGAACACTGGTGTCATTTTTTGGAGGGAGCGGAATTTCCCGTTCAAGTCTTCACCGATCATAAAAATCTGATCTACCTTGATGCTGCCAAACGCTTGAATGCCCGTCAGGCTAGGTGGGCACTGTTTTTCTCACGGTTTAATTTTACCGTTACTTACATCCCAGGTACTAAAAATGTTAAAGCTGATGCTTTGTCTCGCAGCTTTTCTCCTATGGTGGGTACTGAGGAGGAGGAGAACATTTTACAAGAGGGGGTTGTTATTGCTGTCTTGGACTCCGTGTTGGAAGATGAGATTCTTAAAGCACATGAGAATGCCCCATCTAACACGCCGCATGGGAGGTTGTTTGTGCCTGGTACCCTGAGGAGAGATTTGTTTGTTGAATGTCATGACTCTCGGTTGGCAGGTCATCCTGGAATCTCTGAGACCAAGAGACTTGAGGGTCGCAGTTTTTGGTGGCCAGGATGGCAGAAGGAAGTCATTAAGTGGGTGCGTCAATGCACTGTGTGTGCTAGATCTAAGTCTTCTCATACTCCTGCTGCGGGGTTGCTTTGCCCTCTGGAGGTCCCTAGTGCACCTTGGACACATTTGGCTATGGACTTTATTACTGACCTTCCCCCCTCTGAGGGTTTCACTGTCATCTGGGTGGTCGTGGACCGTTTTAGCAAGATGTGTCACTTGGTTCCTTTCATCAAACTGCCCTGCGCTAAGACTCTCGCTAGGGCCTTTGTCAAGGAAATAGTCAGACTACATGGTGTTCCTACTGACATTGTTTCGGATAGGGGACCTCAGTTTGTGGCTCGTTTTTGTCGCGCCTTTTGTGACAGGTTGGGATTTCATTTGTCGTTTTCATCCGGATATCATCCTGAGTCTAATGGCCAGACAGAAAGGAAAAACCAGGATGTTGAGCAGTTCTTGTGTTGTTTTGTGACTGATAATCAAGAGGGGTGGTCTGAGTTTCTGCCACTTGCTGAGTTTGCTCTTAACAACCATACATCTGCTTCTGCTGGTTGTTCGCCTTTTTTTTGTTGTACTGGGAGACATCCGTCTTTTGGGTCATTTTCCAAGTTGGGATCGGCTGTACCTGAAGAGGAGAATTTTTCTGGTGTTTTGGAGAGAGTTTGGACTGATGTGCGTGGTAATCTTCAGGAGGCTAACAAAAGATCCAAAGTGTATTTTGATAGAAAACGACAAGAGGTTTTGTTTGCTATTGGTGACATGGTTTGGTTGTCCTCTAAGAATCTGCGCTTGAGGATTCCGTCTAAGAAATTGGGTCCCAAGTTTGTAGGGCCCTTTAAGGTGCTTCAGGTTATTAACCAATCTGCTGTTAGGTTGGAGCTTCCTACCTCCTGGAAGATCAATCCGGTGTTTCATGTTTCTCTCTTGAAAAAAGCTGAGGCCTCAGATGGAGACGTCTCGGCCACTGTTCCCCTGGTGGTGGAGGACGGGCAATATGAGATTTCCCGCATCCTAAATTCTAGACGGTATAGAGGGAGTTTACAGTACCTCGTCGCTTGGAAGGGTTATGAACCCGGGGATAACTCATGGGTGAGGGCGGATGATGTTTCTGCGTCTAGACTTGTCAGATAGGAAAGATGTGTATCTTCGTACCGTGTTAGCCAGTAGATAGAAAAATATTTAGACTTGAGAGTCCTCAAGTGATTCTTCAGCTTTTGTTTTAGTCTTTGCCTGATGAAGAGACCTGCGTAGTCTCGAAAGCTTGCAATTTGTTACCATCTTTTCAGTTAGCCATTAAAAGGTATCAACCACTGAGGACTCTCAAGTCTAAATATTTTTCTAGACTTGTCAGAGCGTTTCACAAGAGATTTCCGGATAAGCCTAAGTCATAGGGGATCCAGAGGATCCTCTTAGAAGGGAGGGTACTGTTATTACCCTCTTGTTAGGTTTTGTTTCAGTTTGCTGGTCACATGACCTTTTTACCCTATTTAGTCTGGCTCCGCCCTTCTGGCTTTGCTGGACTTCATTGTATTATCTACTCTTAAGCTAGCCGGGTGCTTAGGTGCCTTACTCTGTCAGTTTTGCTTGATCTTAGAATCTCTTAGTAATTTGTTTTCTGTTTTATTTCTCTCTGCTACAATTTCTGTTAGGAGGTGTCCACCTTTTCACCCAGTCCCTAGATCTTGTAGGGATTCCTCCCTCGTAACTATAGGTCTTCGTTCAGACTAGCTGAGGACTTTAGCGGGTCTGGTCGCAGGATCAGGTTCCCCGTTACATCGTAGGGATCCAGCTCAGTCCTATTGTAGGGACAGAATTCCTACCTTTCCTTAGTGCTTGTAGCAGATCATAACACTGAGGAGAGCAGGCAAAAACGGCAATACACCAGAGAGGTTGGAATCTACTGGATTGTAGTACCCTGACTAACCACCACAACTAAAGGCAGCCGTGGAGCGTTCCTAAGTTGGTCCTAGACGCCTCGTCACAGCCTGAGAGGTTAACTACACCTAAAGATAGAAAGAGGAAAGCTATCTGCCCCGGAGCAGATCCCCAAAGAACATAGGAAGCCCCCAAACATGTAATGGCGGTTAGACAAGAGGAAATACAGACACAGACAGAAAATAGTATGAGCAAACGTTGGGGCCCAATCTACCTGGACAGAAAAGGATAGGAAGGACACTTACTGCAATCCAAAAAAACCCTAAAAAATACCAACTCTACTAATTGCAAAAATACCTGAGATCACACGACCTCTACCACCTAAATTAGTTCTCTGGTGTCACAAAACTAAGCCGCAGCCACTGAAAAAACTGGAAAAGGCAAATGAACAAATAACAGTGGCTCAGATAAACCGAGAGGAGCACAAGCCCCCGGAGGTAACCTGGCTGACCTCACAGAAGTGCAGGGAACAATGCAAAAAGCAAGCACAAAAACAAAAGCAGAAAATATCTTATCTGATAGCAGAAGATGCAGGCAAGACTCAGCAAGCTTCCAAGTGAACCAGGAACCACAGTTGAGACAAGAACAATTGATCACCGGCAACCATGATGGGAGGGAACCTACCTTATATAAGACCAGTCTGTAACTCCTGATTGCCTATCCTCATTGAATGGTTCAGTACTGTTTGTAACCACCAGAGGGAGCTTCTGCTCAGAATCCATTTCTAACACATTCACAACAGGTTACTCTTAGAGGTCTCTGGATCTCTTTGGGACAAAACGGCACCTGCCCCAATTTCAGAGGCATCAACCTCCACCTGAAATGTGATCATATACAGCTGCATGGGTATAGCATAGGAGATGTGGGTCACACAACAGATGTGTGAGACCAAAAATCACCACTCACGAAAACATGATAATAACGAGGAGAAATAGGAGTCAATGGTGAAGATAATTTATCATAAAATGGTAAATATTTATTATATAAACAATACAAATGTAGCACAATAAATCGTACAAAAAGACAATGGAAACACACATTTAGGACAAGTGCATGTACAGGGAAAATGCGCTCCTGATAAGGCAAGAAAAAATCACTTGTGGTAAAGATGGAAAAGCGAAATGTAGCCCAAAAAGAGCCATGTAAAAAACTCCCCACAGTAAGGGAAAAAGGTAAAGTGCTATAGCTATACTCATATATACCACAGGACGCCAAGCATGCTTAATGAGGTAAAAATCACTGTTGTATAGGGCCAGCAAAGGACTATGCAGCGCTGCCCAAATTAACAAAAAAAAATAAAATTTGTATCGTTATTGTACGTAATTTAGCCCCATACTAATGTATGTACTGTTATTACCAACCACTATAATGGAGTTTGGGAGTGTGCATGCCCCGTTATGGCCTGGGCGACTACCCCTGTGGTGGGGTGTCTCTTTGTGTCCGGGGCGCGCCTGTGCTCTTAGCCTGTGCGCGCATCTGGAGGCATGACGCCGCCGTCACTGGGGGCTTGTCCGGCTCCAGCGGCGCATGCGCCGATATACCATCCTCCATTGGTCAATCCGGACCATGTGACCGGGGAAGGGGAGGTATTTGAAGGTCCTTGGTGCACAATGTTATCATCCCTTGAAAAAGTGGCAGGTTAGCCACGAAACGTGCGTCAGGGTGGCATCTTTGAACGGGGTGACTGCCCTCCTGTGTTACTCTTTACTTACCGGTGAGCATGTTTTTTTGTTAATTTGGGCAGTGCTGCATAGTCCTTTGCTGGCCTTATACAACAGTGATTTTTACCTCATTAAGCATGCTTGGCGTCCTGTGGTATATATGAGTATAGCTATAGCACCTTACCTTTTTCCCCTACTGTGGGGAGTTTTTTACATGACTCTTTTTGGGCTACATTTCGCTTTTCCATCTTTACCACAAGTGATTTTTTCTTACCTTATCAGGAGCGCATTTTCCCTGTACATGCACTTGTCCTAAATGTGTGTTTCCATTGTCTTTTTGTACGATTTATTGTGCTACATTTGTATTGTTTATATAATAAATATTTACCATTTTATGATAAATTATCTTCACTATAGACTCCTATTTCTAATCGTTATTATCTCCACCTGAAATGGCAGAGAAACATCAGGCTGCCGTAGAACAGGAGCAGAAGTGAATCTCTGCTTTAGTTCCTGAAACGCAGAGACTGCCTCAGGAGGCCAATTCACCACATCAGAACCCTTTTTGGTCAAATCAGTCAATGGTTTAACAATAACAGAGAAATTACCAATAAATTTACGATAAAAATTGGCAAAACCCAAGAATCAATGAAGAGCCTTTAATGAAGTAGGTTGGACCCAATCACAGATGGCCTGAACCTTGACCGGGTCCCTTTCAATAACAGATGGGGACAAAATGAATCCCAGAAATGAGATCCTCTGTACGCCAAAAAGACACTTTGATCCCTTCACATACAGAGCATTCTCTCTCAAAATCTGGAACACAGTCCGAACATGTTTCACATGAGAGTCCCAGTCATTGGAAAAAATCAAGATATCATCCAAATAAACAATCAGAAATTTATCCACAAAATCCCTGAAAATGTCATTCATGAAGGACTGGAAGACGGAAGGAGCATTAGTGAGCCCAAAGGACATCACTAGGTACTCAAAATGCCCCTCTGGGGTATTAAACGCCGTCTTCCATTCATCCCCGTGCTTAATGCGAATAAGGTTATACGCCCCCCTGAGGTCAAGCTTGGTAAACCAAGTAGCACTTTTCACCCTGGAAAACAGGTCAGAAATCAAGGGTAACGGATATTGATATTTCACAGTGATATTGTTCAAGAGACGATAATCAATTCACGGCCTTAATGAACCATCCTTTTTGGCCACAAAGAAAAAACCGGCACCCAAGGGTGAAGAGGATGGTCTGATATGACCCTTCTCCAATGACTCCTTGATATAAGACCGCATAGCGTCATGTTCAGGTACAGACAAGTTAAAAAGGCGACCTTTAGGGAATTTACTACCAGGCACTAATTTAATAGCGCAGTCATAGCTCCTATGGGGGGGCAAGGATGCAGATTTACTTTCGCTAAACACATCAGAAAAATCAGTCAAAAAGTCAGGAACATCCTGAGCCTGGGGAGAGGCAGAAAAAACAGGAGTGTTGGCATTAACACATTGGCAGCCCCAACTGGTTACAGACACAGATTTCCAATCCAAAACAGGATTATGAGTCTGTAACCAAGGGAAACCTAGTACAATAATGTCATGCAGATTATACAGCACCAAAAATTTGCAACTCTCCTGATGATCAGGTTCAACCCTCATTATCACCTGAGTAGAGAACTGGGGTTTATTCTCAGCCAAAGGGGTAGAATCAATCCCCAGTAGGGGAATAGACTTCCGTAGGGGTATCAAGGGAAACCCACAACGTTTAGCAAAATCAAAATCCATCAGGTTAATAGCTGCTCCCGAATCAACAAAATCCTGAGCAGAAAATGTGGACAGGGAGCAAATCAGGGTAACAGTCAACAGAAATTTAGTCTGAACACTACCCAAGACAACTGAGCGTGCAAAACGTCTTCCCTGCTTAGGGCAGACTGAAATAGCATGAGAGGCGTCACAACAGTAGAAACATAACCCATTGCGTTTTCGAAACTCATGACGCTGTGCCCCAGAAGCCACTCTATCACACTGCATGGGTTCAGAAGCTGGTTCACAAGGCAACACTATTCCACGCATACCTCTACGCTCACGCAAACGTCTGTCAATTTGAATCGCTAATGACATAGAATTGAGACCAGAGGGAGCAGGGAAACCCACCATAACATCTTTTACATTCTCTGACAGACCCCTCCGAAAAAGGGCTGCCAAAGTATCATCATTCCATTTGGTCAGGACTGCCCACTTTCGGAATTTCTGACAGTACAACTCAGCGTCCTCAAGCCCCTGATTTAATGCCAACAAGGTTTTTTCAGCTTGATCAGTGACATTAGGTTCATCGAACAATAACCCCAAAGCCAGAAAAAATGCATCAACATTACTCAAAACAGGGTCCCCAGGTGTCAGGGAAAAAGCCCAATCCTGAGGATCACCGCGCAGGAGAGAGATGACAATTTGAACCTGCTTTGCTGCGTTCCCTGAGGACTTAGGTTTTAAGGCAAAAAACAACTTACAGTTATTTTTGAAATTCAGAAATTTAGCTCGATCTCCCAAAAATAAATCTGGCATGGGGATCCTAGGTTCCACAACCGGCAACCCTGCAAGATAGGTAGCAATACTCCAAACTTCAGTGGCAAGCTGATCCACACGGCCAGACAACTGTGCAAACTCCATTGAGAGAAAAAAAAAAATCATCCTCAGCACCCAGAGAAAAAGAGGGAAAAAATGCAACAAACAGAGAAAAAAAAAAAAAAATTTCTGACAACTTCCTTTTTCTTTTTCTTTTTACTATTTTTCCTTTCTGTTGAGTACCATATAATTTTCAGTTTGGCCGGTGATACTGTTATGATTTGGTAGCTGAGGAGAGCAGGCAAAAACGGTAATACACCAGAGAGGTTGGAATCTACTGGATTGCAGTACCCTGACTAACCACCACAACTAAAGGCAGCCGTGGAGCGTTCCTACGTTGGACCTAGACGCCTCGTCACAGCCTGAGAGGTTAACTACACCTAAAGATAGAAAGAGGAAAGCTATCTGCCCCGGAGCAGATCCCCAAAGAACATAGGAAGCCCCCAAACATGTAATGGCGGTTAGACAAGAGGAAATACAGACACAGACAGAAAATAGTATGAGCAAACGTTGGGGCCCAATCTGCCTAGACAGAAAAGGATGGGAAGGACACTTGCTGCAATCCAAAAAAAACTAAAAAATACCAACTCTACTAATTGCAAAAACACCTGAGATCACACGACCTCTACCACCTAAATTATTCTGGTGTAACAAAACTAAGCCGCAGCCACTGAAAAAACCTGGAAAAGGCAAATGAACAAATAACAGTGGCTCCAGAAGAACTGAGAGGAGCCCAAGCCCCCCCCCCCCCGGGGGGGGAAACCTGGCTAACCTCACAGAAATGCAGAGAAATATGCAAATGGTAAGCACAAAAACAAAAAACAGAAAATATCTTATCTGAGAGCAGGAGAAGAGGCAAGACTCAGCAAGCTTCCAAGTGAACCAGGAACCACAGTTGAGACAAGAACAATTGATCACCGGCAACCATGATGGGAGGGAACCTCCCTTATATAAGACCAGTCTGGAACTCCTGATTGCCAATCCTCATTGAATGGTTCAGTACTGTTTGTAACCACCAGAGGGAGCTTCTGCTCAGAATTCATTTCTAACACATTCACAACAGGGCCCCATATGATGCTCCAGTATATGATGAGCCCCATGGATGATGCTCCAGTGTATAATGAGCCTATATAATGCTCCATATATAATGGGCCCCATTTATAATGCTCCACTGTATAATGGGCCCTGTATATGATGCTCCAGTGTATGATGGGCCCCATTTATAATGCTCCAGTGTATGATGGGCCCCATGGATGATGCTCCAGTGTATGATGGGCCTATGTAATGCTCCATATATAATGGGCCCCATTTTTAATGCTCCAGTGTATAATGGGCCCTATCTTTGATGCTCATGTGTATGATGGGCCCCATATATAATTCTCCAGTGTATAATGCTCCCCATATATTGCTCCAAACATTAAAAAAATGAAATACATCTCCTCGCTGTGCAGTGCTCCACTCTGGACTCCTCAGCGTCGCCATCTTCCAGCTCTCTGCACTTGGACTGTTCAGGCAGAGGGCATACAGATGTGACGTCATTGTGCTCTCTGACCTGAATGTCACTGTCAGGAAACGCGGAAGACATCACAGCAGTGGAGCATGGAGAGGTAAGTATTGCAAGTGCTGGGGCCCTGAGCAAGCAGGGGAGGCCCAATCATGGCGACGGCTCTGGCACAGGGCCCCTCATAGTAAGCCAGTGTCTCTGACGGCGAGTGGGCCCCCCACCATCAGAGACACCGGCGTACTATGAGGGGCCCTGTGCAAGTGCCGTCGCCCACGAGTGGGCCCCCCCCACCTGCTCAGGGCACCGGCACTTGCCCGGGTGCGCCAGGTGCTGATGCCGGCCCTGGGGTCCGCCCAGTTAGGGAGGTGGAAAAACTGGCATATGTTGAGGTGTAGGCTGGACGTTCAGTAGCTGCAAATGGAGGAATTGGAGAAGTCGGAGGAAGAGGAGGACAAAGCGAGCCATTTTGCTGGCAACCTATGTGTCATCAGGGGAAGGTGGTACAAAATCCTTTGAAACCCAGGCATGGTTCATTTTAATGAAGTTGAGATCACCAACATTTTGAGTCGACAGCTTTGTCCTTTTTTCTGTCAGGATTGATCCAGCAGCACTGAAGACTCTTTCTGATAGCACACTACCAGCATGACAAGGGAGCTCCTGTAAGGCATATTGTGCCAATTCAAGCCAGGTGTCCAGTTTACAGGCCCAGTAGTCAAAGGGGAATGAACTGTGAGGGAGAATATCGATAGGGGAGTAGAGGCAATTTTGAACCATAGTTGACAACTGCTGTCTCCTGTCTGTTGCAATCGATTCAGTATTACAAGTCGTGTGAGCGGTACTCGAGAAATCAGTCCACAACATGGTCATGAAACCCCTGTCACCAACGCCACTTTGGCTGTGTGCACCATGAACACCTCTTCCATTTGCCATTTGGCCCAGTACGGCTCGTGGTAGAACCTGCACCACTGCTGTGTGCTGGGAATGCCTCTAACAAACGGTTTACCAGAATTGCTTGTTTGTTCTCCAATAGCTCTAGGTTCTCCTGTGGCATGATGTTCTGTAATTTGCCGTTATAGCGTGGATCGAGGATGCTGGCCAACCAGTAGTCATCATTCTTCATCATTTTGGCAATGCGGGGGTCCCATTTTAGGATCCGCAGGGCACAATCACACATAACGGCCAATGTTCCAGGTGTCAGTGATGCACTGCCAGCGGTGGGTGGAGGAGCACTTTCTGCCAAATCCACATCCCTCCAGTCACGCACAAACCCTGTACCTGACCTTGGCTAGCCAACATTTTCTCTTGCACCCTGAGAAGCATCCTCCTCCCCAAAATTATCATCCCCCTCATCCTCCTCTTCCTCTTCTTCCTCCATCCTTCCAGGACAGTTCCCTGAGCAGACAATGCCTAACTGTCTTGAAGGCTTCCCTCCTCCTCCGCTGCAGACGCCTGATCCTGAATGTGCGTCAAAGTTTGCATGAGCAGACTCATAAGTGGGATGCTCATGCTTATGATGGCGTCGTCTGCGCTTACCAGCCATGTGCATTCCTCAAAACACTCAAGGACTTTACAGAGGTCTTTCAGCTTTGACCACTGCACACCCGACAACTCCATATCTGCCCTCAAACTGCCTGCCCATGTATCCTCCCACAAATGCCTTACAGCCTGCCACTGTTCGCACAGCCTATCAACCATGTGCATGGTGAAATTCCACCTTATTGCAACGTCTATGATTAGGCGGTGCTTGAGGAGGTGGAGCGATCGCTGCAGCCTCTGCATACGACTGGAGTCTACGGGTGAGCGACGGATGTGCGAGCACAGTCTTCGCACCTTATGGAGCAGGGCTGTTAACTCCGGATAATTATTTAGGAAGCACTGCATCACCAGGTTCAAGGTGTGAGCCAGGCAAGGTATGTGTCTGAGTTTTGCCAGGGCTATGGCCGCCACAAAATTACAGCCGTTATCACTGACTATCTTGCCTGGCTCAAGATGTAGACTGTAAACTCAGTTTCTTGCTGCAAGTAGTCGGCCAGTACCTCTGCGGTGTGTCTGTTGTCGCCCAAAGACATCATCTTTAAAACAGCCTGTTGACGCTTACCACTAGCTCTTCGATAGTGGGACACCTCGTGTGCAACACTGGCTGCTGCGTATGGAGTGCTCATGCGACTGCGCTCTGTTTTTGAGCTTTCACTTCTGGAGGAGGAGGAGGGTCGAACGCCTAAAGCCAACTGTTGCCTATACCGTGGGCTAGGCAGCACTGTCCCACCGCCGCTGTCCCCTGTGGATCCTGCATCCACCACATTAACCTAGTTCGCAGTGATGGACACGTAACGGCCCTGGCCATGCATACTGGCCCATGCATCTGTTGTGAGGTGCACCTTTCCACTCACTGATTGTTTGAGTGCATGGACAATGCGGTCTAAGCCTAGATTCAGTCTTTCATTGCAAAAACATTGTGATTCCCTAACTGATTTGGCCTTGCGACGACACCTCAACATTTCTTGCTGGTTGTGTGCTAACCGGTGGGCTTACAGTGGGGGAAGCGATGGAGCATTGCTGGCTACCTTCAGTCGGAGCAGGTGCCCATGTGTTACCTGAGGTTTTGTAGTCCGTTCACGCTTTCAAGTGCATGGTGTTTAAATATCTAAGCATGCAACTGGTATTCAAATTTTGGAGATTTTTCCCACTTCTTACAGATAACCTTTGCCTCATCAATAGGATTTTGGTCAAAAAAGTGCCACACTGCACTCTTCCTACTATGGGATAAATTTTCAGGGCTTGCACTCTGTGCTAATTTGACCGTCTGGCCAAGTTGTCCTGCAACTCTTTTTGTATTTTAACACGTTTTTGGACTGCTACGGGCCTGTCAGATAACAGCAGCTGCGATGTTGATGCCTTCTGCGGATCATTCTCCTCTTCTGAGCTATTGCCAGCGGCACCCTCTTCCCCAATGGATGCCAATCCGGGTCAACAGCTGGGTCATCCATCACCTCCTCTTCAATTTCATCTGCACCTTCCTCTGTGTCACCGTGTAAGGTGGTATACACTATATTCCAAATTATTATGCAAATGATATTTTTCTCTGATTTTCCTAAGTGGTCGGTGCAAATGACAGTCAGTCTAATAAAAGTCATCACCCGTTAGAGTATACATCGAATTTTATTGAAGAAACCTCCCAATGATAACAGTATAATCTCCAAAATGGAAAAAAACTCAAAATGCACTGTTCCAAATTATTAGGCACAGTAGAATTTCTGAACATTTGATCTGTTTTAAAGAACTGAAAATGCTCATTTGTGGAATTTGCAGCATTAGGAGGTCACATTCACTGAACAAAAAAGCTACTTAACTCCAAAACATCCTAACAGGCCAAGTTACATGTTAACATAGGAACCCTTCTTTGATATCACCTTCACAATTCTTTCATCCATTGAACGTGTGAGTTTTTGGAGAGTTTCTTTTTGTATTTCTTTGCATGAAGCCTCCAAGAGCTGCTGTTTTGAAGTGAACTGCCTCCCACCTTCATAGATATTTTGCTTGATGATACTCCAAAGGTTCTCTATAGGGTTGAGGTCAGGGGAAGATGCTGGCCACACCATGAGTTTATCTCCTTTTATGCCCATAGCAGCCAATGACTCAGAGGTATTCTTTGCAGCATGAGATGGTGCATTGTCATGCATGAAGATGATTTTGCTCCTGAAGGCACGTTTCTGCTTTTTATACCATGGAAGAAAGTTGTCAGTCAGAAACTCTACATACTTTGCAGAGGTCATTTTCACACCTTCAGGAACCTTAAAGGGCCCTACCAGCTGTTTCCCTATGATTCCGGCCGAAAACATGACTCCTCCACCTCCTTGATTACGTCACAGCCTTGTTGGGACATGGTGGCCATCCACCAACCATCCACTACTCCATCCATCTGGACCATCCAGGGTTGCTCAACACTCATCAGTAAACAAGACTGTTTGAAAATTAGTCTTCATGTATGTCTGGGCCCATTGCAACCATTTCTGCTTGTGAGCACTGTTTAGGAGTGGCCGAATCGTAGGTTTATGCACCACAGCAAGCCTTTGAAGGATCCCACACCTTGTGGTTCGAGGGACTCCAGAGGCACCAGCAGCTTCAAATATCTGTTTGCTGGTTTGTAATGGCTTTCTAGCAACTGCTCTCTTAATCCGATGAACTTGCCTGGCAGAAACCTTCCTCATTCTGCCTTTATCAGCACGAACACGTCTGTGCTCAGAATCAGCCACAAATCTCTTAACAGTACGATGATCACGCTTAAGTTTTCGGGAAATATGTAATGTTTTCATCCCTTGACCAAGGCATTGCACTATTTGATGCTTTTCAGCAGCAGAGAGATCCTTTTTCGTTCCCATTTTACTTGAAAACTCTGGCCTGCTTAATAGTGTGAAACATCCAGTTTTCCTTTTATTGGGCTCACATGGCAAACTAATTATCACAGGTATCTGAGATTGATTTCAGTGATCCAAAGAACCCTGAGACACAATACCATCAATGGGTTTCATTTACAAAAAAAAAAAAAAAAAACGCTATGACACTTAAAACCAAATTTGCATAATAAATTGGAACATAGTTTAGTATGCGGGAAGGGGCACCTGAGTTTCATCAGGGTCAGATTCTGGCTCAGTAGACTGCGAGGGCAATGTAGTGCTCTGGGTGAATGTACCAGCAGAATCATTTATCAGTGGCTGTTCATCAGTGCACTCCATGTCAGATTCATCTTGAACTGGGGAATTCAGGATTTGACTTGATAACCCAGGCATGGTAAGTGAAAAGAGCTCCATGGAGTAATCTGAAGTGTGGCCTGCCGCATCCTTCACTTTTGGTGGGGGTGAAGGACACAAGGAAAGGTGTTGTTCCTGACCAGGAGCCTGCACTGACGACTAAGTGCTTGGAGTTTTTGAAACTTCAGAAGAGGAGGTGATAGAGCTGGAGGCTGTTTCGGCAATGTAAGCCAAAAAATGTTCCAGATGCTCTGTCTTTAAAAGCGGTTTCCCTACTCCCAGAAAAGGAAGCCTTCCTGGCCTTCTGGAGCCAGACGATGACACAAGCTCAACACCTCCTGCCTTAGGTGCTATTGTGCTTTTGGCACTACCAGCAGATGCACCACCACCACCACCATCAGTACCAGCTGCCCCCCCCGCCCATGTCAGCGGCCTATTCCTCCATACTTCCTCATGTTTGGGAAATTGTACCAAAAATACCAGCAGATATATGGAACTGTATCAGAAGCGTACAGCTGTATTCAATGTTGTGGTAATTTAAAATCTCCGCATATATTGCCAGAGTCACACACAGATGCTCACAGGCTCAGTATGGAATAGACAAGAATATAAAAAGCAGAAAAAGG
The DNA here is from genome assembly GCA_033576555.1 of Oophaga sylvatica. Classification (NCBI taxonomy): domain Eukaryota; kingdom Metazoa; phylum Chordata; class Amphibia; order Anura; family Dendrobatidae; genus Oophaga; species Oophaga sylvatica. The sequence goes on along the minus strand of JARQOD010000001.1, from coordinate 480,885,238 downwards.
GTACTGGATCAGAAGATACCAGGTGTATATAGTGAAGGGGTAATTTTAAATCTCCGTATATATTTCCGGAGTAACACACAGACGCTCACAGGCTCAGTATGGATTAGACCAGAATATAAAAAGCAGAAAAAGGGTACTGTATCAGAAGCGAACAGCTGTATACAGTATTGGGGTAATTTTAAATCTGCGTATATATTTACGGAGTAACACACAAACGCTCACAGGCTCAGTATGGATTAGACCAGAATATGAAAAGCAGAAAAAGGGTACTGTATCAGAAGCGTACAGCTGTATACAGTGTTGGGGTAATTTTAAATCTCCGTATATATTTCCGAAGTCATACACAGATGCTCACAGGCTCAGTATGGATTAGACCAGGATATAAAAAGCATAAAAAGGGTACTGTAGCAGAAGACACCAGGTGTTTATAAAATAGTGGAAAATTGTAAATCTTCGAATGCATTTCCGGAGTCACACACAGATGCTCTCAGGCTCAGTATGGATCAGAACCAGAATATAAAAAGCAGAAAAAGGGTACTGTATCAGAAGTGTACAGCTGTATATAGTGTTGGTGTAATTTTAAATCTCTGTATATATTTCAGGAGTAACACACAGACGCTCACTCAATATGGATTAGACCAGAATATAAAAAGCAGAAAAAGGGTACTGTGTCAGAAGATACCAGGAGTATATAGTATAGGAGAAATTTATAAATCTCCGCATATATTTCTGGAGTCACACACAGACGCTCTCAGGCTCAGTATGGATTAGACCAGAATATAAAAAGCATGAAAAGGGTATTGTATCAGAAGTTTACAGCTGCATACAGTGTTGGGGTAATTTTAAATCTCCGTATATTGTTCCGTATATTGAGTAACACACAGACACTCACTCAGTATAAATTAGACAAGAATTTAAAAAGCAGAAAAACGGTACTGTTTCAGAAGCGTACAGCTGTATACAGTGTTGGGGTAATTTTAAATCTCAGTATATATTTCCGGAGTAACACACAGACACTCACTCAGTATGGATTAGACCAGAATATAAAAAGCAGAAAAACAGTACTGTATCAGAAGCGTACAGCTGTACACAGTGTTGGGGTAATTTTAAATCTCAGTATATATTTCCGGAGTAACACACAGACTCTGACAGGCTCAGTATGGATTAGACCAGAACATAAAATGCAGAAAAAGGTTACTTTATCAGAAGCGTACAGCTGTATACAGTGTTGGGATCATTTTAAATCTCCGTATATATTTCCAGAGTCACACACAGACGCTCTCAGTCTAAGTATGGATTAGACCAGAATATAAAAAGCAGAAAAGGTTACTGTATCAGAAACGAACAGCTGTATACAGTGTTGGAGTCATTTTAAATCTCCGAAAATCTCCGTATATATTTCCGGAGTAAGACACAGACGCTCACTAAGTATGGATTAGACCAGAATAAAAAAGCAGAAAAACGGTACTGTATCAGAAGCATACAGCTGTATACAGTGTTGGGGTAATTTTAAATCTCAGTACATATTTCCGGAGTAACACATAGACTCTCACAGGCTCAGTATGGATTAGACCAGAATATAAAAAACAGAAAAATGGTACTGTATCAGAAGCGTACAGTTGTATACAGTGTTGGGGTAATTTTAAATCTCCGTACATATTTCCAGAGTAACACACATACGCTCACAGGCTCAGTATGGATTAGACTAGAATATAAAAAGAAGAAAAAGGGTACTGTATCAGAAGATACCAGGTGTATATAGTGTAGGGGAAAATTGTGAATCTCCGTATAAATTTCTGGAGTCACACACAGACGCTCTCAGGCTCAGTTTGGATTAGACCAGAATATAAAAAGAAGAAAAGGTTACTGTATCACAAGAGTACAGCTGTATACAGTGTTGGGGTAATTTTAAATCTCCTTATATATTTCCGGAGTAACACACAGATGCTCACTCAGTATGGATTAGACTAGAATATAAAAAGCAGAAAAAACGGTACTGTATCAGAATCGTACAGCTGTATACAGTGTTGGGGTAATTTTAAATCTCCGTATATATTTCCAGAGTAGCACACAGACGCTCACAGGCTCAGTATGGATTAGACCAGAATATGAAAAGCAGAAAAAGGGTACTGTATCAGAAGCGTACAGCTGTATACAGTGTTGGGGTAATTTTAAATCTCCGTATATATTTCCGAAGTCATACACACACGCTCACAGGCTCAGTATGGATTAGACCAGGATATAAAAAGCATAAAAAGGGTACTGTATCAGAAGATACCAAGTGTTTATAATATAGTGGAAAATTGTAAATCTTCTAATGCATTTCAGGAGTCACACACATACGCTCTCAGACTCAGTATGTATTAGACCAGAATATAAAAAGCAGAAAAAGGGTAGTGTATCAGAAGTGTACAGCTGTATACAGTGTTGGTGTAATTTTATATCCCGTATATATTTCAGGAGTAACACACAGACGCTCACTCAGTATGGATTAGACCAGAATATAAAAAGCAGAAAAACGGTACTGTATCAGAAGCGTACAGCTGTATATAGTGTTGGGGTAATTTTAAATCTCGGTATATATTTCCTGAGTCACACACAAACGCTCACAGGCTCAGTATGGATTAGACCAGAATATGAAAAGCAGAAAAAGTGTACTGTATCAGAAGCGTACAGCTATAAACAGTGTTGGGGTAATTTTAAATCTCGGTATATATTTCCTGAGTCACACACAAACGCTCACAGGCTCAGTATGGATTAGAACAGAATATAAAAAGTCGAAAAAGGGTACTGTATGAGAAGATACCAGGTGTATATAGTACAGGGGAAAATTTCAATCTCCGTATATATTTCCGGAGTCACACACAGACGCTCTCTCAGTATGGATTTTACGGTAATACAGAAGTGTTGTGAACGTGTTGGAGATGACTTCGGAGCTGAAGCTCCCTCTGGTGGTTGCTGAGAGTATTGAACCTATGTTGAAGAGCAAAAATCCACCACCTGCAACTGACGATTGGTGGTACGGAGTGGCCTGATATAAGTGAGCTGACCTCCCATGGTTATTGCTGGTGATCAATTGTTCTTCCTAGTCTAGGTTGGAATTCAGATGGCTTTTCTGCTGTCTCCTGCTTGCATTCAGATAAGTCACATTCAGTTTTTTTACTGTGGTTTGAATATCCTTGTTTTTTGCTATGTTTTTTGCTGCATTGCTTTTTGAGTTCAGCCGGGTCCCCTTTGGGGGGCTTGGGCTGGTCTCCATTTTCTTTTTGTATTTGTTCATTTGCTCAGTTCTTGTGATATTTTTCTGCTGGGTAGCTACATGTCCACACCACAGATCTGATATAGGTGGTTGAGACTGTGTGGTCTCAGTATTTTTGGATTCAGAAGTGTTGGAGTTTTTCCTAAGGTTTTTCTGGGTTGCAGACAGTATTCTCTCCTGTGCTGTCCTATCTAGACAGTTTTGGGCCCCAGCGTTTGCTCAATCTATTTTCTGTCTGTGTTTGTGTTTTCATCTTGTCTAACCGCCATTATATATTTGGGGGCTTCCTATTCTTTTGGGGGCTCTACTCCGGCGTAGTTAGCTTTCCTCTTTCCATCTTCAGGGATAGCTATCTCTCCGGCTGTGACAAGGCGTCTAGGGCACCGTAGGAGCGTCCCACGGCTGCTTCTAGTTGTGCGGTTAGTTTAGGGGTCTGCAACCTACTAGTTTCCAACCTCTCTGGTTTTTGGCTGCCTATGCGGTTTTTTGCTCCTGCCTCCTCAGCTACCAAAACATAACAGAATCACCGGCCCTACTGAAATTATATGGTTCTCAACAGAAGGGAAAAATAATAGAAAGAAAAGTTGTCAGAGTTGTCAGAAAAAAATTTTTTTGTCTTTGTTACATTTTTTTTCCCTCTTTTTTCTGTGGGGGCTGAGGAGGAATTTTTTCCCCAATGGAGGTCAAGCATTTGTCCGATCGTGTGGAGCAGCTTGCTTCTGAAGTTCGGAGTATTGCTACCTATCTCGCTAGGTTGCTGGTTGTGGAACCTAGGATCTCTATGCCAGATTTATTTTTGGGGGATCGGTCTAAATTTTTGAATTTTAAAAATAACTGTAAGTTGTTTTTTGCCTTAAAGCCTAAGTCCTCGGGGAACACAGCACAGCAGGTTCGAATTGTTATCTCCCTGTTGCGCGGCGACCCTCAGGATTGGGCCTTTTCCCTGACACCTGGGGATCCTGTTTTGAATGATGTCGATGTGTTTTTTCAGGCTCTGGGGTTGTTGTACGATGAACCTAATGTTACTGATCAAGCTGAAAAAACCTTGTTGGCATTGAATCAGGATCAAGAAGCCGCAGAGCTGTATTGTCAGAAATTCAGAAAGTGGGCAGTCCTTACTAAATGGAATGATGATGCTCTGGCAGCTCTTTTTCGGAAGGGTCTGGCAGAGACTGTAAAGGATGTTATGGTGGGATTCCCTGTCCCCTCTGGTCTCATTGACTCTATGTCATTAGCTATTCAAGTTGACAGACATTTGCGCAAGTGTAGAAATATGCGTGAGATTGTGATGCCTTACGGGCCAGCCCCTGAGCCCATGCAGTGTGATGGAGTGATTTCTGGGGCACAGCGTCAAGAGTTTCGAAAGTGTAATAAGTTGTGCTACTATTGTGGTGACGCTTCTCATGCTATTTCCGTCTGCCCAAGCGGGGAAGATGTTTTGCGCGCTCAGCTGTTTTGGGTAGTGTTCAGACTAAATTTCTGTTGACTGTTACCTTGATTTGCTCCATGTCCACATTTTCAGCTCAGGATTTTGTTGATTCAGGAGCAGCTATAAACCTGATGGATTTTGATTTTGCCAAACGTTGTGGTTTTCCTATGATACCCCTGCGCAAGTCTATTCCTTTGCTGGGCATTGATTCTATCCCTTTGGAGGAGAATAAACCACAGTTTTCTACCCAGGTGATAATGCGGGTTGACCCCGATCACCAAGAGAATTGCAAATTTTTGGTGTTACATATTTTACATGACATTATTGTACTGGGTTTTCCTTGGTTACAGACTCATAATCCTGTTTTGGATTGGAAGTCTGTGTCTGTGGTCAGTTGGGGTTGTCAATGTGTTCGTAATGACACTCCTGTTTTTCTGCCTCTCCCAGTCTCAAGATGTCCCTGACTATTTGACTGATTTTTCTGATGTGTTTAGTGAGAGTAAGTCTGCATCCTTACCTCCTCATAGGAGTTATGTTTGCGCTATTGACTTAGTACCCGATTGTAAATTTCCCAAGGGACGGCTCTTTAATTTATCTATACCTGAGCATGATGCTATGCGATCTTATATAAAAGAGTCTTTAGAGAAGGGTCATATCAGACCATCCTCTTCACCCTTGGGCACCGACTTTTTCTTTGTGGCCAAGAAGGATGGCTCATTGAGGCCGTGTATTGACTATCGTCTCCTGAATAAGATCACTATTAAATATCAATACCCGTTACCCTTGATTTCTGACCTATTTTCCAGAGTGAAAGGTGCTAGTTGGTTTACCAAGCTTGACCTCAGGGGGGCGTATAATCTTGTTCGCATCAAGCACGGTGATGAATGGAAGACGGCGTTTAATACCCGAGAGGGGCATTTTGAGTACCTAGTGATGCCTTTTGGGCTCACTAATGCCCCTTCTGTCTTCCAATCCTTTATGAACGATATTTTCCGGGATTTTGTGGATAAATTTCTGATAGTTTATTTGGACGATATCTTGATTTTTTCCAATGACTGGGATTCTCATGTGGAACATGTTCGGACTGTATTCCGGATTTTGAGAGAAAATGCACTGTATGTGAAGGGATCAAAATATCTTTTTGGCGTCCAGAAGGTTTCATTTCTGGGATTCATTTTGTCTCCGTCTGTTATTGAAATGGACCCGGTCAAAGTTCAGGCCATTTGTGATTGGGTTCAACCCACTACATTGAAAGCTCTTCAGAGATTTTTGGGTTTTGCTAATTTTTATCGGAAATTTATAGGTAACTTCTCTACTATTGTGAAACCACTGACTGATTTGACCAAAAAGGGTTCTGATGTAGTGAATTGGTCTCCTGAGACAGTTTATGCGTTTCAGGAGCTTAAACGGAGATTCACTTCTGCTCCTGTTCTACGGCAACCTGATGTTTCTCTGCCATTTCAGGTGGAGGTGGATGCTTCTGAGATTGGTGCAGGAGCCGTTTTGTCCCAAAGGGATCTGGAGACTTCTAAGAGTAACCCTTGTGCCTTTTTCTCTTGACAATTTTACCAGCTGAACGTAATTATGATGTGGGAAATCGGGAGTTATTGGCTATGAAGTGGGCCTTTGAAGAGTGGAGACATTGGCTGGAAGGAGCCAAACATCAGGTGGTGATCCTCACTGATCACAAGAACCTGATTTATCTTGAATCAGCCAAGCGACTTAATCCTAGACAGGCCAGGTGGGCCTTGTTTTTCACACTTTTTAATTTTGTGGTCTCTTTTCTCCCGGGCACTAAAAATGTTAAGGCGGATGCCCTCTCGAGGAGTTTCTTTGCGGATTCTCCTGAGGTAACTGAGCCTGCTGTTATTCTGAAGGAGGGTGTGGTTCTTTCCGCTTTCTCGCCCGATTTGAGACTGGCCCTGGAGCAATTTCAGGAGGATAAACCGGAACGCTGCCCTGTTGGGAAATTGTTTGTCCCAGAACAGTGGAGGAAGAATGTGATATTTGAGATTCATTGCTCCTCGTTGGTCGGCCATCCTGGTATTTTTGGTACCAGAAATTTGGTGAGTCGGTCCTTTTGGTGGCCCACTTTGTCTCGTGACGTCAGGGACTTTGTGCAGTCCTATGGAACTTGTTCTCGGTCAAAACCTTGCTCTCGCTCTAGTGGTTTGTTAATGCCATTGCCAGTGCCCAAGAGGCCATGGACCCATATCTCTATGGATTTTATTTCCGACCTCCCTGTCTCTCAGAGAATGACCGTTATTTGGGTATTCTGTGATAGGTATTCCAAGATGATATATCTTGTGTCTCTACCTAATTTGCCATCCTCCGAATTGGTGCCCTTATTTTTTCAACAGGTGGTTCGGTTGCACGGCATTCCAGAGAACATTGTGTCTGACAGAGGAGTCCAGTTTGTTTCCTGATTTTGGAGGCCATTTTGTTCCAAACTGGGTGTTCAGCTGTCTTTTTCCTCTGCGTTCCACCCTCAGACCAATGGACAAACTGAAAGAACAAATCAGACCTTGGAGACTTATTTGAGATGTTTTGTGTCTGCTGATCAAGATGACTGGGTCTCTTTTTGCCTTTGGCTGAGTTTGCTTTGAATAAAAGGACTAGTTCTGCCACCTTGATGTCTCAATTTTTCTGCAATTTCGGGTTTCATCCTCGATTTTCTTCAGGGCAGGTGGAGGCTTCTGTCTGTCCTGGTGTTGACTCTATTGTGGAGAGAATGCAGAAGATTTGGGATCAAGTAGTGGATAAGTTGTCTCTCTCTCAGGAGAAGGCCCAGCGGTTTGCCGAAGGTCCTCGGTTTAAAGTGGGTGACTTGGTTTGGTTATCCTCAAAAAATATCCCCATGAGGGTCGCGTCTCCAAAATTTAAGCCAAGGTTCATTGGACCTTATAAGATCATGGAAATTCTTAATCCCGTTTCCTTCTGTTTACTTCTTCCAGGAACATTCAAGATTCACAACGTATTCCACAAATCTTTATTGAAGAGGTTTGTAGAGCCAGTGGTTTCTATGGCTGCGCCTCCTGATCCTGTTTTGGTTGAGGGCAATTTGGAGTATGTAGTTGAGAAGATTTTGGATTCTCGTTTGGCTAGGCGGAGACTCCAGTACTTAGTGAAGTGGAAAGGCTATGGTCAGGAGGACAATTCTTGGGTGTTTGCTTCTGACATTCATGCTGAGAGACTGGTCCGTGCCTATCACCGAGCTCATCCTGATCGGCCTTGGTGCACACGTGAGGGTTCGGTGACCCCTCCTCAAGGGGGGTACTGTTGTGAAAGTGTTGGAGACGACTTTGAAGCTGAAGCTCCCTCTGGTGGTTGCTGAGGGTATTGAACCTATGTTGAACAGCAAAAATCCACCACTTGCAACTGTCGATTGGTTATCAGGTGGTACAGATTGGCCTGATATAAATGAGTTGATCGCCCATGGTTCTTGCCAGTGATCAATTGTTCTTCCTGGTCTAGGTTGGAATTCAGCTTGCTTTTCTGCTGTCTCCTGCATGCATTCAGATAAGTCACTTTCAGTTTTTTTACTGTGGTTTGAATTTCATTTTTTTGCTGCATTGCTTTTTGAGTTCAGCCGGGTCCCCTTTGGGGGGCTTGGGCTGGTCTCCGTTCTCTTTTTGTATTTATTCATTTGCTCAGTTCTTGTGATATTTTTCTGCTGGGTAGCTACGTGTCCACACCAGAGATCTGATGTAGGTGGTCGAGACCGTGTGGTCTCAGTATTTTTGGATTCAGAAGTGTTGGAGTTTTTCCTAGGGTTTTTCTGGGTTGCAGACAGTATTCTCTCCTGTGCTGTGCTATCTAGACAGTTTTGGGCCCCAGCGTTTGCTCAATCTATTTTCTGTTTGTATTCGTGTTTTCATCTTGTCTAAGCGCCATTATATATTTGGGGGCTTCCTATTCTTTTGGGGGCTCTACTCCGGGGCAGTTAGCTTTCCTCTTTCCATCTTCAGGGATAGCTATCTCTCGGCTGTGACGAGGCGTCTATTGTACTGTAGGAATGTCCCATGGCTGCTTCTAGTTGTGCGGTTAGTTTAGGGGTCTGCAACCTATTAGTTTCCAACCTCTCTGGTTTTTGGCTGCCTATGCGGTTTTTTGCTCCTGCCTCCTCAGCTACCAAAACATAACACAGAAGGCAAAAAAAATGTACTGTATCAAAAGATACCAGCTTTATACGGTTTTGGGGAAAATTTAAATCTCCGTATATATTTCCGGAGTCACACACAGATAGTCAGCATGAATTTGTCCGTGATACCAGCCGCTACATGGTAGTGTGTGAGGAGTGTACAGCTCTATACCGTGTGGGAAAAAATGAATGCTCGGTAACTGTGCAGAAAAAAATAATAAAAGTATTAGTACTGTGTAAAAAGCAGTCTGCACAGCAGTGTACACACAGCAATACAGCTAGCAGGCAGCCTATTAACCAGCACTGCTGCACACAAGAAAATCCTCCCTGTCACTGGCAGGCAGTCTAATAACCAGCACTGCTGCACACAAGAAAATCCTCCCCGGTCACTGCACACTAACTGTACAGCACAATTGCTATCAGCACAAGCACATAAGATCTTCTGTTTCCAGCCCTAACTCTCTCCCTACTGATAAACAGCGTCAGCAACCTCTCCCTACTGTTCAGATCGGCAGAAGTAAAATGGCGGTCGGCGGTCAGGGCTTTTATGGCCACTATGATGCCCCCCAAAGCAAGCCAATCACTGCAATGCCCTTCTCTAAGATGGTGGTGGCCGCTGCCCATGTCATCTCGTTGTCCACAGTGTACGTCCTTGCTCATTGGCTGAAAAAAGGCGCCTGCAAGCATTATGGGAAAACCGACTTTGGCGCTCAAGTCGACGACCACATGGCCGACTTCACGCTATGGTCATGTTTCGCTCGGCGAAACTCGAGTTTAGCGAAAGTCGGCGACTTATGAATCTGACCGACCTGTTTTGCTCAACTCTACTGAAGAGTTAAAGTGTTTCTCCCACCAAATTTTCACAATACAATCCGTCTGCAATTTGGCATGCTGGACAGTCAGAAACTGCACTGATAATGGAAGTTGAGCATTATTAATTTAGTTTCTAATGATAGAAGAATAAAGGGACCTGTGTAACATATCAGTCACGTGACTTTAGGTACTTTCACAATCTGAAGAAATTGCAGAAGTTAGTTACTAAAGACCAGTGATGAGCGAGCATAAAAATGCTCAGGTGCTCGTTGCGTGGGTCGAGCAAATTGGAATGCTCGGGTGCTCGATCCGAGCAATGAGCCCAATGTAAGTCTATGGAAAGCCCGAGCTTTTTTGGCACAACACTCCCCCAGAGGTCTTTTGAGTGCCTAAAAACTGCAGAAATCTATGGGGAAAATGCTCAAATGACATGGGAACAGCATGGGAAGACCCATGGAAGCATTTCTGACTCCAAGGTCACTGCTGTGAACAATGTTGCGTTTGAAATTTAGTGGAGAATATATGTGTCTGTCTGTGGCTGTCTGCGTGTGTGCTGGTGTCTGTGTGGTTGTCAGTGTGTGTGTGTGCGGGTGTCTGAGTGTGTGTACGGGTGTCTGTGTGTGCGGTGTTAGAGTTAAAACCAGCATTTCTTCAGAAGACCTTAAAAAAATATTTAGAGTTGAGAGTCCTCAGTGGTTGATACCTTTTAATGGCTAACTGAAAAGATGGTAACAAATTGCAAGCTTTCGAGACTACTCAGGTCTCTTCATCAGGCTGAACTAATACAAAATCTGAAGAATCACATATTTATACACAAAAACACAGAAAAAATGCAATAGGTAAGACAAGTGACGTGAAGCAGAATAGTCATTATGGCCGAGGGATGAACATAAATATTGGAACAATTCATAGATAAGGAGAGAAAGTTTTATTACCCTCTGATTGGGGTCTGGTAATGTTTTGTGATGTTTTCACAGGGTATTTGGAGTAAATTCCTTAATTGATGTAATAGGCCATAAAACCATGTGACAGGTTCATTCCAGCATTAAGAGTGTCAAAGGTCACCATCAATTTGTATTCGCAAATTCTTCTCTGCCTCTGAGATGTGAATCTGCTTCTTAGTACCAGTATTTTCATATCTGACATGCTATGATCAGGGGAGCAAAAATGTTTTGCCACAGGTAGATCCATTCTTTTTTCTCTTATTGCGTGGCGATGAGAATTCATCCTTGTTCTCAGTTTTTGCCCGGTCTCCCCCACATACAGACCCCCAGTTGGACATTTAGTACATATAATTAGGTACACAACATTAGATGTGATGCAGCTGAAAGTACCTGGTATCTTGTAGTCCTGATGTGAGTTGGGGATCTTTATCTTGTCCGTGGTCATTATAAATGGACAGGTTTTGCATTTCTTCTGATTGCAAGGCAAGGTTCCTGCAGCTGTTGGGGAGGACAGGGAACTTCTGACAATGATGCTTCTTAGATTTGGGGGCTGCCTAAAACACAGTAGTGGGGGGTCTGGAAATATGGATTGTAACCGGGCATCTTTTTGTAGTAAAGGTTGTAGTTTCCGTGCAGCTCCCCTTAGCACCTCCAGATTTGGATTGTAGGTGACCACTAAAGGCACCCGGTTATTTTCTTCTTTAGCTTTGTAATGTAGCAGGTGATCCCTTGATATTCTGGTGGCTCTTGTAATTTGGTTTTCAATTGTTCTTGGATGGTAGCCCTGATTTAAAAAGGTCTTTCTAAGGCGACCAAGGTGTTCATCTCTATCCATGGGGTTGGAACATATACGGTTGTATCTGATGGCTTGGCTGTAGACAATAGAGTTTTTTATGTGTTTTGGATGGAAACTGTCCCATTTAAGGTATGTTGGACGGTCGATTGGCTTCTGATACAGGGATGTCTCTATTTCATTGTCCTTCAGTTTAATGATGGTGTCCAAAAAGTTAATTTCAGTGCTGGAGTAGTTAAGTGTTAAGTTGATGGTGGGATGAAATTGATTGAACTGTTCATGGAACGTCTTTAGCTGTTGCTCAGACTCCGTCCAGATGATTAAGATATCATCAATGTAGCGGTAGTAGGCCCGAGGCCTGGTTGGACATGAGGACAGAAAGTCGCTTTCAAGCTTGGCCATGAAAAGATTTGCATACTGTGGAGCCATTTTACTTCCCATCGCTGTGCCAGTCTCCTGTAAATAGATCTTGTTGTCAAATTCAAAGTAATTGTGGGTGAGGATGAATTTTGTGAGTTTCACCACAGAATCAGCATCATTCTCTGTGTTTTTCATGAAGTCTTTGCAGGCATTTAATCCATCCTGGTGTGGGATATTAGAGTACAAGGATTCCACATCCATGGTGGCCAGGATGGTTCCTTCTGGTAGAGGACCTATTGCTGCTAGTTTATTCAGTAGGTCAGTTGTGTCCTGAATGTAGCTGGGTGTATCCTTTACCAGAGGTTTAAGAATGCCCTCTACCCATCCAGATACCTGCTCAGCAAGGGAGTCCACACATGAAATAATCGGCCTCCCTGGATTCCCAGCTTTGTGGATTTTGGGAAGCATGTAGAATGTCCCTGTTCTTGGACTCTCTGGTATCAGGTCATCGGCTCTTATGGATTTGTCAGACAGACAAGATACCAACTTGCTTAGTTCCTTGTAATAGTCCTGTGTAGGGTCCGACTCCAGTTTTCTGTAGTAGCGTGTGTCTGTAAGTTGTCTGTTTGCTTCCTTCATATAGTCTGATGTGTTCATCATGACTATTGCACCTCCCTTGTCAGCAGGTTTAATGATGATTTCTTTGTTGGTTTTCAGAGACTGTATAGCCTTTCTCTCCTGGGCACTGATGTTGGATGCTTGTCTCTTGTTGGTGGCTATGATGGTGGATTTTATCAAATATCTGAATGAGTCTATATATTTATCCAAATGAGGGTTGCGTCCAGGAGGAGGTGTCCAGTCTGATCTCTTCTTGGTTGTTGAGATCCCTTTTCCTTCAGTCCGAGTGTTTTCTGAATCTTCTGTATCATTGAAGTATTCCCTCAGGCGCAGTCTCCTGAAAAAATGTTCCATATCACTGCAGAGTTCGGTTTTATCCAGGGCCTTAGTGGGACAAAATGAGAGTCCTCTAGAAAGCACGGCAAGCTCCACTTTGTTGGGTTTGTAATCCGAGAGATTGATGACACAGTTAGATGCTTTTGTGTCTGGAATGGAGTGGTTGTCAGAGTTGTCAGGTTTTGTTTTGGATCTGTTTGTATAGAGTCCGGAATTGAGACGCAGTCTGTGTAGTTTCTTTTCTTTGTTATGAATCAGAAAGGTCCCTAGGTCAGAAGACCTTGGTTCTTGTCAGACAGGCTGATGCATACTAGAAGTTGAGATAAGAATGTTCCTTCCTTTGAGATAATAAACCCCCACTCGCCTGAGTTATGCAAACAAACCCTGTACTGGGAGTCAAGGACAAGGATGGAGTTTTCTGTTAAAACCAGTATTCTATGTATTTAGTGATAAGTTGTATTAACTGCCATATATGGTAATTCCGCTTCCTGCTTCAGGGGTGTATATAAGCCCCTTCATTAGCAATAAAGAGTAGAGTATATTGACGCACCCTTTGGTTTGTGTCTTAAGGTACTGCCACACTAAGCTATCCCGCTAGCGATCTCGTTAGCGTTGCATACTAATGAGATCGCTAGCGGGATTGTTTCTATATCGCTAAATGCTGCCGCATTTAGCGATATAGTTAACGACGCTATCGCCGTTAGCGATCTTCTTAACGACTTTAGCGGTACAAAAGTACCGCTAAATCGCTAAGAAAAGGTGCCACACAGCGATAAGATACTTACCCAGCGGGAGCGCCGACGAGAAAATAGGGTCCGGAACGATTCCAGCGACGAGCGAGATCACAGCAGGAAGCTCGTCGCTGGAAGCTGCCGCACTGAACAACATCGCTAACGGGATCGCTAAATAGTGACGTTTTTTAGCGATCCCGTTAGCGATATTGTTTAGTGTGGCATACCCTTTATTCTCTCTGGTACCACATTCTGAGGAGGAAAGGGTTAACAAGATAACAGCGACGACAGCCTGGCGCCCGAACAGGGGACTGAGTTAATCTACTCTGAGGAAGCCCGACCGGTCCGGAGACGTGGGATGAGCGGAGCCTTCTGTTGGTGATATACATACAGCGCTGGGGTAAGAATACTTATATTTCTACCCAAAATCTATATCACTGTATAGTGGACTCCCTCCTCCCGAGCGGTCGGCTTTCCAGGTAATTCACAGGTATTCCTGGCTCAGGTCCCTTTGAACCAGTAGACCCTCAGATTAATTGTCAGTCCTGCCTTTCCTCCTTTGAATAATGACAGTATGGATCCAATGATTGTGTTGTGGTTTTGTCTTGGTGTCTGTGTGATTGGATTGTTCATTTGGTTGGCGTACAAATATTGAAGAGCGAGCAGTGAAATGGTTCAGAAACCTTTGTGGCCCATTGTCTAAGTGACGCAATTGTCTTGGTGACAGAGTCTTGGTGACAGAGTCTTGGTGACAAACTTGTCTTGGTGACAAGAGAATCTCTTCTAGGTGAGGAGATATATATAAAAAATGGGGAACCAAAAAAATGCCAAGGAAGGCATTTCTGCTAAAGATTTAGTTGTGCGCAGAGATTGTGAAAAGCAGGCATGAATGAAAACGGAGAATTGAACAGTGATAAATGGAAAAAGGTTCTTTAACTCACATCATGGATGGTTGAGAGACAAAGGACTGTTGAAAACAGTGAATCTGTGGATGAGTGCGTGTGATTACTTAGAAGAAAAGACTGAAGAATTAGGAGACGGACGATACAGACTGACAAAAACAGGGATGACTGATTTACCCTCCTGTCTGCTTTCCCCCCCCCCCCCGGACAGTAGAAATGTACAGACCATGGAGCCCTACAGAGCAGTCGGCTCTAATAAAGCAACTAGACAGGATTTGCAAGCACTTATAAAAGGGAAATTGGCAGATGAAGCTAGATACGATAGACTGATAGATGAGACATACAAGTGCTATGTGTGTAGGACCACACCTGACAATGCAGAAGTCAGTGACAGCAAGCAGAGATAAGTGCTGGCAGCAGCGAGATGGTATTTTGCTGTACACCAAGGTCATTCTACAGATAAGGAAACTGCAGGCTGAGGTTTGACCAGCCCCTCCCATCGGGTATTCGTGAGGATGCACAGCTCCCATCGGGTATTCGTGAGGATGCACAGGAAAGAGTGCAACAGTTTTTAGATTTTGTTGAATATGTTTTTAGAATAGACACAGTATGTAAGAATCGAAGGTCAGAGTACGTGAGAAGAAAGATAGACAGGCAGAGAAAGTAAGTAGACCAGATTGGAGATCAGTTAAAGCAGAGGATCTAGCGAGAATAGCACAGGGGGCACAACATGATTTAGCGCAGGCAAAAAGAGGTAGCTTGCACATGAACCCCCTTGTCTCCTTACCCCCCCACTCCTAATTGCACAGTGCAGGTGAACCTACCAGGGGGACATGAGGTTGAGTTCCAAGTGGACACGGGGGCAGACAATTCAGTAATTACAGAAGAGGACTGGCCATTTGGGAAAAGTGATTTCTCCCACCATGTTATAGCGACTCCTTATAACTCTCCATCTATCCTGCTCCCCGTCACTAAAAAGATTCCCCTGCAAATTCAAGGAACCACTGTACACACACACAGTTAATGGTATTACCACGGGGTCAATGTAATCTTTTAGGAAGTGATGTGTTGTCACAATTGCAAGTATATATTGAGTATCATCTTGATGGAACTGTCACTATGACACCAGGATTGAAGCCGAGCACTTTTTGTAAAATCATGTCGCTAGACGTTGCTAGTATAGAGGACACAAATGAATTTCCTTCAATGTTGGAAGGTGTGATACCGCATGATTTCTGGGCTTCAGATAAAACAGATGTGGGCAGATTAAGGGTGCAGCCAGTCAGCAGATTACAGAAACTGGTAGCAAGTGATGTTAAAACCTAGCCCCCACCTTCGGCAGCAGGCCTGCAGCTAGGTTCTTATCAGTAGCCTTAACAGAAAAAAAAAAAACTCCAGCTTCCCCCTTCAACTACGAGATTTAACTCTCTTATGTATTGGCTGGTACAATGTATATATATATATATATAATATATATATATATATATACACTTTTGTTCCAGATATCTCAGGAAGCTGCTTGGTTCACAGTTATTGATTTTGCCAATGTTATTTTTATAATATGTTGATGACTTACTGATTTGTGCCCCCTCCAGGAAACAGTGTCGTATTGCAACAATATTACTTATGTTGTTTTTGTACCAAGCTGGATGTAAAGCGTCAAAGGATAAACTGCAATTCTGTAAATCTTCAGTTATCTTTTTGGGACATTGCATTACACCAGGGGCTCGACAACTGACCAGCGCTCGCAAAGAAGCTGCTTGCGGAGGTGGTGTGCAGGTATGGAGTACCAGAGGTGATCGAAAGTGACAGAGGTACACATTTCACAGGTGAAATAATGAATGAAGTCTTGACAGCTCTGGGAATTCAACAAGCTTTTCATACCCCATATCATCCACAAAGCAGTGGAAACGTAGAAAGACTAAATGGGACATTGAAGTTAAAAATCCAAAAGGCCATGGCTGAAACAGGGAAATCTTGGCCTGAATGTTTACCATTAGCCCTATACTCAGTAAGGTACACTCCAAATAGAAAAACTGGACTTTCTCCGTATGAAGTACTATTTGGCAAAATGCCTAGCTTAGGATGTTTCTTTCCCCAAGCACTGGAAATGAGTAACCATGTATTAAGCTCATATGTAAGGGATTTGCATAAAAGAAAAAAAAAAGTACATGATAATGTCTTCAGTTCTCTTCCAGATCCGAACCAGGATCCTGGGAGTCACAGCTTGCAGCCCAGAGACTGGGTAGTCATTAAAAGACACGTGAGAAAGAGTCTGGATCCGAGATTTGATGGACCTTTTCAAGTTCTACTGACGACAAGTACCGCAGTCAAGCTACAAGGCAAGGAAACTTGGATCCACGCATCGCATTGTAAGAAGATCCTTGGAGAGCCTCCAGAAGAGGAATGATGCTACTAATGACATTTGCTTGCATCCTTGCAGTAACGGATGCTTGGAACAGACTTAGCCGAGTAGATGGAGATGATAACAGATTCATTAGACACCACTTAGTTTTAGTGGATGGACTGAAAGAACAAAACCAAACTGTTGCATTTGTACATTACATAAACGATCTGCAGACAATAGACCTCGCCCAAATGGGAGACCACACATAGTGGAGATGGGGATAGCAAATAAATTTTTCAGTGCATTATTCATCTACCCTATGATAACTCAGACATGGGATAAGTTGGTAGAATCCACAGATTACCTAGATGATCAAATATGGGATATTTTAGATATCATGAATGGGTCCCTTGCAGTACAGAACCAGCTAATTATTGTTACTAACCAACATACCCTCGTGTTAGATTACCTGACTGCAGCTCAAGGAGGGATGTGCCAGATTATTGGACCTGCATGTTGCCATTATATTGATAATTCTAGTGTTTTAACCCTTAAACATAAGCTAGAGGATGTCATAAAGTTAAGGAAACTATATGATGAGGCAAATCTGAAGAATCAAGATTCATGGTGGGCAAATACTTTCTCCTTTCTTAACCCCGCAAATTGGTTCAAAGGCATAGGGGGATGGCTGACTGGGATAATGCAAGCTGGCCTACAGGTTTTATTGATATGTCTTGCTATCTATTTAGTTTTTAAAATCTGTTTGATGTGTTTTAAACGATGTACTAGGACACAGAGGAGATATGAAGATGTGTATTGATCAAATGAAGGAACAAAGGAGGGAATGTTAGAGTTAAAACCAGCATTTCTTCAGAAGACCTTGGTTCTTGTCAGACAGGCTGATGCATACTAGAAGTTGAGATAAGAATGTTCCTTCCTTTGAGATAATAAACCCCCACTCGCCTGAGTTATGCAAACAAACCCTGTACTGGGAGTCAAGGACAAGGATGGAGTTTTCTGTTAAAACCAGTATTCTATGTATTTAGTGATAAGTTGTATTAACTGCCATATATGGTAATTCCGCTTCCTGCTTCAGGGGTGTATATAAGCCCCTTCATTAGCAATAAAGAGTAGAGTATATTGACGCACCCTTTGGTTTGTGTCTTATTCTCTCTGGTACCACATTCTGAGGAGGAAAGGGTTAACAAGATAACAGCGACGACAGCGGTAATGCTACTTCCGGTACAGTTGGTCACTGCGCTGCAGGTTCATGCTGGCAGATGTCAGCATGATTCCACAGCTGACTGTGACCCGCAGCGGTGAAGCAGGCTTGGCCCGATGATACTACTGTTCCCAACGGGCTATCTCTGGTGTCACTGACAAAAGTGACAACAGGTGCCACTGATGGGAGAGTAGTATCATCTGCAGGCACCTGGGACGATGAGACTACTGCTCCCATCGGGTTACGTCTGGTGTCACTGATAACAGGTGCCGCTAATGGGAGATTAGTATCATTTGCCGGCAACTGGGCCAATGAGACTACTGCTCCTATCTGGCTATGTCTGGTGTCACTGATAACAGTGACAACAGGTGCCACTGATGGGAGAGTAGTATCATCTGCCGGCACATACATGACTTGAGCCCTGCCTCTAGGAGCCGGTTACGAACTGTTCTTGCCGTGCACATCACCCCAGCTGCCATTTGCCATTCCTTTTGTAGGTCACTTGATGTCATCCTGAGGTTGCTGAGTGACATTTGAATAAGATAACGGTCATCCTGGTCAGTACAGAGTCGTTTTCGCCCTCTGCCGGTCTGTAGCTTTGTTGTCCCCAATGTTTGCTGCTTGTGTGGAGCCCAGCTGCGACTGAAACCATATCTCCCAGAAGGGTGCACTGAAAGAATATACCACAAGAGGTCATTATACACCTTCACACACATTCATCTTATCCCAAAGACCACCAGAGGGAGCTGTTTTAGACATATAAAAGACAGGAAACACTGAGTCATTCAGTCAGTCATCTCAGAGAACTCAGACAGTCTGCAGCAAGGTGAAGTGCAGAGCTGAGGTTAGAGAGGCTGCAGAGCTATTCAGTTCATAGAGTGGAGTCTAGTAAAGGGTGGAATAGAGACCACTCCAGCCTAGTCAGAGCTGAATCTAGGAGTGCAACTCAGTGAGGAAGTGTGCCGACGCTTAGAGAGCGGTGAAGAGGCAGCCCATCAACCGCCAGTGTGTGATCGTGTGAGGATCCAGGTAGGCCGAAGGCGAGTGGAAAGTTAATGAGACAGAGGAGCCTCTATAGCTCATCTCAGCAAGTATTACCGGACACCGGGGTCCGAGCATATAGGGATCTCCACGACCCATTAGGAGAACACCGGAGTTCCTGGAGGACTACAAGTCCCAGGAGTACCACAGAGCTGATACGTAGCAGGATCAGGAGGACGGAGTCCGGCCGGGCCCGGTCATCAAAGACCCTGTCCTTTCAGAGAGAAGGTCCAGCCACAAGGTCAGCCAGGTACAAGACGGAGACTAAGCTAGGCCCAGCTACATGCAGGCCAAGACTTCATTACAAAAAGGCAGAAAACAGGAGGCCACACACCTACTCAGTGGAGGAATCTGGATGTGCACCCTTCACCCTACAGTGCTCCGGGGAGTGCCTGCAACATCTTCAGTAAAGGTACCAAAGTGACTTATGTGTGTGTCTACCTTATTGCCCCTGACTGCCGGATCCCCGTCTGTCCTGCATTTCTACACATCTATCTGCCCTGGAGGAATCAGCCTTACTTGTGGAAGGCTTAACATCTAGCTGCACAATATTAACCCTTCAGTGGATCTGCATAGCAGCGCTGGTCATCCTGACCAGATACCACAAGTGGCGTCACGAATTCCCATACCAATATTCAATTCACCTGTAAATATCCCACATTTCAGTGAGCCCCAGGGCCACGGACCGAGCCGTGTGCTGCCCGTGACATCCCCATAGAAGTCGACGGGCTCGGTGCCGAGTACCCCACGGCCCTGGCGGGTGGCTCATCTCACCTTGTTGTAATGGACTTCCGTCTTAGAAATTTTAAGGATGGAGTCAACATAACGCTCACTGTATCCCTCTGCTGCTAGTAAAGCCAAAATTGATCCCTTCTTTTCCTCACTCAAGACTTTTCTTTTCAACTCCTTTGGCATGGTTAAAAGCTATTTTTTCATTCCAATTACATTTGAGATATTACTAGCATTTGTTGTGCCATTCAGCTTGTCCTATTGCAAGAGGATTGTGAACACCACAGCAGTGTTGTTTATACTTTCCTACTTTATATAAGATTTGGGTCAGGTGGTCACCTAATCAGAAGCACATTAAGTAGAATGAGGTGTACTCTGGTTGGAATTCAACTGACACTGGAATGGAATGGCTGTCAGACATGTAGAGAAGCTGATTTTTATAAAACTGTGCAGCGGTCTCTTAATTTTTGCCAGAACTGAATACATATATAATATGTAATATCAAGCCCGAGGTTTAGTAATGAACAGGTGTCAGCCAGTTACCCTCATTAATAAAACGGTACGTAAAGAGTTAGGTAAAGACACATATACGAAATCTGCGTGAAATTCAATATCTGTTTACTTTTCAAAACATTTAAAAAAAATTGCGTGGGCTACCGTGTAATTTTCAGAAAAAGCAGAGGGAAAGCCGACGGTTGAGGGCTGTTGTTAATATTCTGTGAAGGAGCCAATAGCCATAAAGGTTTCCAGGCTATTAATTTCAGCTCACAGCTGTTTGCTTAGCCTTTACTGGCTATTTTACAGGAGAACCCCAGAAAAAAAATTGACATGGGGTTCCCCTATAAAACCAAACCAGCAAAGGCTAGGCAGACAGCTGCAGGCTAATATTAATAGCCTGGGAAGGGGCCATGGATATTGGCCCCCCAAAGTTTAAAAACATCAGCTGTCAGCCAACCCAGAAATGGCGCATCTTATAGATGCGCCAATTCTGCCACTTATCCTCACTCCTCCCACTTGCCCTGTAGCGGCAAGTGGGGTTCATATTTGTGGGGTTGATGTCACCTGTGTATTGTCAGGTGACATCAAGCCCACGGCTAAGTAATGGAGAAGCATCTATAAGACATCCATCCATTACTAATCCTATAGTTATATGATAAACACACAGCCAGAATAAAGTCCTTTATTAATCTTAATTAACCATACTTACTGCATTGCCTAATTCCCGACTCCCTTGATCTCCTGCAACTCTCTGCCGTAGTCCATTTACAGAGTGTCCCAAGATGATCTCACGTGTAGAACAGTCACATCGGGAGATGTGATTGTTCTACAGTGCCTTCGGTGAAACACTGACAGGAGGTAATCCTCCCACAGTGTATCACTGAGCCGCCATGAGAGTTCACCGGAGTTCATCACTCCGGTGCTCTCACTTTACGGCAGTACCGCTGTGTGAGAACTTTCCCACGCAGCGGTGCCGTAAGTAACAGCACGGAGTCGATTAGTTCATACACCGCAGGGGCGATTATCTCCTGTCAGTGATTCGCCGGTCGGGTAGAGCGGTCACATTTCCCGATGTGACTGTTCTACACGTGAGATCGCCATGGGACAATCTGAATTACATTGGACTACGGCGAACAGGAAGTATATGTTGGTTTATTATTTTACGTTATTTCTAGGAGATGAGGGTGTCGGGGATTTGGTGTGCAGTGAGTATAATGTGTTTTTATTTCTATGTGAATATTTATACATTATGTATCAATATGTATGTAATATGTGAATAATGAATATGTATGTAATTTTACCTTTTTTTTTTTTAACAGTGAGCACAGGTGCCGGCAGATGATGCTACTCTTCCATCAGCTGCACCTGTTGTCACTGTTATCAGTAACATCAGAGATAGCCGGATGGGAGCAGTAGTCTCATCAGGCCAAGCCTGCTTCACCGCTGCAGCCGCACACAGCTGTGCACACAGACACAGCATGTGACGAGCATGGCGACCCCAGGTCTGAAATAGATCTGATGACGCTGTTTGGCCAGCAAATCACTGTAATGCCACAACCAACATGGCTGTGGCATTACAGTGCATGGCAGACAATTCCTGCATGTTCATTGGTTCTCTAAAGAGCGCTAACATGCAAGGCGGGGACCCAAGTTCCAGCCGAGCAACCCCTTTAATACTGGGCGAGATCCGAGCATTGTGAGCACTGCGATGCTCGGGTGAGCACCGAATAGTGGCATGCTCGCTCATCACTACCAAAGTTGTTTCCCTCCACCAGAATTTGTAGAACTATACACATGGAAACATGAGAACCAATGGAATGAAACTAAAAGGGAGAAGATACAGATTAGATATTAGAAAAAACTTTTTGACACTGAGGGAGATCAATGAGTGGAACAGGCTGCCACGAGAGGTGGTGAGTTCTCCTTCAATGGAAGTCTTCAAACAAAAGATGGACAGACATCTGTCTGAGATGGTTTAGTGACTCCTGCATTAAGCAGGGAGTTGGACATAATGACCCTGGAGGTCCCTTCCAACTCTATCATTCTATGATTCATCAGGTACCTGATGACAGTCCGCACATTAAACCATGTCCCTTTCCAGCAAAGAAGACGTAAAAGTGTATAAAACACATAACAGAGTGCAATTCTGGCACATTTAGCTTCAGTAATAAGCACCCATATGTTTTACTTCTTCACGGTTTTCAAGATTTTTTTCTTACTTTCAGCAATGGAGAACATTCTTGTTAGCATTCAGAGGCAATAACCTGCTCTGAGCTGACAAGTGGTTACAATTGTATCCACTTTAGACAATGCTCTGTAAGCTAAACACATCAGCAGCAACTGCTCAACTCTCCCTGGTGGTTTGCTGCAATGTTTCAGTCTGGAGTTCTGTCAATTTAGCTATTATTGAGAGAGAGATTTAACCCGTCGCTACATGAGGCTTATATACATTTTTTTTATTCAGCAGTAAAAGATCTAAAAAGACACAAAACACCAAGTTCTCAAGGGAAAGGGTGGAGAGTAAATGAATATTGAGAAGCATTAATAGCCCAAGAAGCCAGATCTGTCCGAGTGAGATAAGACAAGACGTTTTATTACAGGATTGCAAAAAAAAAACAAAGGAATAAGAAATCTCAGGGAGCTAGAAGTGGTTTCAACTTCTAAGAGCTTTTTAACCAGCACTCACAGCAATAAAGCGAATTAGAAGAGGCAGCTGCATGGGGACCACGATCCAGTTCTCAGCAGTGGCCACAAAGTCTTAATTTGTTGCAAACCTTTTGGTGAAGGAAAAGTATACAGGACACAATAAATTCTGCACCCGCTGTTGAACCATTACTTATTTTCTGCACCCACTGCAACCATTCCTTATTTTGTTTCCATTAATTCAATATTTTTACTGCAGATTTAAAGGGGAGTTAGACATTTGTACAGCAGGTGGGTTTTTAAATAGTTCATTCCTAATATTTCAATATACTTTCCTTATTGATCCCTCATCGCATCTCTTATATCTTCCTTTATTTCATTTTTTGTGTGTGGTTTGAGACCTTATTGTCATGTCTAAACATACTGCTGATACCTCTGCCTAGGTGATGCCACACTAATACCCTGGGTACTGCTTAAAGGGGTTTTCCGTTACTAGGACAACCCCGTCTTAAACTTAATGTTTCACCCGATAAAATAATAAAGCCTATACTCACTTCCCATGCCAGTGCCGTTCCAGCGGTGTCAGCACCCGTTCTTCCAGGGCTGTGATGCAGTGTTGTGACACTGATGCTGGTTGCCTCAATGACACCAGTGCTGATTGGGCGCTGGGTATCACATGTCATTTTACAGCATCACAGCCACAGGACCACGAGTGCCGACACCGGTGGAACAGAGCTTGCATGGGAGGCTTCTTAGTTTAAGAATAGGTTGCCCTAGTAGTGGACAACCTTTGTAAAGATCAGAGCATATGGCTGTTTAGATGTAAGATTGTGGAGACTAGTTGTAACTTTCCTGTCCACTTGTGTTTTGCTGCAGTGAGCTTGTTACTAGTGTTGAGCGATATTGCTCGATATCTAAAAATATCGTATCGAAATTGTATCGCCGATAGCACTAAATATCGTCGATATCCGATTTCGATACCGGAAGTCCCATGTAAGTCTATGGGAACAAAATATCGAAATTAAAAAAAACCATTCTTGCCTTGTTGGTTAATTGTACATGAAGGAAAACAACAAAGACTAATGTAGAATGTATTGGGGGAGGTTGAGGAGACAATAAAGGCATACATGTTTAACCCAATGCATTGGAATAGCATTAATATATATTTTTTTTGGAAATACGTTTGGATTGACTAACAAATTGACAATGTTGTTAACCTTTTTTCTATTTTGGCAAATATGTATGTTTCACAACTTCCATGCTCTTCACCTTTTTAACTTTTGCCAGTGCCACACTTTCTCCTTCATAATCTTCAGCAGCAGCATCATCTTTCTCATCAAATTATTCTTCATCTTCACCTTCTTAATCTTCTTCTTAAACTTCTTGCTATTCATGTTTTTGTTTACATTACTCATATTGTTATTATTAAACTAATTAATCTTCTTCATATTCAAATTCTTCATCTTCTTCCTCTTCATCTTCTTCATCATATTCTTATTTGTGACAGAGATTCCTGTACTTGTAATCTGTAAAAGTATGAATTGTTCATCCTTCCGTTCTTGCTGTCACAAAAGATTTAAATTACAACAGTATTTGTCCGTGTTCAGTTTAGCCTGCAGCAGCAGGCATTTTCCAGGGGCACCACGAGGAGGAACGGACTCACCCCCATACACTGCTTAGTCTTCTTCTGCTTAGAATTTAGAGCATATATTTTGCTCTTCATTTTGGTCTTATACTTCATGTTCTTCTGCTTTTTGATCTTCTGCTTATTATTCTTCTGTCTCTTGTTCTGTATCTTGTAGTTTGTCTTAACCTTCTTTGTCCTGTTGGTGATCTTCTTCTTGGTAATCTTTTATTTTTTCTTTGTGATGGTGTTCAGGCTGGTTGGCTTCATGCTCGTCGTCCTTGTTGTCGTCATCTTCTTCTGGGTGGTCTTTAATGTCGTCTAATTTCCGAGAAACAGCTGACGTTACTGGAACCCTGACGGGTATCAGATGGAGCAAGAGACAATGGAAGTAACAAGGACCAGCTGACTGTGCTGGACCCCGGACGGGTAGCAGAAGGAAAAGAGGCAATGTCACAACCGAGTACCAGCTGACGTTACTGTGACACGGTTACTAAGCAGGAGGTACCTGTGCTCCAAAGCACTACCAAGGACCAGCAGACGTTGCTGGAACTCGGATATGGAGATGGAGGCACCTAGGCCAAAGGCACTGGGGAGAACCACTTGACGGTACTGGACCCCGGACGGGTAGAAGAACGCACCCATGAAAATGTAAGTTGACAGGACGCAAGCCGTCCGCAGTTACAGAATCACACAGTCCTACAGTGGGTGCTTTGTTATGTTACGGTAGCTGAGGAGTGCAGGTAAAAAAGGAAATACACCAGAGCAGTTGGAATCTATGGGATTGCAGTACCCTGACTAACCACCGCAACTAGAGGCAGCCGTGGAGCGTTCCTACGATGGTCCTAGACGCCTCGTCACAGCCTGAGAAACTAACTACACCTAAAGATAGAAATAGGAAAGCTATCTGCCCCGGAGCAGAACCCCAAAGATAATAGAAAGCCCCCAAACATGTAATG
>JARQOD010000001.1:480837301-480859749 GCA_033576555.1 Oophaga sylvatica | reverse complement strand
TAAAATTAGGTAATATACAGTAACATGAGGTAATACACAATAATATGAGGTAATACACAGTAATATGAGGTAATACACAGGTAACATGAGGTAATATGAGTTAATATACGGTAACATGAGGTAATACACAGTGATATGAGGTAATACACAGTAATATGAGGTAATACACAGTAACATGAGGTAATACACAGCTATATGAGGTAATACACAGTAATATGAGGTAATACACAGTGACATGAGGTAATACACAGTAACATCAGCGACGCAGGCCTAACTCCGCCCATGTGGTCATGTGACTCACTAACTGCCCATGATGTACTGAACATGTTTTGTCAGTCACAGTGTGTGATGTACTTCTGTCATGTTTATGAACACGGGTAATACACAGTGACATGAGGTAATACACAGGTGACATGAGGTAATACATAAGTAACATAAGTTAATACACAGTAAAATGAGGTAATATACAGTAACATGAGGTAATACACAGTAATATGAGGTAATATACAGTAATATGAGGCAATACACAGGTAACATGAGGTAATATGAGGTAATATACGATAACATGAGGTAATACACAGTGATATGAGGTAATACACAGTAACATGAGGTAATACACAGTGACATGAGGTAATACACAGGTAACATGAAGTAATATACAGTAACATGTGGTAATATACAGTAACATGATGGTAATACACAGTAAAATGAGGTAATATACAGTAACATGAGGTAATACACAGTAATAGGAGGTAATACACAGGTAACATGAGGTAATATGAGGTAATATACGGTAACATGAGGTAATACACAGTAATATGAGGTAATACACAGTAACATCTAATAAATAGTTTATATATTTTGATGATCTGTTTAATAATTTTGTTCAGTTGTATTAAGTTCTATGAGCAATAACATTTAATGATAATGTATATATTTTACCCTAAAAATCCTGTGTATTCATTGCATTACCCTTAAATCTTCATAAATAAACTACATACATATTCTAGAATACCCGATGCATTAGAATCGGGCCACCATCTAGTTCTGTCTGTCTGTAACGGAAATCCCGCGTTGCTGATTGGTCGCGCCCGGCCGGACGCGACCAATCAGCGACATTCTCCCACCCAGCCAGTGTCTGCTGAGGTATCGTGGAGTGGGAAAACCTTGCTCATAGCAACCAATCACAACTCCGCTTTCATCTTTTAAACAGCTCTAGAGAAATGAAAGATGCTTAATGATTGGTTGCTATGGGCAACACAGCCAGTGTAGCCTGTTGTGGTCAAGAAGATATGCCTATGAAATATTTATATTAGATATTTATTATATATATAGATAGATATCTACTATATAATCATCTAATTCTGTCTGTCTGTAACATAAATCCCGCGTCGCTGATTGGTCGCGCCCGGCTGGACTCGACCAATCAGCGACAGGTGCAGTCCGTCCACGAATTGGTACAGGATTTGAACCACGCACGCCACCGCTATCGCTGATCTCCTGACGGTAGCTGCGGGTCATCTCCTGCCGCATGGAGGTCAGCGGCGACGCAGCCGGGAGATGACCGGCGCCAGCGGAAGTACCCCAACAGGCAGCCTCTATATACCTCAGCAGCAGCAGCCTCCATATATATCCCAGCAGCAGCAGCCTCCACATATACCCAGCAGCAGCAGCCTCCACATATACCCCAGCAGCAGCGTACAAGTACACCCCAGCAGCAGCCTCTATATACACCCCAGCAGCCTCTATATACACCCCAGCAGCAGCCTCTATATACACCACATTCTTAAATCTTCATAAATAAACTATATACATATTCTAGATTACCAGATGCATTAGAATCGGGCCACCATCTAGTGTATATTCTAATTATTAATTGGGGGTTCAGTAAATATTAAAATTAATTGCAGGGGGCACCATGTATTTTTAGATACATTTTTGGGGTAGTGTAGCATTGTATTTATACTTTTGTTTGGCGACCTACACCTCTGGCATCCCTTATGCCAGGTAGGGAACCTTTCGTTAAAAATTTGAATCCAACCCTTGCTGATATTGTCTTTCATATTACACATTCAGCCTCTTGTTCAATACAGTACTTTAATCTCACATGTTTACTGACCGTGTCATGTGCATCGACAACTGAGGATTTCTCGTTATCTGCTATGTTTTACTCAAAGATAAATGCAATAATCAGTTTGTGTCGTGGGGTGAGGTAGGTCCTGAGACTTCCATTTCACAGGTCACTGGCTAGGATTACACCTCATCTGTTGGCAGGAACGGATGACTGTACCATACTATACCGGGGCCTCCAGAGTCTTGGTCATTCCGGTCAACAGAATAATAATGTGTCTCCTCTGAGGTTACAGAACTTTACTGGAAGCCTCAGATCAACATGTAAACTTTGTTATGAGGTTATAGGTGACGGAAAGCAGTGAGGACACCCCTTAACCTCCATGTTTGATTTTCTCAAGGTTCAGGACACTGCAGTATTCTTTGTATGGTTCTCTTCCTCATAGACTAAAGAACCGTAATTGACAGCAAAACATGAAGCACCCAGACAGACAGACACCACTGTAATCCTTGAGACCCTGGCAAATATTATTGCGTCAATGAACTGTGCACCATTAAGAGGGCATTTTCATGAAACTTTACGAATCAGTTACTGATTGGAAGGACTCTGATAGCACTTTCCAGCATATTGACGCTGCCTCCATAGGCAATTACAGATGTATTACCCTTTACCAATTCCTGCAGAACGCGGCCCAGTAGAAATCCTGTGCTTGGAATTGTCTATAGAAATCACTTCTAATTCTCATGGCTGGCAGATTCAGATTGGCGCTATATCAGGAAGCATAATAAATATATATCTTCCAATTTTACAGTACATCACTAATATTATACTTTTTTTTATATCGCCATGCTGGACTCCATCTGACATGAGATGAGAAAAGCATTTTGCCCTAGGTGGGGTCCAATGTCTTTTTGGGGGCTCACAATTTTCCACACCGAAGAACAGGAGTTAGTCATTATCCAACTAGTTGTTGAACAAAAGCTGCAATTAATCACTGTGCTAAGATTGGTTCTGTATGTATATAATGAGGATGGTTATGATGATGTGTTCACATATTCCTGCACAGATGAGTAAAACAACAAAGTAAAGATCCAAATGGAATAAAATGAATGGGAAAATGAAAGTTGAGTTATGTACATTACTGGATGCTGTGGGATTTTGGAAACATCAGCTCACAGTACCAACTGACAAATCAGGATTCAAGTAATAAAAGTGATTGAGTAGTGACTTGCATAACATAATCTATGTAACGCTAGTCACTACTCAATGTGATGCCGTGAGGCAGGATAGTCAAGAGGTCAGCGGACAATACTAGGAAGGCTCGTAATAGAGAAAGGAAAAAGTCAAAAGTGTAGTCAGATCACAGTTCTAAGTCAGAGTATCAGGAATGTAGCAGATCAAGACAAAGGGGTAAGTCAAACAGATGGTCAAAGGTTAATCGAAGGTCAACAATGGACATTAGAATTTGAGTTGAGCGAATTTGATCGGGTGCCTGCATATTCGGCAAGCTATAGCGCTTACCGAATAAGCTGCAGAGGGAACCGGATACATGGAGAGCTCCGGCTAATCAACTGTCTGGCGCTGCAGCTGCATGTGTCATGGCTGTGTCACTGTCACAGCACATGCATGAAGAGCACACAGTAGCAGCAGATTACTGCAAAGCCAGAAAAATGAGCTGGACTATAAGCTGTGTAAGGAATCAGGTCTCTGATGGACGTTGGTGTACACACAAGGATCCAGTGCTTTGGTTCCAAACAAATCCAAAACAAAATAGCTTTTCCTGCAGAAATGGGTAACATAAAAGTAAATAGTCCATTTTGAGGCACATGCTCTCCCATTTACAGTAGACACACTCACAGTTTGTCAGGACCAACACCAACAGAAGTGTTTCCATCTATACTTCCAGAAAGTGAATGAGACAACTGAACTGCCTTATATAACCTTTTCCAAATTCTGGAACTGGCTGTAAAGGAATGGCCAGTCCCACCCAACTCTATGGCTGTTTCGAAAACCTGGACCCAAAATCTAGGTCAATTAAAAACTTATCTCAGCACTATATGTTCTGGAGCCTGATTCTCTCAGTCCTACATCATCACGGTTTGGTACCTTGGGGACACATACCTCCTGTCCAGAACCTGTCTAGCTGCCACCTTCCAGCTGGTATATGTGCAATGTGTAAGAGCACATTCACACTATGACCCTTTCACAGACAAAACAAAAAAAAATCAAATGATCTTTTTATAGTATAAAAAAGAGAGAGCACACATTAGCTTTTTCTTCTCCTCAGAACAATTTGCTTCTTCTGTAAAAAAAAGACTTTATTGCATGAAAAGTTAAAATCAAGGTTGGTGACAAGAATAAATAAAATGGCTTATAAGAAGGAACACAGACAGACTCCAGACAACGTGTTTCTGACTTACATGGTGCTTAGTCTGAGCTTCTTTACCATTTTTGCTTATTCTTGTTGCCACTGTGTGACCTACCAATCCCATCACAACATGATGTACCAATCCTAAGGCGTCTCTAGTATTAAAACCTTATCATAAGTTAAACGACATCAGTATGAATAAGGGAACTCTATTACATGGTTGTACAATTCTATGAAGAAGAAAAAAAAATAGGACCCTGCTGTCTTATTTTGGTCAGTAAAGCTGAGGCTCCATGGCAATTCCAGTAGCAACACAGGTTGCAAGATACATTGACCACAACAATCAATTTGCAAAAATTCAAATGATTCTGACTTGATTTTTTCAACTTGATTGTCAGAGTTGCGGTACTTCATTGATTTCAATGCTACCGCACTAACTTGCATAAGGCTGTGATTTAAACCAATCCATATACTGTTTTTTTTTTATAATAAATCATAACACCACCATGTTTTGCTTACCAGAGACACAACATCCCCAAACTGACATGTTTCTTTCTGTAGAAAGTGTGTATTATAATCTAATGGATTCTAATTCATGGCGTCCTTTACCTCATATTATACGGATTTCCCTTAAGGGAAGGGGAGAGAACATAGCGCTATCTGAGCATAGTATTAAAATAATACTTATGTGACCAAGAAATTTAAGGAAACTTTCTCACCTGAAATAGTGGTGCAATATAAGGCACATCTCCATGGAATGCGTGAGAAACATTCTCCTCCAAGAAGAGTTCTGGCGCATTGTAATCAAGGAAAATGGAGCCAAGTGGTGGGCACTGCTGGAGATATAAAATCAAAAGTAGTAGAACTCACCAAAAATCTATTTGTAAAGTAAAACACAGCACGTTTCGACTGTATCAAGTCTTCATCAGGTGTTTGAGGGGGTTCATTCACCTGATGAAGTCTGGATGCTGCCGAAACATGGTGTGTGTTTTATTTTTCATAAGCATTTTTTATGGTGAGCACTATCACTTTCAATTTTTGAAAGCCTGCAAAAAAATTTAATGCAAATATCATAACTAGTAAGAGGAAAAACTTTATTGAGAATAATACATTTAAAAAAAGTTATAAAAGTTGGAAACCAGCAGATGGCATCACATCACAAGATGAACAAAGCAGGAGGACAGTATTTCCATTTTTACATCTATAGGAACACCCACAACCTGGTTTAGTTTTCCTTGAAAATTCACTATGGGATAGGGGTAGGATCAGAAATATCATAGGCCGGATTAATGGCATCAGTAGAGCTTCACTTGGCCAACCCAAATCCTTTTTCATTGTGGCCTTTCTAGTGAGGTAATTCTAGCTGCAAGAAAATATATAGAGCTTGAACCATATAAGAACAAATCCCTATATGTCATATTTTAATCAGCTAGGAACTCTTGTGCTATAACTCATGTAGGACCATAGTACCCTAAGGCTGTTCTGATTATGATCTTCTCTTAATTAATCTGACTCCTGTTAGTGGTGGAAAATGGCAGCCCCACCTTGTCAAACATTTTGTCTAGTGGATGGCCATAAGCTTGTCTCTAGAATGAATGGGGGGGATAGCATATTGGCCCTTTAATTATTTAGTTTAAAATGTTTGCATCTTCAAAAACCTAATGGTCGAGGGTAGACCATGATTCCAGAGTTTTGAATAAATACACAGAAATAGACCATGTGGCTCGTTTGTGGGACCCCTTGACTAGAAACATAATAGTCTTGTTGGTATTGTGCTCAAAAGTATTAGGTGGTGACAAAATGTAAAGGATCCCTCTTTCAAGAACATTTGTTTTATTAGTAATAGGTCTAAATGTCATGGAAAACTGTGTGGTGTGAAAACAAATATGAGGAACTAGTTTGATCTCTGTTATGGATCCTTCTCTACTGCTACTATGTTAGTGCGCCATCAAATTTTGTTTCTTGATCTTTGAAAATGTGCAAAAGTTTAACTATAATTAAATTGTTAAGTTGTTCTTCTACTTAATTTTAAAGATATGTGGGGGGGTCACATCTCAGGAACTTTCACTAATAAAAATCATTGCACATGTCATCATGATGACTCTTACTATGATGATATTTTTGTTGTAAAATTGGTGCACAACTCCTGTTATTCTGTATTTTTCTAGTAGGCAACTATACCCCTACTTGGAAGTCAAATAGCAAAAATGGATCTCCGAGGCACTACATGTTACCTAACAATTTTTCTTGTATCTTCTTAAAATTTATAAACATTCGGCAACTTTCCAGCAGCCTTTTTTCAAACCGAAAAGAAAACATCAATACTGAAGAATCTTCACAATAAATAAGGTGCATAAACTTAAACATAAAACAGCAATTAAATAATTTCAATACCAGGGACACTTATTTGGCAGGTGAAGATGTGTCATGGAAGTCATTGATTGTCTAAAAATAATGATCTCCTTTACAATGCTAAATCTTTGAGTCATTGTCCATGGCCAAGTCCTTCATGAAAAGCCTACAGGATTCCATTTATCTAAATAGTATAGCGCTGAAGAGAAAATTAAAGCAGGCAATCATTTTTTGAGAGTTGTTTTTTTTGGGAGATGGAAGGGAGAGCTAATTAATATTAAGTGATTTATTGTATGACTGACATGCCAAACCTTTTGCAATGTGAGAAGAAATAGATGTGTATGTTTTTTCAGCCTCCGAACAACAATGCTCATAAAAGAAAAAATGTGGTCAGTATGAATTGTCACCGACATTATGCTAATGAGTAAACGATGGAAGAAAAATAAGTCAACCAACCAAAGTCAATTAGATTGCTCAAATAATTTGTCTTTTTAACCTTTTCTGACAGTTTGTTTACTAGTATCACCAAAAAGGTTCTGCATTTATTATGTTAATTTAATGTTTGTCCATCAATCCTTGTACCAACGCTCCATCCTTTCAATATTAGAGAATAATTATTAATATTTTTTAATAAAAATTGTAGAAAAGGTAAAACATATTCTTCTAGAAGAAGACTCCCAATGCACATTCATACCAATCTGCATGTGGCTGCAAAGTTTGGGGTCCACTGGATTGCTTCCAAGGAAGAGCTACCGACCTGAGAAGGAGCAAACCAGAGGCAACAAGAGTCATCATGTAGGGTCAATACCAAGAGGTCACATCAGGGACAAAATCAGAAAATAAGAGGGTGGTCAGAATACAAGCCAAGGTCAGAAAACTAAGTAACTTGCAGCTAGAGACTGTCTGCAGGGGTTCATATAGAATGGAGCTCCTTCCATGGTTTCCAGCAACGAGCTAATTACATCACCAAGTCACTGTAGCAAAACACCAGAGGACAGGAAAGAGACAACAATTGTCATCAATCTCAAAGCTAAACTGCCACATGCTTCCAACGTCCGAACTGCAGTAATTGCAAAATTAGTGTGGCACCACCTAGGGCCAAGAGCATGGATATCTATCAAATGTAGCATGTGCACTGCTAGGTAAGAGGGTGCCAAAATTAGGTTCCCAAACCAGTGTACAATGAAAATGAAAATTGGCACTCAACTTGATGCTTAACGATAATCAATCAATTTATTGTGACCCAAAAGGTAGGTTTTCAAATGAACTGAAGCAAGCAAGACGTTTCGGCATTACACTAGCCTTCATCAATTGCTGTACATATTATTAAGAAGAAGAAGAAAACCTTCAAAACATGGAAAAGCAAATTTATCTCAATAGGAACAAACAAAATAAAGTATATACAAATAATTCATATACGTTGGTACCATGACAAAAACAGATAAAAAACGGAATGGAATATGAATCAAAGCACAGTCAAATTTATGGAAGCATATGAGGTAACATACCGTATCATGTAAAAAATGCACTTATATAAGCCACAAGAAAATCAGGGGGGTGATTGCCTGTAAGATATACGTGCCGGTAAGTATGGTGGTGCGCATGGATGACACAGATCTGACAGTATTTTTACAGTTTCTCTCATCAGTATTCCGTGATTTCATCATGGGATCACTTCCATGCACATTTTGCACCAAGTACACTTCCTTGCTAATCTATATGTGGCTTCAAAGATTGATGTTTCATTGCCACACATGAGATGAGTGCAAACCACCCGGTGGTCGGAGCTCATAGCAAGTCAGCATTTCTGCTACATAGAGGCGATATGATTATCGCTTCTATGTAGCAGAGCCGATCGAGTTATGGCAGCTTCTAGTCTCCCATGGAGGCTATTGAAGCATGCCAAATGTAAAGAAAATTGTTTGTAAAAATATTAAAAAAATAAAAAAATTTCAATCACCCTCATTTCGCCCCATTCAAAATAAAACAAAAAAAGACAAACATACAGATATTTGGTATTGCTGCATTCAGAATCGCCTGCTCTATCAATAAAAAAAGGATTAACCTGATTGCTAAACGGCGTAGCGAGAAAAAGAGTCAAAACGCCAGAATTACATTTTTTTGGTCGCCTCAACTTTGAATTAAAATGCAATAACGGGTGATCAAAAGATCATATCTGCACCAAAATGGTATCATTAAAAACGTCAGCACAGCACACAAAAAATAAGCCCTCACCCAACCTGAGATCACAGAAAATGGAGACGCTACGGGTCTCGGAAAATGGCGCAATTTTTTTTTAAACAAATTTTAGATTTTTTTCACCACTTAAAAAAGAACCTAGACATGTTTGGTGTCTATGAACTCATAATGACATGGAGAATCATAATGGCAGGTCAGTTTAATATTTGGGGAACATGGTAAAAAAAAAAATCCAAAAAAACTTTTGGGAATTGCACTTTTTTTGCAATTTCACTGCACTTGGAAATTTTTCCCATTTTTGAGTACAGGATATGGTAAAACCAATGATGTCTTTCAAAAGTACAACTTGTCCCGCAAAAAAACAAGCCCTAATGTGGCCATATTGACTGAAAAATAAAAAAGTTATGGCTCTGGGAAGAAGGGGAGCGAAAAACAGAAACGCAAAAATGAAAAGAGGCAAGGTCTTGAAGGGGTTAAAGGGCTCTTATCTGGCCACCTCCAAACACTGATGATGCTGCTGGACCAGAGTGTTGCAAATTGATACATTTACATTATCTATGTCTACACTCTCTACAGCTATAGCACTAGTTTCGATAGTAAAATCATCTTGACAGGTTTGCTTTCATATCTGTTATTGTCTATTAGGCATTTCATATAGCGCCCCCTATTGAAAGGATGTGAATTTGCATTTTTGAGTACTGTTCCATAATTTTCAGGCACATTATACATGATAATAGTGTATATAAGTCGCTGTCACTCTACGGGTGTCACTTGATTATTCCAGGTCGATAGGTTATAAAGTATGCAGGCGCAGACATTAGTAATCAGACAGTTTGATTGAAATATTGTCTGCAGGATGAGGAGGGAGCGTCTGCGTGGACATAAGACATTTCTTATTTCCTGCTTGACATTTTCATAGCAATCTCTTCCACTATGTAAATGTGGCCGCATCCTGACAAGATGTGGAATGTTCGCTCAAATGGCTGACACATTTAATACGAGGAAATCTGCGCTCGGGTCACAGCTTATTATGACTGAACAGAAGAAATCTTCTTTGAAGCAATTAATAGCCTACTCTAATTTCCATTTAATGTATAAAATGCGCCGGAGCCGGGCATTCTGGGATACATTATGAACATGAAGATTTTACAACAGTTTAACTGTTCAACTATCTCTTTTATGCTTGTAACCATTATCTTTGTTTTATGGTAAAATACAGTTTGCTTCACTTCTGCGCTGTCGCAGGGGGAGAATAATTTTACTCCAAGAGGAGAGAGGTCAGGGTCATATTACTGCAATTATCTAGAAAACTGAGCTCATCTCATTATAAAAAAATAATAAAATGTTATTGAATTTGAGCATGATGCTGTAATAAGAGGTCACCGTTGCAACAACTCAGGTTGTGTGATTTCTTCCATTCTCAATATTTAATGTTCAACTGAGAGGGGTATTATCGTAAAATTGAAGTGTTTAGGCAACTCAACAACAAAGTACAGAGCAGGATTGCCAAGAGCAGAGGAGCATAGTGCAAAAAAGTAACCAATGCCCAGCTGAACCAATAGCCTTCTTTGACATTTGTCAGAAAAACTGTGTCGAAAACTCCATGGCATGGGTTTTCATCGGTGAGCATCTCAATTCAAGCCTTACATAACTAAGCACAATGCCAAACGTCACTACATTGGTGTAGAGGACATCACCAATGAACTTTGAGCAGTGGAAATGTGTTCTGTGTAGTGATAAATTCCAATTCTCTCTCAGGCAGTCTGATGGATGACTCTGGGCTTCACGAACATCAGGAGAACATCACCAGCCTGGTTAGATTGTGAAAGCTGAAAAACTTGATGGAGAAGGGATAATGTTATGGGTTTTTCTATCAGAGTTTGTCCTTGGCCTATTAGTTCCAGTGAATGGAAATCTTAATGAGATGTGCCGGTATGTACAAAACAAGGTCCATAATGACATGATTGGGTAATTTTGTGATGGAAGAACATGACCACACAAAACCCAGACTTCAAATCCATCCAACACCATTGGAATGAACTTGAAAAAAAGATTGTGAGCATGGCCGTCTCTTCAAACATCAGTGTCTGACCTCACAAATGATCTTCTGGGTGAATTGACAAAAATTCCCACAGAGACCTCCCAAGTTTATTAAAAAATGTTCCCATAAAAGAGCAGGATGTCAAAGCCGTAAAGGTGAGATCACCTCCTTATTAAAACCCATGGATTTAGAATGGGATGTCATAAAGGCTCTTTAAGGTATTCCAATACTTTTGACTATATAGTGTTTGTCTCCTACAGTCAGATCCTGTAGGGCCTAAAGCGATAAGAACCTCATGTAAGGTTGGCACAAAGAGTTATTTCTTTAACATTAATTATAAATCTACTATCATTCCTTGGCTTTGATGGCACCAATGACCTTGATCCAGACCATCTTAGTTTATACAGTAGATGTAAAGATATGTTCCTTTACACATCTTATCTCATGTTTTATACTCCAACCACATTCAGAGCTGCATTTACAATTTGGCAGGCTGTCACTCAAAATCTTTCATCATTGTACTTACATACATGTCCCTAGCTGAATAACTGAGCAGCACTCTTACTTACTTTCATAGTTAGTACAGAAAAAGACACCAAGTTCATATCACAAAATCTATCCAGTTCAATCAAGAGTTGGAAGATGATAAAGGTGCAACAACATTTCGTAAACCAATGTGCCCTAAAAGAGCAATTTTTTGGTCCAGTTTGTCCAATTTACATCTCTGTAGCTTGCAAGCATTATATATTTGGCACTCTAGGCCAGTGCCATTAATAAACCTTCATGTGAAGCTGTACTGTATATAAGCGAACTAGAATCTTAAAGAGCATCTGTCACCTGGTCAAAAGTAACAAATTTTTTATCTTATTTTATTCTCACTGCTTCCATAAATA
This sequence comes from Oophaga sylvatica, assembly GCA_033576555.1. Lineage (NCBI taxonomy): Eukaryota > Metazoa > Chordata > Amphibia > Anura > Dendrobatidae > Oophaga > Oophaga sylvatica. The sequence continues at coordinate 480,847,825 of JARQOD010000001.1, read as the reverse complement.
TTCATGTTTTCATATATATTTTTATATATATTTTTATTTTTAAATCCATCATGCAGTTCTAGAGATATAACCCTTTTTTGTGCTAATTTTTACTGTTTTTACCAAGGGGGCTTGACTCACAGAATAATTATGCAGAACAGCATAAAAGTACCTCCCCATAGTATCCTGTAAGCAACGCCCCCTAGGAAATACTATTAAAATTAGCAGTGAATATGAAGTCCTGAAAATGAGTCATGTTTTTTTTCAACAAAGGCATATACAGGGGAGTAGAGGAAATAAAATGTGAAAAAAATGTACTGCTTTTGAACTGGTGACAGAATTGTTTTTAAATAGCATGGAAATAACCCACAAAGTGAGTGTAGTCTACAGCAGTGGTCCCCAAACTTTTTTTGCACCAGGGACAGGCTTCAAACAAGACCATTCTTCCATTGCCGACATGGCGGGGATGGAGGTGGGGCAGGGGCAGGGCTTTGGTCATATGGGGGCGGGGCTATGGACGGAGTTGTAGTATGCATAGCAAGATGGTCCCACACATATAATCCCCCCATGTATAGCATGATGGCCCCACAAAGTACTGATTGATATATATATACTGTATATACTCGAGTATAAGCCAACCCAAGTATAATGCCAAGGCACCTATATTGCCCGATAAACTGGTAAGTTTGTTGTACTCTATGTACTAACCGGGTATGCATTGTCCCCTTCCATCCGGGTATGTGTGGTTCCCCCCATCCTGTTCAGCTCTTCTCCCTCCTCTGTATGCATGGCTCCCCTCCCATCTGTATGCATGGCTCCCCTGTCCCATCCTGTATACATGGCTCACTCCCACCCTCCCATCCTTGTATGCATGGCTCTGCTCCCCCCTCCCATCCTTGTATGCATGGCTCCCCTTGTCCCATCTTGTATACATGGCTCCGCTACCTCCCATCCTGTATCATGGTACCCCTCCTCTTATCAGCTCCTCCCACCCTCCCATCCTTGTATGCATGGCTCCGCTCCCACCCTCCCATCCTTGTATGCATGGCTCCCTTGTCCCATCTTGTATACATGGCTCCGCTACCCCCTCCCATCCTTGTATGCATGGCTCCGATCCCTCCCTCCCATCCTTGTATGCATGGCTCCACTCCCACCCTCCCATCCTTGTATGCATGACTCCGCTACCACCCTCCCATTCTTGTATATATGGCTCCCTTGTCCCATCATGTATGCATGGCTCCGCTCCCAACCTCCCATCCTTGTATGCATGGCTCTGCTCCCCCCTCCAATCCTTGTATGCATGGCTCCGCTCCCACCCTCCCATCCTGTATGCATCAGGGTCGGATTTAAGAGGTGGGTGGCCCTGGGCCCATTTTGAAGGGAGGCCCATTTTTCAAGGTGTTGCAATATGTAATGCAAAAACACAAAATGAAACGAACGCAAGTTTATTTACAAAAATCATTTACACAGAGTAATTCAGGTAAAATTATTCATTTTTTACAATCCAGGAACTTTCCTTGATTTCCGTGCTGCAAAATCACTAATGATGTCACTAAACTCCAATTCACGCTGTATATCTGACTCGATGCTCATGATAGCCAAATTTACAAGTCGTTCCTGCTTCATGGATGTCCACTGCAGTTTATTACCATCAAAATTAGATATATCCTTAGAGCTATCTCAATATTTGGGAAAGTGTCCTGCAAACCCTTTTCCATGATAAGCTTGTACGTGAAAAGTTCAGTGCTGATTAGTGTTGAGCATTCCGATACCGCAAGTATCGGGTATCGGCCGATATTCGCTGTATCGGAATTCCGATACTTAGTTCCGATATTTTTCCAATATCGTATACCGGAATCGGAAGTTCCCATAATTCTTTGAGAGGCAATGGGATTTTAGTCAGCCAATGAGGAATCTTATGAAGTGTGGGCACATCCTGTAATGCTGCGGTCATCTTAACTAATGGCATGGCTGTGATTGGCTGCTGAAATGATGTCAGAATGCACTATAAAAGGCGCCGCCGCCATTTTAGCATCACTGTGCTGTGAACTCAGTTAGGGACAGAACGCTGTTCTGCTGACTTTGAGGGACAGTTAGATATTGCGATTTTGTGTACTGGGCTTTAGGCAGGCTAGTTTACCAACCGCTGTGTAAAGCTTCCTTTTGCCAGTGTTGTTTTAACAGCTCTGTGCAAGGTGGTTGTGAGAGTGCAGGTGACGCTGCAGTTTGCTCTGCATGCAACGCTGTCTGTAGGCATCTGCACGTGTCACTCACAGACTCTTTTTTTTTTCTTCAGTGTAATTCTTGCTGCTCCATGCAATTTAACTATTAGTGTGACGCGCTTCCATCCGTATCCAATACATTGGTTGCAAACACTATAGAAGTAGACAAAGGAGTAGCCTTTCACAGATTGTGAACAGTTGTGTTTCAGTGTTCACTTCAGTCTGTGTTTTTTATTTTTTGAGTGCACATCACGCTCCAGTTACTTGTTCAAGCACTGCTGCTTGTACTCTGCTGAGCATGTCTCAGTGCCTCATCCTTTTCATTTATCTCCAATTGGTTCTGCTCCATTCCATTTAAAATCTAATCTATTAGTGTGACGCGCTTCCATCCGTATCCAATACATTGGTTGCAAACACTATAGAAGTAGACAAAGGAGTAGCCTTTCACAGATTGTGAACAGTTGTGTTTCAGTGTTCACTTCAGTCTGTGTTTTTTATTTTTTGAGTGCACATCACGCTCCAGTTACTTGTTCAAGCACTGCTGCTTGTACTCTGCTGAGCGTGTCTCAGTGCCTCATCCTTTTCATTTATCTCCAATTGGTTCTGCTCCATTCCATTTAAAATCTAATCTATTAGTGTGACGCGCTTCCATCCGTATCCAATACATTGGTTGCAAACACTATAGAAGTAGACAAAGGAGTAGCCTTTCACAGATTGTGAACAGTTGTGTTTCAGTGTTCACTTCAGTCTGTTTTTTATTTTTTGAGTGCACATCACGCTCCAGTTACTTGTTCAAGCACTGCTGCTTGTACTCTGCTGAGCGTGTCTCAGTGCCTCATCCTTTTCATTTATCTCCAATTGGTTCTGCTCCATTCCATTTAAAATCTAATCTATTAGTGTGACGCGCTTCCATCCGTATCCAATACATTGGTTGCAAACACTATAGAAGTAGACAAAGGAGTAGCCTTTCACAGATTGTGAACAGTTGTGTTTCAGTGTTCACTTCAGTCTGTGTTTTTTATTTTTTGAGTGCACATCACGCTCCAGTTACTTGTTCAAGCACTGCTGCTTGTACTCTGCTGAGCGTGTCTCAGTGCCTCATCCTTTTCATTTATCTCCAATTGGTTCTGCTCCATTCCATTTAAAATCTAATCTATTAGTGTGACGCGCTTCCATCCGTATCCAATACATTGGTTGCAAACACTATAGAAGTAGACAAAGGAGTAGCCTTTCACAGATTGTGAACAGTTGTGTTTCAGTGTTCACTTCAGTCTGTGTTTTTTATTTTTTGAGTGCACATCATGCTCCAGTTACTTGTTCAAGCACTGCTGCTTGTACTCTGCTGAGCGTGTCTCAGTGCCTCATCCTTTTCATTTATCTCCAATTGGTTCTGCTCCATTCCATTTAAAATCTAATCTATTAGTGTGACGCGATTCCATCCGTATCCAATACATTGGTTGCAAACACTATAGAAGTAGACAAAGGAGTAGCCTTTCACAGATTGGAACAGTTGTGTTTCAGTGTTCACTTCAGTCTGTGTTTTTTTATTTTTTGAGTGCACATCACGCTCCAGTTACTTGTTCAAGCACTGCTGCTTGTACTCTGCTGAGCGTGTCTCAGTGCCTCATCCTTTTCATTTATCTCCAAATGGTTCTGCTCCATTCCATTTAAAATCTAATCTATTAGTGTGACGGCTTCCATCCGTATCCAATACATTGGTTGCAAACACTATAGAAGTAGACAAAGGAGTAGCCTTTCACAGATTGTGAACAGTTGTGTTTCAGTGTTCACTTCAGTCTGTGTTTTTTATTTTTTGAGTGCACATCACGCTCCAGTTACTTGTTCAAGCACTGCTGCTTGTACTCTGCTGAGCGTGTCTCAGTGCCGCATCCTTTTCATTTTTCTCCAATTGGCGCTTCTCCATTATATTTGAAAAAAATCTAATCTATTAGTGTGACGCGCTTCCATCTGTATACAATACATTGGTTGCAAACACTATAGAAGTACAGAAAGGAGCCTTTCACAGATAGTGAACAGTTGTCTGCAGTGTTCACTGCAGTCTCTGAGGAATAACCACACTTAGGCCTTATAACTTTTCTGACTTTCTTTATCAATCTACCAAGATGAAGAAGGCATGGAGTAAGGCACGTGGTCGTGGCCGTGGAGCTTCAGCAGGGAGAGGACGTGGGGATTCTGTGGCTGCTGCGCACCCAGTGACACAGCATCCACCAGTTTTCCCCGTGAGCGTTCCTTTATGCGCACTTTTGTAGGAGCTCAGCGTACCCCCCTGATGCGGGAAGACCAAATTGAAGCCGTTGTTGGTTGGATGGCAGCCAATGCATCGACTTCAATTCCTTCCACCTCCTCTCAGGACCACAGCACTGTTGAACAACCATCTGTCTCTTCACCGCCTGCCAAATTGCCCAGGCAGTCAGAGAGTTCTGAACTGGAGCCAGCTGAGTCTCTGCTTCTGTTCTCAGAATCTGTTGGCTTGCAAACAGGGGCCCAGCCAAGCAGCATTCTGTAATGTGAAGAAGAGGCATTATGCAGTGATGCGCAACAGCTGTGTCTCTCTGAATGTGAAGAGGCGGGTGAGCCAGTGCCGATGGTCAGCACACCGCAGAACGCATCTGATGATGATGAGACTCAGGTGCCATTTTCTGTTGAGCATGGTGCTGGCCAGACCACCCAACAGCAGCAGGTGTTGGAAGAGGGTAGTGGAGATGATGAGGTCCAAGACCCAACATGGCGTGAGGAACAGGAAGGTGGTGGTAGCAGCTCTGAGGAAGAGATTGCCCCAACGGTCCAAACAGTAGGGAGAGGTAGGCTGCAGACTCGTTGCCTGTAGCTTCCATTTTGGCACCCGTTTGTAGCAGTTCTCTTCCAACAGCCAAAACGGGCGCTCCCAGGACTTGCACTGCGTGGTCCTTTTTTGACACACTTGCAGATGATATTTGCTATGTCAAATGCAAGCTGTGTAATCAAAAAGTAAAAAGAGGTAAAAATGTCAGTAACCTTAATACCACAAATATGTGGAAACATGTGCGGTCAAAGCACGTGGTTGAGTTCCAAAGACACACTGGAGATGTAGGCCAACCTACAGCAGCACCTACATCTTCAGCTCGTGTTGGAGCCTCTTCCTCCAGCTCACACACAGCTGGTTCGGCTTCCTCACAGGATCGCCATGGAAGAACCTCTGTCACTGTTGTCCAGAGACCCAGTGTTATTCCACCCACAGCTGCAAGTTCCCTGTCATCCTCACACTCCCAGGCCACAAAACAGCCATCGGTAGCACAGGCATGGGATAAAAGACGGCCATACTCGGCAAACCATCCACGAGCACAGGCTCTGAATGCTGGCATTGCAAAACTCCTGTCCCTTGAAATGCTGTCATTCAGGCTGGTGGAGACTGACAGTTTCCGTAACTTAATGGCATTGGCAGTCCCACAATACAATGTGCCCAGCCGATTTTATTTCAGCAGGCAAGCCGTCCCTGCTCTGCAAAAGCATGTTGAGGGAAAAATTAAACATGCGCTACTAAACGCCGTCAGTAGCAAGGTCCACCTGACCACCGATGCGTGGACCAGTACCCATGGCCAGGGACGATACCTTTCCCTCACTGCCCATTGGGTCAATGTTGTGGAGCCGGGTACAGATCTTGCGAGTGGCGCTGTACGTGTTCTGCCAACTCCAAGGATTGCAGGAATCAAGTCTGTCCACATTGACTCCTCCTCCTACTCCAGTTCCTCAGAATCATCGCTGCAGGAGCCGTCACGGTCTACCTCCACATGGACCCGTGAACGCTTACCTGATGCGACCGATATGAGCACAGCCGTGGCCAAACGTCAACAGACCGTCCTGAAATTAATTTCCATGGGGAATCGAAGCCACACAGCGCAGGAGCTCTGGAATGCCATCAAGCAGGAGAGCGACGTGTGGTTTTTGACAGCGAATCTCCAGCCAGGCTTGGTAGTGTGTGACAATGGCCGAAATCTGGTGGCTAGTGTTGAGCATTCCGAAACTGCAAATATCGGGTATCGGCCGATATTAGCTGTATCGGAATTCCGATTCCGAGTTCCGATATTTTCGTCTTATCGGATACCGGAATCGGGATTGTCACTGTCACTGTCAGTGTCCGTCGGTCGGGTCTGTCAGGAGTCAGCGGCACTTACCCGGCAGAAGATCTCCGGCGGTCACGTCCTGCACTGCTTCATGGCCGCCATCCTCTTCTCCCCGGCGGTCACATGCAGTTTCTCGCGATAACTGCAGTGACTGCTGGGTAATCCCGGCCGTAAAGCAGTCAGTCCGATGACGTCACCGCCGGGGAAGCAGGTAATCAGCTGTGCTGCGTTGCAATGACAGGCTCTGCCTGTCATTGCGATGTAGCAGAGCTGGATCGTCGTGGGACTATCGTTACTATGGACTGCGTCGGACAGGTGGTATACTGTTGGTTTGTTTTTTTTCTTTTTTTACAGGAGATCGATGGCGTCGCAGGAATGAGAGAGTAATAAAAAAAAATGAAAACTGTGTTGTCTCTTTTATTTCATTAAAAGACTTTTTTCTTGCTGTGTCTTTTTTTTATACATTTAATAACTTTGGGATTAATAATGGATCGGTGTCTTATTGACGCCTATCCATATTAACCGGGCTTATTGTCACCGTGCAATCAACGGTGACAATAACCCCTTATTACCCCGCTTGCCACCGCTACAGGGCAAGTGGGAAGAGCCGGGTAAAGTGCCACAATTGGCACATCTTTTGATGCGCCAAATGTGGGGCTGCTGTAGCCTGGTATTATCAGGCTGTTGAGGGCCAAAATCCATGGGCCTTGACAGTCTTTTAATACCAGGCTGCAGCAGTCTGCATTTTACTTGGCTGGTTAACAAAAATAGGGGGATCCCCACGCCGTTTTTTTTTCGAGGGGATCCCCTATTTTTGTTAACCAGCCAAGCTAAGCAGACTGCTGTGGCCTGGTATTATCAGGCTTGCAAGGTCCATGGATATTGGATCCTTACCAGCCTGAAAAACCAGGCCTCAGCGGTCTGCTTCATCTGGCTGGTTAACAAAAATAGGGGGGACCCCACGCCAATTTTTTTCGAGGGGATCCCCTATTTTTGTTAATCAGCCAAGATATGCAGACTGCTGTGGCCTGGTATTATCAGGCTGGCAAGGTCCATGGATCTTGGCTCATTAACAGCCTGAAAATCCAGGCCTCAGCGGTCTGCTTCATCTGGCTGGTTAACAAAAATAGGGGGGACCCCACGCCAATTTTTTTCGAGGGGATCCCCTATTTTTGTTAATCAGCCAAGATATGCAGACTGCTGTGGCCTGGTATTATCAGGCTGGCAAGGTCCATGGATCTTGGCTCCTTAACAGCCTGAAAATCCAGGCCTCAGCGGTCTGCTTCATCTGGCTGGTTAACAAAAATAGGGGGGACCCCATGCCAATTTTTTTCGAGGGGATCCCCTATTTTTGTTAATCAGCCAAGATATGCAGACTGCTGTGGCCTGGTATTATCAGGCTGGCAAGGTCCATGGATCTTGGCTCCTTAACAGCCTGAAAATCCAGGCCTCAGCGGTCTGCTTCATCTGGCTGGTTAACAAAAATAGGGGGACCCCACGCCATTTTTTTTTCGAAGGGAACCCCTATTTTTGTTAATCAGTTCCCTCTGACGTCACTGATTGTGTCCCTGGCTGACCTGAAGTGAAAGTGGAAAGCAATCAATTAAGCTTTCCACTTAAGGGCCCGTCTCACATAGCGATATCGCTACCGAGATCGCTGCTGAGTCACTAGTTTTGTGACGCAGCAGCGAGCTCACCAGCGATATCGCTGTGTGTGACATTCAGCGACGATCAGCCCCCCTGCCGGGTATCGCTGATCGTCGCTGAAATGTCAGGACCTTTGATCGCTGGTTTCCCGCTGACAGGCACACATCGCTGCGTGTGACAGGCGGGAGACCAGCGAATCCGCTGGTAACCAAGGTACACAGCGGGTTTCCAGGCGCGGGGCTGTGCCTAGAAACCCGCTGTGTACCTTGGATACCAGCGCCCTGATGCAGGGAGCTGGTATCCAAGGTACACAGCAGGTTTCCAAGCGCTGCGCGGTGCTTGGAAACCCGCTGTGTACCTTGGTTACCAGCGGATCGCTGGTCTCCCGCCTGTCACACGCAGCGATGCGTGCCTGTCAGAGGGAAACCAGCGATCAAAAAAAGGTCCTGACATTTCTGCGACGATCAGCGATACCCGGCAGGGGGCTGATCGTCGCTGAATGTCACACACAGCGATATCGCTGGTGAGCTCGCTGCTGCGTCACAAAACTAGTGACTCAGCAGCGATCTCGGTAGCGATATCGCTATGTGAGACGGGCCCTTAAGCGATGTTACCCGCAGTGTCGCTGTCCCAGATCGCTGCCTGAGCTGCCTGTTTGGCAGCTCAGCAGCGATCATGTAGGGATACACCAGCGATCCTGACAAGTGCATATCGTTGTCGGGATCGCTGGTGTATCGTTATGTGACACCCAGCCTTTACTCTCCTGTCAGGCAGGAGAGGAACTCATTCATTTGGGGTTTACTGTGAGGCTGCAGCATTAGCTGCGGTCCCTGCAGTAAACATTAACCCTTTCTGAAGGATTACACCGTGGGACCTGACTGTGCATGGGATAGGTAAGAATAATTTTGCTTTTTTATTTTATTTTTATTACAGGAAATGGTTTTTGCAGTAAAATAAAAGATGGTCAAAAACATGTGTCTTTATTTTATTAAAATGATTTTTAATTAAAGTGTGTGTGTTTTATTTTTTTTCATGCAATAGGATTAATAATTGATAGTTGTCTAATTGACAGCTCTCAATTATTAACCTGGCTTAAGGTCACCTTTCAATAGCAAGGTGGCTTTAACCCCATATTAACCCATTCGCCACCGCTACAGGGCAATGGGAATAGACGGGCAAAGTGCCAGAAAGGGCGAATCTAATTATAGATTTGTCTTTCCTGGGGTGTCTGGGGGCAGATGTTAGTAGCCGGGGGGGGGCAAAAATAATGGTCCCTCTCTGGGCTATTATTATCTGCCCCCACTCACTGGCTTTGTCTGTCTGGTTGCGAAAATAGGGCGGGAGCCCACGCATTTTTTTTCAGCAATTTTACACCTCATATATATATATACATGTCATTGAATTTGTGACACATATATATATATTTATATTTGTAGTTCATACACTTCTACATAGTATAATAGCCGCTAATTCAATTGCCGGCTTTTGTGAAAATGCAGAACCCGACATGAAATGACACTTGGTGTACATAGGGTTAACCATGTCTTTTCATGTCCTTTGCTATCTAATTTGCACAAACAATTAAATCAGACTATGTGTGCAAATTTCACGCCTGTAGGGGTTAATTAAAGGTGTAAATTCGTAGCAAAAAAGTCCGTTTTTTTTACAACGAATTTACACCTTTAATTAACCCTACAGGTGTTGAAATTTTGCACACATAGTCTGATTTAATTGTTTGTGCAAATTAGATAGCAAAGGACATGAAAGAAATGTTTAACCCTATGTACACCAAGTGTCATTTCATGTCGGGTGACCCGACATGAAATGACACTTGGTGTACATAGGGTTAACCATGTCTTTTCATGTCCTTTGCTATCTAATTTGCACAAACAATTAAATCAGACTATGTGTGCAAAATTTCACACCTGTAGGGGTTAATTAAAGGTGTAAATTCGTAGCAAAAAAGTCCGTTTTTTTTACAACGAATTTACACCTTTAATTAACCCCTACAGGTGTGAAATTTTGCACACATAGTCTGATTTAATTGTTTGTGCAAATCAGATAGCAAATGACATGAAAAGACATGGTTAACCCTATGTACACCAAGTGTCATTTCATGTCGGGTGCTTCTGTCTTTTCACTGAAGCCGGCTTTACCCGGCAATTGAATCAAAGGATATTTTACTATGTAGAAGTGTATAAACTATACATATATGTATATATATATGTCACAATGACATGTATATATATATATATATGTATTCTATGTGTGTATATTTAGTGTTTACAAGGAAAGAATGGGGTTTTTTTTAGTTGCGATATTTTGTTCCCATAGACTTACATGGGACTTCCGGTATCGGTATCGGGTATCGCCGATATTTTAGTGATATCGGCGATACCATTCCGATTCCGATACTTTAGGATATCGGAAAGTATCGCTCAACTCTACTGGTGGCAGCTCTGGGCCTTGGCAACCTCACTCACATACCATGTCTGGCACATGTGCTCAACTTGGTCGTGCAGAGTTTTTTGAGGGACTATCCGGATCTTGATGCA
>JARQOD010000001.1:480794652-480837201 GCA_033576555.1 Oophaga sylvatica | reverse complement strand
GGCCACGCGAGAAGCAGTGGCAAGACTTTTTTGGTGGCCTTTAATGACTTCGGATATTAAGATGCATGTTGCTGCATGTGGGATATGTGCCCGTTCTAAGAGCTCTCATTGCCGGCCGGCCGGGGAATTGGCGCCTTTACCAATTCCTGGAAGACCGTGGACTCATTTGTCCATGGACTTCATTACCAATCTGCCATCCTCCCGTGGAAATACTGCAATCTGGGTAATTGTGGACAGATTTTCTAAACTAGCACATTTTGTACCCATGGCAAGTTTACCGTCAGCAGAAACTCTCTCCAGACATTTCCTTTCTTAGGTGGTACGTTTACACGGGGTGCCTACTAATATTGTGTCAGATAGAGGGACGCAATTTGTGTCTAAGTTTTGGAGGGCTTTTTGCAAAAAGTTGGGGATATCGTTGTCTTTTTCCTCAGCGTACCACCCAGAGACCAAGGGCAAACTGAACGCACCAACCAGTCGCTTGAACAAATTCTTCGGTGCCTGACTTCTACTCTGCAAAGCGACTGGTCTGAGGCCTTACCATTAGCAGAGTTCGCCTTCAACAACCGGGTAAACCAGTCTACCGGTAGGTCACCATTTTTTATTAATTATGGGATAAATCCTCATTTTGGCGAGTTCTCGCGTATTGATTCTGGTTGCCCGGGGGCTGAGGACGGGATTAGTCGTCTCAGGAATCTCTGGTCGAAAGTTCGACAAAATATTTCCAGGGCTCAGGAAAGTATAAACATTTTGCGGATAAAAAAAGGGACTCTGTTCAGATTTTGCGATGTGGAGATAAGGTTTGGCTTTCTACACGGAACATAAGTCTCCGAATACCTTCCGCTAAACTAGGGCCTAAATTTATTGGCCCTTACGAAGTCATAAAGGTGGTTAACCCGGTAGCCTATCGCCTTCGTCTCCCTCCCTCTTTGAAACTCCATAATGTATTTTATAGGTCCTTACTTAAACCCCTGGGGTCAGTGAGGGAAGATACAGACGCCGTGCTGTTCCTTTGCCAGTTATGGTTGATGGGCATATGGAGTTCGAAGTACAACACATTGTGGCCTCCAGGCGGGTTCAGGGATCTCTGCAGTATCTGGTACATTGGAAGGGGTATGGTCCGGAGGATCGGTCTTGGGTGCCAGCCACATCGGTTCACGCTAATCGTTTGGTTCGTGCATTCCATGCCCGTCATCCTGATAAGCCTGGGGGTCGGAGGCCCCCCGTTGAAAGGGGGGTACTGTCATGGTTTGCTGAGTTTGTGGGAAAAGGTAGGTTAAGGGTTAATTTGGATGGCCTCACTCTGGGATTCTGGGAGGCTTCTTATAGCCTCATTGTGGGGCCATTCCTGGTCGCTTATACTTTGACCCTTGGCCGAGTGTGTGTGACCCTGTGTTTTGTGCTTGTGATTCTTTATGCTTGCTTGGTTTTGACTTGGTTCTGTTCCCGTTACGAGTTCTGCCTGCCCTCCTGTACTGCGTTGCTATCTCGTGTATGACCTCTTGCCTTTGTCCTGACAATTCTCTGCTTATCCCTCCTGTACTGCGTTGCTATCTTGTGTATGACTCCTGGCTTATGTTCTGACTATTCTCTGCTCGCCCCTTCTGTACTGCGCCGTCCTCTCCGTGTATGACCCCCATTTGTCTGACCTGAGTTTCCCTATTCACTAATCCAGGGTCCCTGTAAAGTTCTGCACTCACCTCCAGTAGCAGAACGCTAGGCCCCGCCCCCTGTGGTCACATGATCGCAGGTCCTTTTGCTTACTGCTACTCTCACCACGCTGCTCTGGTCCCGTCTTCCGGAGCCCCCCCTGCGGCATCTGACCCCGGGCCCTTCTACAGTGTGGGTGAGTCACCCTGCTCAGCCGTGGCAGTTCGCTGGCGCTGACAGGGTCGTTACACTCACCTTCCGGCGGCCCCCGCAGCCTTCCCGCCTTCAGCGATGCTCCCGGCAACTCCCGGTCCCAAGAGTCCTTTGCGAGAATCACCCAGATGGCGTAGCGGTCTCGCGTGATGCTACGTCATCGGGGTGATTTGTCGCAATGCATCCTTGGGACCGGGAGTTGCCGGGAGCATCGCTGAAGGCGGAAAAGCTGCGGGGCCGCCGGAAGGTGAGAATATCACTATTTATTATTTTTTTTATTATTTTTACAATAGATCTTTTTACTATTGATGCGACATAGGCAGCATCAATAGTAAAAAGTTGGTCACACGTGTCAAACACTATGTTTGACTCGTGTGACCAACCTGTCAATCAGTTTTCCAAGCGATGCTACAGATCGCTAGGAAAACGCTAGCATTCTGCAAGCTAACTACGCTTGCAAAACGCTATTATTCTGGCGGGAATACGCATACAAAAAAAGTGCGTATTTCCCACGGGAGAAGTGCGGGATTGCCGCGGAAATTTCCGCGGCAATTCCGCAACGTGTGAACTTAGCCTAAGGAGAGGAAATGAAGCTTACGAAGCGGGAAAGAGAGTCTGTAGAATCAGAATAGGAGGGAACCTGAAGCTGGCAGCAGCTTGTCCCCAGACAGAGAAAGTTAAATAAGAAGGAACAGAGAGAGAAGCTTCTGGAAGGACAGAAGGGATCCTAGGGGCACAGAGAGTGAGTAATTCATCCGTGGGGCCCGATCCAATAATGGAGGGACCAGGTCGCAGAAGGGACACCAGTCCCTAGCCTAGAGGAGAACTCTAAGACTCAGCTAGCAAGCCGGAGGCAGTGGTATCTTTAGGTGCCTCAGCTACAGAACCGCAGTTATCTTCTCCAAAAAGGTAGCCATAAGGGATCAAGGAGACGCAGAGAGGACGTCATTTGACAAGGTCCACAGCTAAAGGCTTGGGACACTGATTGTGAGGTGTTGGACAGGAAGGAAAGGTGGAAAGTCAGCACAGTGAGACGACTGAGGAAGGAACATATTGAAAGGAGTCCTGGAATGGTGTCTTCTGATCTACCTGGGAGATTGCTGAGCCCCTCACCTGGAGGACACGGCACTAAGCGAGCACCAGTGAACACCAGAACTGTGAGTAAAGCTTTGGAAACTGCATCCCGCTGTGTCCTCTAATCATTCCTGCGTCACCCATCCAACACTGCTACATCTACCAACATTACCATCTACTTCATCCTACATCTGCCCTGGGATTAAGCTCTGCCTGAGGAGAGCTATACCAACTCTGCTGCATCACCACCAATCCCAGAGGATCTGCACTGCAGCGCTGGTCACTTCTGACCAGAAACCACAGGTGGTGTCACAAACACTCTATTACAAACTCTATTATCCCTTGTAAATATTCCCCTTTTATTGGACGCCAAGGGCCACGGACCAGGTCACTGCCGCTGTGACACTTCCCCCTTTAATAAGCGGCCCGATATCGAGTACCCCACTGCCCTGAGTGGCGACCCAACTTGGTGTTGCGAACAGGATATCCAAGCCCGGTATCTTCGGGTCCTGTGTGCCTATTTTGAACTGTCTGTTGTGCTAGAGACTTTGCTGAAAGTTTTGTACAACTGCTGCCATACTTACACCACGAGGCGCACAAGGAGAATAAGGGTGTGCCGTCGTGAGTGGGACCCTACAGTAAGGCGCGAAAATCATGGCCACCCACTCTAAGTGTTACTGTACATGGAGAACTTGTCCATCAGCCAGTGAGATCTGCCTACTGATTGTAGATGGTGGGAAAAGAAGGAAAAAGAAGCCCAGTCCCCAGAAGAAAGAGAGAGAAAATGCGAACGAGGTGCAGCAGGACAACTAACTAGCAAGATGGTGACTGGTGGTGACCCGGGCAGTGGAGGAGCAGAGGAGAGCTTTTTCTGTGGGCAAAGTCAAGACCTGGACCCACCAGCTGCCAAAGCCCAGAGCTGCTAGACCTCAAAGTGGAGAAGCTAAGTCGGCAACTACTGGGGATGCAGGTGACTGCAATGGATAAGTGACTGATGTCCTTACCTGTCAAGCAGCCGCTGGAGCCGCCATGTCCCATCTGGTAACCCGCCACACCGGTCCCCGCAGAGGAGGAACTCAGCACTGGAACAACATCATCGGCAGGTAAAGACACCGACCCTTCCCTGGTAACCAAAGCACCCCTGCTAGGCCCATTACCCGCGCCTCCACCTCGCGAACCCGGCCGGTCTCACGCATCCCTGGATTGGAATTGGGCGTCCGACCTGGAGGACTGGTTTGGAGCCATACCCTAGCTCACACACGTGGCGGAGCAAGTGTACGTGGAGCGCGTGGTCTATCGCTGAACCCACCAGAGGACCGATCTCACGGGGTTCCTGGGCCAGCAAGCAGAGGGGAGTAACCTGGAGGTCCTGACCTGGGGGAAGTATAGCCAGCAACTCACCCACCAGTGGGAGCGGGAGGAACAGCAACAGCAGGCCCTGCAGTGAGCTCAGGACGAGTAGGACCAGGCTGCCAAGAAGCAGGCCCACAAAGCTCGGCGGGAAGACCAGGGGCCCCTGCGGCAAGACAACATGGTGGACTTCTGGCTGAAGGGAGGCTAGGGATTCATCAAAGAACCCAACCTGCTGGCAGAAGTATTTGTCAACCGGTGGGACGTGGAATCCCACCTCCTGGAAGGGCACCCGGATAGGGACCTATACCCGGGGGACTGCGTGACCTACACCCGACATTGGGATGTCAAGGCTGGTAAGCCCTTAACGTTCAGATGCACAGGCCCACCGCCGCTGAGCAGGGAACTGTCAGCAGGAAGCCCCCACCAACGCCCATGCCACCTCAGACTGGAGACACCATCCCTCAGCCAAGGCTCATCTCTGTAAGGAGCGCCAGCATGCAGACACTCGTGGCAGGACACTACCTAATGGTGCATGCCACCTTGTTGGTTGCACCAGGTGTGGCCACAATATACGACTTTACCCAGGCATGGGAGCAGCCAGCACCAGGTGCTGTCTTCAGAAAGGAGTAAAAAAAGTAATTACAGAATTACATTTAAATGACTGTACATAGTTTGGAAAGTTGAAGTTAACCCAGTAGGACTCTAACATTTGCACCCAACACACACTATAGGAGCCCGGCAACCCGGAACGTACACTACGGGAGGATGGTCTCATCCCAGGCTGGGTAGGAAAGAGTGTGAACAGGTGGGTGGAGAGAGTAAGAAGGAGAGGAAATGAAGCTTAGGAAGTGAGAAAAAGAGTCTGTAGAATCAGAATAGATAGGAGGGGACCTGGAGCTGGTAGCAGCTTGTCCCCAGACAAAGTTAGATAAGAAGGAACAAAGAGAGAAGCTTCTGGAAGGACAGAAGAGTTCCTAGGGGCACGGATAGTGAGTAATCAATTCTTGGGGCCAGATCCAAAAGTGGAGAGACCAGGTCGCAGAAGGGACACCGGCCCCTAGCCTAGTGGAGAACTTTAAGACTCAGCTAGCAAGCCGGAGGCAGTGGCATCTTTAGGTGCCTCAGCTACAGAACCGCAGTTATCTTCTCTGAAATTGTAGCCATAAGAGAACAAGGAGACGCAGAGA
Organism: Oophaga sylvatica; assembly: GCA_033576555.1. NCBI lineage: Eukaryota > Metazoa > Chordata > Amphibia > Anura > Dendrobatidae > Oophaga > Oophaga sylvatica. The sequence continues at coordinate 480,831,724 of JARQOD010000001.1, read as the reverse complement.
GGACGTCATACAATAAGGTCTGTGGCTACTTGCTTGGGACAATGATTGCGAGGTGTTGGACAGGAAGTAAAGGTGGAAAGTCAGCACAGTGAGACGACTGAGGAAGGAACATATTGAAAGGAGTCCTGAAAAGGTATATCCTGATTTACCTGGGAGTTTGCTGAGCCCCTCATCTAGAGGACACGGCACTAAGCAGGCACCTGTGCTCAACAGAACTGTGAGTAAAGCTTTGGAAACTGCATCCCACTGTGTCTTCTAATCATTCCTGCGTCACCCATCCAACACTGCTACATCTACCAATGTTACCATCTGCTTCATCCTACATCTGCCCTGGGATTAAGCTCTGCTTGTGGAGAGCTAAACCAACTCTGCTGCATCACCACCAGTCCCAGAGGATCTGCACTGCAGCGCTGGTCACCTCTGACCAGAAACCAAAGGTGGCGTCACGAACACTCTATTACAAATTTTATTATCCCTTGTAAATATTCCCCTTTTATTGGACGCCCAAGGCCACGGACCGGGTCACTGCTGCTGTGACACTTCCCCCTTTAAGAAGCGGCCCGGTACCGAGTACTCCACTGCCTTGGCGGGTGATTCATATATATATATACAGTACAGACCAAAAGTTTGGACACACCTTCTCATTCAATGATTTTTCTGTATTTTCATGACTATGAAAATTGTAGAATCACACTGAAGGCATCAAAACTATGTGGAATTACATGTGGAATTATACATTACACTTTACAAAAAGTGTGAAACAACTGAAAATATGTCTTATATTCTAGGTTCTTCAAAGTAGCCACATTTTGCTTTGATTACTGCTTTGCACGCAGAAAAGGTGAACGGATGGACTCTACATGCCTGGTTCCCACCGTGAAGCATGGAAGAGGTGGTGTGATGTGTGGGGTGCTTTGCTGGTGACACTGTTGAGGATTTATTCAAAATTGAAGGCATACTGAACTAGCATGGCTACCACAGCATCTTGCAGCAGCATGCTATTCCATCTGGTTTGCGTATAGTTGGACCACCATTTATTTTTCAACAGGACAATGACCCCAAACACACCTCCAGGCTGTGTAAGGGCTATTTGACCAAGGAGGAGAGTGATGGGATGCTACGCCAGATGACCTGGCCTCCACAGTCACCAGACCTGAACCCATTCGAGATAGTTTGGGGTGAGCTGGACTGCTCACCGCTTCAATTTTGAATAAATCCCCAACAGTGTCACCAGCAAAGCACCCCCACACCATCACACCACCTCCTCCATGCTTCACCACCACCTCCTGCTGACTTCAACTCAAAAATATATCACGTATCTGTACATTCCTCAAGCAAAAATCTGCAAAAACCCTAGTCCATGCCCTCATCATCTCCCGCCTCGACTACTGCAACCTCCTGCTCTGTGGCCTCCCCTCTAACACTCTTGCACCCCTCCAATCTATTCTAAACTCTGCTGCCCGACTAATCCACCTGTCCCCCCCGCTATTCCCCAGCCTCTCCCCTCTGAAAATCCCTGCACTGGCTCCCCATTACACAAAGACTCCAGTTCAAAACCCTAATCATGACATACAAAGCCATCCACAACCTGTGTCCTCCATACATCTGTGACCTCGTCTCCCGGTACCTACCTGCACGCAACCTCCGATCCTCACAAGATCTCCTTCTCTACTCCCTTTTTATCTCCTTTTCCCACAATCACATACAAGATTTCTCCCGCGCATCCCCCCTACTCTGGAACTCTCTACCACAACATATCAGACTCTCGCCTACCATGGAAACCTTCAAAAAGAACCTGAAGACCTACCTCTTCCGACAAGCCTACAACCTGCAGTAACCACAGATCCACCAAACCGCTGCACAACCAGCTCTACCCTCGCCTACTGTATCCTCACCCATCCCTTGTAAATTGTGAGCCCTCACGAGCAGGGTACTCTCTCCTACTGTACCAGTCGTAACTTGTATTGTCTAAGATTACTGTACTTGTATTTATTATGTATACCCCACCTCACATGTAAAGCGCCATGGATTAAATGGCGCTATAATAATAAATAATAATAAATAATAATAATAATGTAGAGTCCATCCGTTAACCTTTTCTGCGTGCAAAAGCAGTAATCAAAGCAAAAGGTGGCTACTTTGAAGAACCTAGAATATAAGACATATTTTCAGTTGTTTCACACTTTTTTGTAAATTGTAATGTATAATTCCACATGTGTTAATTCATAGTTTTGATGCCTTCAGTGTGATTCTACAATTTTCACAGTCATGAAAATACAGAAAAATCATTGAATGAGAAGGTGTGTCCAAACTTTTGGTCTGTACTGTATATGTATATATATATATATATACAGTACAGACCAAAAGGAGGTCTTGAAAAAGACCTATGGAGGTCGAAACGTCGCATCTGGCAAAATAAAGACATGAATTGATCTTCACCTGATTGGTATGCTGTTCTTCATTTATTATTTGATCTACAATTTTCACAGTCATGAAAATACAGAAAAATAGTTGAATGAGAAGGTGTGTCCAAACTTTGGTCTGTACTATATATATATATATATATATATGTAAGGGTCTGCGGAACGCACCAAATATTTGATGTAGAGAGGTGCGTTCGCAGCCCGGGTCCACCGTGCAGGCGGAGCCTGCTGCTGGTAAAATGGCGCGAGAAGCGAACTCTGTTATCCCGCAGAGTCGCCAAAATAAATGCCGTAACGCGCGGTGGCAATATGTGCGAACTCTGTTATTCCACAGAGCTGCTAGAAGGAGTGCCGCAGTGCTATATGGCGATGTGTGCGAACTCACTAAACACAACTGAGTCGCAAAGTAAACACGCTAGGGCGCTGTCTAGCGTTGAAAGTGAACCCTATTACATCACAGAGCCGCTGAGAAAAAGTTCTGTGTCCTGTTAGGCATCCAGGTACACAGTTAAATGCTAAGCGAACTTAGAACGTGATCATGCACTAATGTCCTCGTGGGAGTCACCCGCAATCTATGGCGTCTGAACGCCAGACCCTGAATACGGCAATCAAACTCCTCACCGGTTATGCCGGTAATCTAGGGCATCTAGGACACCGACCCTGACCAGCTAGCATAGCAAACTCCTCACCGATTAAGTCGGTATTCTAGGGGCTTATTTCAGCCGGTCCCTAACCACACACACGCATGACCACACTGGCGCAAAGCATATAATGGTTGATACTAGCGCATGGCGGCTCAGCATTGCCACCCTTTTATAATAACAGCTACAGGACCTGCCAGAAACAAGGACCAATGAAACTTGTTCCAGAACTCCAGTAGTCACAGGACCTTCCTGGCAGACCAATAGGAGCTGCTGAAGTACCTGAGCACGTGACCCCCGATCTCCAATGAGAGATCTCACCCTGGGCATGCTCAGAAGGGAAAACGCAGGACTTTGTCCCAAAGACGTCTGCTCCAGCACTGGCTATAATAGCAGATCCAGGAGAGGCAGCAGCAAAGTCACTGCACAGTACTGGAATGGGCAAGACGCTGGGACCTACGTCTCTGCTGAGCAGGCTCCACTGCGGCCCGGAGATGAATGGGAGACCGCAGTGGGACTGGTTCGAGACTCCCCTTGTGCAGCAGCGGGAACTCGAACCCTAACATTACCCCCCCTCCTAGGGCCCCCCTCTTTGGGCCACGCTGCGCTCAAAGGCAGCGATGAGCTGCGGAGCCTGAACACGCTCAGAGCTCCCATGACCTATCTCAAGCCCATAATCCACCAAATAAAACTTTTTGCCACGTACCACCTTGCACCCCAGGATAGCATTCACTTCATAATCGTCCGTAGATGAATCCGATGTCCCGGCAGATGACTCGGAAAACCGGGACAAGTATACGGGTTTCAGGAGGGAGACATGGAATGTGTCGGTGATACCCAGGCGTGGCGGAAGGGCTAACCGGTAGACCACAGGATTGACCTGTTCAAGGACCTTGAAGGGACCCAAGAAGCGAGGTGCGAACTTAGTGGACTCTACACGCAGCCTGATGTTATGGGCGGAGAACCACACTAAATCGCCACGGGCAAAAGTCGGAGCGGGGCGCCGATGTGCGTCGGCGGATGACCTCATTCTCTCCTTGGAGGCCTGAACGGCATACTGAGTGCGGTCCCAAATGTCCCGTGCCTCCACAGCCAAGTCTGCCACCCTGGAGTCGGCGGAAGACACGGGCATAGGTACAGAAACCCACGGGTGCTGACCGTAATTAAGGAGAAATGGGGTTTGTCCAGTGGAATCAGCCACAATGTTGTTTAATGCAAACTCCGCCCATGGTAACAAGGATGCCCAGTCATCCTGCCTAGCTGAAACAAAATGTCGCAGATATGTGACCAAGGTCTGGTTGGCCCTCTCTACCAACCCATTAGTCTCGGGATGATAAGCAGAGGAGAGATTTAACTCAACACTGAGAAGGCGACAAAGCTCTCTCCAGAACCGAGATGCAAACTGGGGACCCCGATCGCTGACAATTTTGTCCGGCATACCGTGTAAGCGGAAGATATGTTTGATAAACAGTGTCGCCAAGGCCCGTGCAGAAGGTAACGGGTAGCGGCACCAAGTGCACCATTTTAGAGAAGTGATCGGTGATAACCCATATGATGGTACACCCACGAGATTTGGGCAAGCCTACCACAAAGTCCATCGCGACCATTTCCCAAGGCCTGTCTGCCACCGGCAATGGGTAAAGTAACCCAGCTGGTCGTTGACGAGGGGACTTATTTTTGGCACAGGAGACACATGCCCGAATATAATCTCCAACGTCCCGGACCATATGCGGCCACCAGTATGTCCTCGCGAGTAGCTCAGATGTCCTTTTTTTCCCAAAATGTCCACCCACCCTGGACGAATGGGCCCAAGACAGAACCTCCGTCGCAAATTAGATGGTACAAAGGTCTTGCCCGGAGGGACAGACTCTAGCGAGACCGGAGCTACAGTTCTCAGGCTCTCCGAAGGGACAATAAGCCGTGGCTCCCCCTCCTCCTCCTCAGAAGACACAACGGAGCGAGAGAGAGCGTCAGCTCGAATGTTCTTCTCTCCCGACAGAAAATGGAGGGTGAAGTGAAATCGGGAGAAAAACAAGGACCATCTGGCCTGACGGGAATTTAGCTGCTGGGCAGTCTGTAAATACACCAGATTTTTGTGGTCCGTGAAGACTTGGAAGGGAAAGCGAGCCCCCTCCAACAGATGTCTCCACTCTGAGAAGGCCAACTTCATTGCTAGCAACTCCTTGTCCCCGATGGAATAATTCCTCTCCGATGGTGTGAAGGTCTTGGAGAAAAAGAAGCATGGATGCTTCCGACATTGAGCATCATTTTGGAAGAGGACTGCTCCAGCACCAACGGACGAGGCATCCACCTCCAATATAATGGCTTATCAACATCGGGGCGATGTAGGATGGGAGGCTAGCGAAATGGGACTTAATAGAGGTGAAGGCCTTGGAACCTCTTCAGACCACAATTTGGGATTTGCTCCCGTTTTGGTGAGGGCAACCACGGGAGCTACCAAAGTTGAGAAGTGAGGGATAAACTGGCGGTAGTAATTAATGAACCCCATAAAGCGCTGCACCGCCTTCAAAGAATAGGCTTCTTGCCAGTCCATCACTGCCTGTAGTTTGGCAGGATCCATAGCCAATCCCTGGGCGGAGATGATATAGCCCAGGAAAGGTAAGGACTCCTGCTCAAACACACATTTCTCCAACTTTGCGTAGAGGGAATTTGCCCGTAAGAGGTCGAAGACTCTGCAGACATCTCTCCGGTGGGAGTCAATATCTGGGGAAAAGATGAGAATATCATCCAGATAGACTACGACTGAGGTGGAGAGCATATCCCGGAAGATGTCATTAACAAAGTCTTGGAAGACGGCTGGGGCATTACAGAGCCCGAAGGGCATCACCAGATATTCATAGTGCCCGTCTCTGGTATTAAAAGCCGTCTTCCATTCGTCCCCCTCACGGATGCGAATCAGGTTATAAGCACCCCGCAGATCTAATTTCGTAAATACCCTTGCCCCCCGTAGCCTATCAAATAGCTCAGAAATCAGTGGCAACGGGTATTTATTCTTAACGGTGATGGCATTAAGACCCCTGTAATCATGCATGGACGTAATTCTCCGTTCTTCTTCTGCACAAAGAAGAACCCCGCCCCTGCAGGTGACACTGCCTTCCTAATGAATCCTCTTGCCAGGTTCTCCTGAATATATTGGGACATAGCCTCCGTCTCCGGGAGAGAAAGGGATAGACCCGTCCCGAGGAGGTTCTGCTCCAGGCAAGAGGTCAATAGGACAGTCATAAGGACGGTGAGGTGGAAGGACTTCTGCAGCCTTTTTGGAGAATACGTCTGCATATGACCAGTAGTATTTAGGAAGTGAAGTAAGATCTGCGGGCATCTCTGTAGTTGCCACCTGAATGCATTCCCTCATACATCTGCCTTTACATGACTCACCCAACCCAATATCCTCCCAGAGTTCCACTCAATGTGTGGGGAGTGGAAACGGAGCCAGGGCATCCCTAACAAAATCTCATCTATTCCCTCGGGAATGACAAAGTGAGATAATCCCCTGATGGGAAGGGGACATTGACAACGTGAAAGGGATGGTCTGATGTGTGATTGGGATGAAGGCAGTGTCGACCCATTCACTACTCGAACAGTCACGGGTTTGGCGAGCATCACCAGATGGAGAGCAAGGTAGAAGACATGAAGTTTCGTTCGGCTCCAGAATCCACACAAAGCGTGACTGTTAAAGTGGATGAGCTAAAATTGATTGTCCCCCTAAAGGACAACTTGGAGGCGTGTACTGCTGTGTCTAGTGAACCCCCTCCAATGGTTACTAGACGCGGTCGCTTTCCCGACCGCCGTGGATATTTATTAGCAAAATGCCCTATTTGTTGGCAAGCATTACAAATCACAGATACTCGAGCGGCCCGAGACTTAGGTCTCACTCGAGAAATCTCCATGGCCTCAGGGAAATCGGACGCCTGAATGGAAGATTTAAGAGGTCTGGCGAAGGTGGGTGTCAGCCGGAACATCTGCCTACACTGGGCCCGCTCCAACCTCCGCTCATTAAAACGGAGGTCGATGCGGGTAGATATGGTAATGAGCTCCTCCAGTGTGGCAGGAATCTCCCTGGTGGACAAGGCGTCCTTCACATGGTCTGCCAGTCCCCTCCAGTACACGGGTATAAGGACTTTATCTGGCCAGTCCAGCTCAGAGACCAGAGTCCGAAATTGGACGGCAAACTGGCTGACCATGGATGAACCCTGGGTGATAGCCAACAGTTGAAGAGCCGTATCGTGGGTGACGCGAGGTCCTAAAAAGACCTGTTTCAGAGTGTCCAAGAAGAGAGGAGCACTCTGCACCACACGATCATCGCGCTCCCACAACGGCGTTGCCCACTCCAACGCCCTGCCCGACAAAAGGGAAATGATAAAACCCATTTTCACCTGCTCCGTGGGAAAACGTGCAGCCAGAAGCTCTAGATGTATGGAGCACTGACTGACGAAACCCCGACATTGTTTACTGTCACCAGTAAACTTGTCTGGAAGTGGGAGGCGGGAAATAGTCAGAGCAGGGGTGGCAGAGGACAAACTGGCGGCGGCCACACTAGCAGCCTGAACCGCGACTGCGGTAACATCCACAGCTGAGGTTGTGCGCTCTAGAGTCGCCAACCTACCCTCCAGCTGCTGGATATACCGCTGCAGACGCTGGTCGTCCACCATTTTACCAGCCAGACCCTGGCGCTAGTATTATGTAAGGGTCTGCGGAACGCACCAAATATTTGATGTAGAGAGGTGCGTTCGCAGCCCGGGGTCCACCGTGCAGGCTGAGCCTGCTGCTGGTAAAATGGCGCGAGAAGCGAACTCTGTTATCCCACAGAGTCGCCAAAATAAATGCCGTAACGCGCTGTAGCAATAAGTGCGAACCCTGTTATTCCACAGAGCCGCTAGAAGGAGTGCCGCAGTGCTATATGGCGATGTGTGCGAACTCACTAAACACAACTGAGTCGCAAAGTAAACACGCTAGGGCACTGTCTAGCGTTGATAGCGAACCCTGTTACATCACAGAGCCGCTGAGAAAAAGTTCTGTGTCCTGTTAGGCATCCAGGTTAAATGCTAAGCGAACTTAGAACGTGATCATGCGCTAATGTCCTTGCGGGAGTCACCCGCAATCTATGGCATCTGAACGCCAGACCCTAAATACGGCAATCAAACTCCTCACCGGTTATGCCGGTAATCTAGGGCATCTAGGACACCGACCCTGACCAGCTAGCATAGCAAACTCCTCACCGATTAAGTCGGTATTCTAGGGGCTTATTTCAGCCGGGTCCCTAACCACACACACGCATGACCACACTGGCGCAAAGCATATAATGGTTGATACTAGCGCATGGCGGCTCAGCATTGCCACCCTTTTATAATAACAGCTACAGGACCTGCCAGAAACAAGGACCAATGAAACTTGTTCCAGAACTCCAGTAGTCACAGGACCTTCCTGGCAGACCAATAGGAGCTGCTGAAGTACCTGAGCACGTGACCCCCGATCTCCAATGAGAGATCTCACCCTGGGCATGCTCAGAAGGGGAAACGCAGGACTTTGTCCCAAAGACATCTGCTCCAGCACTGGCTATAATAGCAGATCCAGGAGAGGCAGCAGCAAGTCACTGCACAGTACTGGAATGGGCAAGACGCTGGGACCTACGTCTCTGCTGAGCAGGCTCCACTGCGGCCGGAGATGAATGGGAGACCGCAGTGGGACTGGTTCGAGACTCCCCTTGTGCAGCAGCGGAACTGAACCTACATTATATAATATATATATATATATATATATTCACTGCTCAAAAAAATTAAGGGAACACTCAAATAACACATCCTAGATCTAAATGAATGAAATATTATCATTGAATACTTTGTTCTGTACAAAGTTGAATGTGCTGTCAACATAATCACACAAAAATCATCAATGGAAATCAAATATTTGAACCAATGGAGGCCTGGATTTGGAGAGACCCCAAAATGAAAGTGGAAACACGTCAAAATGAAAATCAAAACAAGCCAAAATTAAAGTGGAAACAAGTCAAAATGATGCTCAGCATCGTGTGTGGCCTCCAAGTGCCTATATAACCTCCCTACAATGCCTGGGTATGCTCCTGATGAGGTTACGGATGTTCTCCTGAGGGATCTCCTCCTAGACCTGGACTAAAGCATCTGTCAACTCCTGAGCAGCCACCCCACACCATTAGTGACCCACTGCCAAACCGGTCATGCTGAAGGATATTGCAGGCAGCAAGTTCACACTCCGCAAATGTGACAGAGTCTGGAGATGCCGGTTTGGCAGTAGGTCAGTAATGGTGTGGGGTGGCATTTCTTTGGAGGGCCCACAGCCCTCCATGTGCTTTCCAGAGGTAGCCTGACTGCCATTAGGTACCGAGATGAGATCCTCAGAACCCTTTGAGACCATATGCTGGTGCGGTTGGCCCTGGGTTCCTCCTAATGTAGGACAATGCCAGACCTTATGTGGTTGGAGTGTGTCAGCAGTTCCTGCAAGATGAAGGCTTTGAAGCTATGGCTTTGGCTTGCCCTTTCCCAAGACCTGAATCTGATTGAGTACATCTGGGACAGCATGTCTCACTCCATCCACCAACGTCACTTTGCACCACTGACTGTCCAGGAGTTGACGGATGCTTTAATCCAGGTCTCAGGGGAGATCCCTCAGGAGAACATCCGCAACCTCATCAGGAGCATGCCCAGGCGTTGTAGGGAGGTCATACACAATACTGAGCATCATTTTGACTTGTTCCCACTTTAATTTTGTCTTGTTTTGATTTTCATTTCGACTTATTTCCACTTTCATTTTGGGGGACTCTCCAAATCCAGGCCTCCATTGGTTAATAAATTTGATTTCCATTGATCATTTTTGTGTGATTTTGTTGTCAGCACATTCAACTTTATACAGAACAAAGTATTCAATGAGAATATTTCATTCATTTAGATCTAGGATGTGTTATTTGAGTGTTCCCTTTATTTTTTTGAGCAGTGTATAATACTTCCCCTTGTGTATAAAAAATAAACTACAAAATACTGCTCCTATGTACAAGAATACAACTGCTATAATACTACTCCTATATACAAGAACATAACTACTATAATACTGCTCCCTATGTACAAGGATATAACTACAATAATATTGCCCCTATTTACAATAATATAACTACTATAATACTTTACTTATGTTCAAGAATATAACTGCTATAATATACAGGAGTATAACTACTATAATACTGCTCCTACGTACAAGAATATGACTACTATAATACTGCTCCTATGTACAAGAATATAACTACTATAATACTGCCCCTATGTACAAGAATATAACTACTATAATACTGCTCATATATACAGGAGTATAACTACTATAATACTGCTCTCTATGTACAGGAATATAACTACTATAATACTGCCCCCTATGTACAAGAATATGACTACTCTAAGTCTGCCCCTTATGTACAAGAATATAACTGCTATAATACTACCCCCTATGTACAAGAATATAAATTCTATAATACTGCTCCTATGTACAAGAATATTAATACTATAGTAGAATACAGTATTACAGTAGTTATACGTCCAGGCCAAAGAGAAAAAAATAGGGGGCACTCTGTGATGCAGTAAAACAATCCTTTCTTTATTCAATGCAAGTAGTACATGGATGAAGCTTCTGATCGAACGCGAAACGGCCATCGTCCTCTGCTGTACCTGCTCCCCTGCATCCATGTGCTACTTGTATTGAATAAAGAAAGGAACATGTTACTGCATCACGGCGTGCAACCTATTTTTTCCTTTTTGGCCTGGACTTTGTGCGACGCTGATCGTTTAAAGTGTTGCACCTGGGATTTTGCAAGCCGTTCACTGCTGGTCCACCGAGTAAGCTTGGAGAGTTATGTTGTAATAATAATAATCTTCAATTTTATAGCGCCTTATATAGCTCTTTACAGTCTAAAAGTTGATTGGTGCTGATTTTCCTTATTTTTCACATTATAGTAGTTACATTCTTGCACATAGGTGCAGAATAGTGATGAGCGAGCTTACTCGCAACTGCTCGATACTCGATCAAGCATTGGAGTGTTAGGGCACGCTCGTTTTTCGATTAAGCATCGCGGCTGTTCATGTACCATGCTTTAGTCCTCGCCCAGCATGTTTGGGATCTGTTAGACAGCCAATGAACATGCAGTGATTGCCCACCATGCACGGCAATGCCTTAGACATGTTGGCTATTGGCATTACTATGATTGGCAAGACTGAATGAGAAAAATAGTATCTTATATAACGCCATCCCCTCCGCTCCTTACAGTCACCCATCTTGTATCTTCAAATCGCCATCACGAGCGCTGAAATCTACGGGATTCTCATGCTGGGGCTTCCAGCTTTCATGAGGGCCTATGGATTGATTTGTGCATGCATGCAAAGTTACAGTCTATTACAATATATGAATATAGATGTGCCATGCCCTGTCTAGGGAAAAAAACTTTACAAAAATAAATATTATTCTGACATACATTTAGTTTAATAATTAATAAAAAAAACTACAAATCCCTTTTGAATGTGTGTGGTCTTGCCTAGTAGAAATCAACTTGGCCACCACCAAATGAAAGAGACTCCCTGGACCTATTCGTTTAGTCTATGCTCCTCTTAAGGCAGCTCTTCACCTGATCACCGATTCAATGGCAAATAGAGTATATTTACTTAGAAAATTGGTGACGTGTTCAATACTTAGTTCACCCGCTGTATACATTTACTATGAACCAGTCATTTCTTTTATTTCTTTATCTTAAAAATATCAAACTTTGACAAGGGAAGTTCTCAGTCAAGCAGGACATCCTCAATGGAGGGTTAGATGAATCCTACTAAAAGAATGAACAGACACCACTTAGCTGGTATGGCTGGGGTCACACACAAGGTCTAAAAAATCAGGCCGTTTTACTCGGTCGATTATCGCACAAAAGTTTCATGAACATTGCTCCGTCTGTCATCCGATTCTACTGAGATGATGCAATTTAGTCGCATCTGAGCGTACGTTTCACATCCGATTGACATCCGACTTGCGAGATTTTGTCGGTGGCTAGCAATACCGACATATAATGGATCCAAATGAATAGTTTTTAAATCACAAAAGAAAGAATAGATATATACACATATATATATATTAAACCAAAGAAAGAAAGGAGCATAGGTCTTATTACAAAAAATATCAAAATTTATTTATTAAAGTTTAAAATGCCAACAATAAAGGCCCAAAACAGAGGTATAACGAGGAAAAGCTGTCGGTATAAGAGACAGCAACAGACTAATACATCGCCAGGGTAGGATTCAAATGTGAGGCCAGCATATCAATATAGTCATATAACATGGATAGTTCCAAAATTGTCTATTGCGTAGGCTCCACAAAGTATATAGTAACAAATCATGTATCCTGCTTACCCATATTGTAAGGCTGAGTCTGTGCGTCTCTCAGGAGCTGACCCCTCTGACGCGCGTTTCGCGGTTGTGCTTTCTCAAAAAGGGGGACAGTTAATGTCATAACCCCAGGGCGTTTTATATGTTATGACAGTCCAGATAATGTCGGTCTAATCGGGCGCACATGTTCACCGCATCACACGCCACAAAAGTACCTCCCCCTCTCCCGGCAGTCGGTGCATCGCTAGCATGAGGCGAAAAAATCGCCGTGTGACGTCATCGTTATGCGCACGATGCAGTGAAGACGGCCGTAGAAGGTAAGGAGATGGCATGGTGCAGGGCGCATGCGCGCGCCACCGTATCCATCATGCTGGAGACCATGTAGGCAGACATCTTACAAGTGATCATATCAAAATATGCAATTTACAAACTTATCGCAAAAAGAAGAAAAAAAGAAAATGTGACACTTACAAAGAAATATATATATATATATATATAATATATAATAATACGCTAACGTGATAGTGATAAAGTGCATATAATTGTCACGCTATACTGCGATAAACTCAAAAAATATATAAATAATAAATAATACATAGAAAAATAATATAAAACAAATCGGTACCATCTTATAAAAAGGTGTATATGTGCAAGAAAAGAAAATAATAAAGTGAAAAATATATCTACAATAATCATAATCTAATGTTGTCTGCCAAAGATGAGTCCATACGGATATTTCATGAGTAGTGTTGAGCATTCCGATACCGCAAGTATCGGGTATCGGCCGATATTCGCGTTATCGGAATTCCGATACTTAATTCCGATACTTTTTCCATATCGTATACCGGAATCGGAAGTTCCCATAATTCTTTGAGAGGCAATGTGATTTTAGTCAGCCAATGAGGAATCCTACGAAGTGTGGGCACATCCTGTAATGCTGCGGTCATCTTAACTAATGGCATGGCTGTGATTGGCTGCTGAAATGATGTCAGAATGCACTATAAAAGGCGCCGCCGCCATTTTAGCGTCACTGTGCTGTGAACTCAGTAAGGGACAGAACGCTACTCTGCTCACTCTGAGGGACAGTTAGATATTGCGATTTTGTGTACTACTGTGCTTGAGGCAGGCTAGTTTACCAACCGCTGTGTAAAGCTTCATTTTGCCAGTGTTGTTTTAACAGCTCTGTGCAAGGTGTGTGTGTGTGAAAGTGCAGGTGACGCTGCAGTTTGCTCTGCATCCACCGCTGTTTGTAGGCATCTGCACGTGTCACTGACTCTTTTTTTTTTTTTTATTTAGTGGAATTGGTGCAGCTCCATTATATTAGAAAAAAATCAAATCTATTAGTGTGACGTGCTTCCATCCGTATACAATACATTGGTTGCAAACACTATAGAACTACACAAAGGAGCTTTTCACAGATAGTGAATAGTTGTGTTTCAGTGTTCACTGCAGTCTGTGAGGTTTTGATTTTTTGAGTGCAGATCACGCTCCAGTTAGTTCTTCAACCACTGCCGGTTGTAGTCTGCTGAGCGTGTGTCACTGCCTCATCCTTCACATTTTTCTCTAATTGGTGCTGCTCCATTTTAGTGGAAAAAAATCTAATCTATTAGTGTGACGCGCTTCCATCCGTATACAATACATTGGTTGCAAACACTATAGAACTACACAAAGGAGCTTTTCACAGATAGTGAATAGTTGTGTTTCAGTGTTCACTGCAGTCTGTGAGGTTTTGATTTTTTGAGTGCAGATCACGCTCCAGTTAGTTCTTCAACCACTGCCGGTTGTAGTCTGCTGAGCGTGTGTCACTGCCTCATCCTTCACATTTTTCTCTAATTGGTGCTGCTCCATTTTAGTGGAAAAAAATCTAATCTATTAGTGTGACGCGCTTCCATCCGTATACAATACATTGGTTGCAAACACTATAGAACTACACAAAGGAGCTTTTCACAGATAGTGAATAGTTGTGTTTCAGTGTTCACTGCAGTCTGTGAGGTTTTGATTTTTTGAGTGCAGATCACGCTCCAGTTAGTTCTTCAACCACTGCCGGTTGTAGTCTGCTGAGCGTGTGTCACTGCCTCATCCTTCACATTTTTCTCTAATTGGTGCTGCTCCATTTTAGTGGAAAAAAATCTAATCTATTAGTGTGACGCGCTTCCATCCGTATACAATACATTGGTTGCAAACACTATAGAACTACACAAAGGAGCTTTTCACAGATAGTGAATAGTTGTGTTTCAGTGTTCACTGCAGTCTGTGAGGTTTTGATTTTTTGAGTGCAGATCACGCTCCAGTTAGTTCTTCAACCACTGCCGGTTGTAGTCTGCTGAGCGTGTGTCACTGCCTCATCCTTCACATTTTTCTCTAATTGGTGCTGCTCCATTTTAGTGGAAAAAAATCTAATCTATTAGTGTGACGCGCTTCCATCCGTATACAATACATTGGTTGCAAACACTATAGAACTACACAAAGGAGCTTTTCACAGATAGTGAATAGTTGTGTTTCAGTGTTCACTGTAGTCTGTGAGCTTTTCATTTTGTGAGTGCAGATTACGCTCCAGTTTGTACTTCAACCACTGCCGGTTGTAGTCTGCTGAGCGTGTGTCACTGCCTCATCCTTCACATTTTTCTCTAATTGGTGCTGCTCCATTTTAGTGGAAAAAAATATAATCTATTAGTGTGACGCGCTTCCATCCGTATACAATACATTGGTTGCAAACACTATAGAACTACACAAAGGAGCTTTTCACAGATAGTGAATAGTTGTGTTTCAGTGTTCACTGTAGTCTGTGAGCTTTTCATTTTGTGAGTGCAGATTACGCTCCAGTTTGTACTTCAACCACTGCCGGTTGTAGTCTGCTGAGCGTGTGTCACTGTCTCATCCTTCACATTTTTCTCTAATTGGTGCTGCTCCATTTTAGTGGAAAAAAATCTAATCTATTAGTGTGACGCGCTTCCATCCGTATACAATACATTGGTTGCAAACACTATAGAACTACACAAAGGGGCCTTTCACAGATACTGAACAGTTGTCTGCAGGGTTCACTGTAGTCTGTGAGGAATAACCACACTTAGGCCTTAACTTTTCTGACTTTCTTTATCAATCTACCAAGATGAAGAAGTCAGTGAGTAAGGCACGTGGTCGTGGTCGAGGCCGTGGATTTGCAGCAGGGAGAGGACGTGGGGATTCTGTGGCTGCTGCCGCACCCAGTGACACAGCATCCACCAGTTTTCCCCGTGAGCGTTCCTTTATGCGCACTTTTGTAGGAGCTCAGCGTACCCCCCTGCTGCGTGAAGAACAAATTGAAGCCGTTGTTGGTTGGATGGCAGCCAATGCATCGACTTCAATACCTTCCACCTCCTCTCAGGACCACAGCACTGTTGAACAACCATCAGTCTCTTCACCGCCTGCCAAATTGCCCAGGCAGTCAGAGAGCTCTGTACAGGAGCCAGCTGAGTCTCTGCTTCTGTTCTCAGAATCTGTTGGCTTGGAAACAGGGGCCCAGCCAAGCAGCATTCTGGAATGTGAAGAAGAGGCAGTATGCAGTGATGCGCAACAGCTGTGTCTCTCTGAATCTGAAGAGGCGGGTGAGCCAGTGCCGATGGTCAGCACACCGCAGAACGCATCTGATGATGATGAGACTCAGTTGCCAGTTTCTGTTGAGCATGGTGCTGGCCAGACCACCCAACAACAGCAGGTGTTGGAAGAGGGTAGTGGTGGAGATGATGAGGTCCAAGACCCAACATGGCGTGAGGAACAGGAAGGTGGTGGGAGCAGCTCTGAGGAAGAGATTGCACCAACGGTCCAAACAGTAGGGAGAGGTAGGCTGCAGACTCGCTTGCCTGTAGCCTCCAGTTTGGCACCCGTTCGGAGCAGTTCTCTTACAACAGCCAAACCGGGCGCTCCCAGGACTTGCTCTGCGTGGTCCTTTTTTGATACAGTTGCAGATGATATTTGCTATGTCAAATGCAAGCTGTGTAATCAAAAAATTAAAAGAGGTAAAAGTGTCAGTAACCTTAATACAACAAATATGTGGAAACATGTGCGGTCAAAGCACTTTGTTGAGTTACAAAGACACACTGGAGATGTAGGCCAACCTACAGCAGCACCTACATCTTCAGCTCCTGTTGGAGCCTCTTCCTCCAGTTCACACACAGCTGGTAAGGCTTCCTCAAAGGATCGCCATGGAAGAACCTCTGTCACTGTTGTCCAGAGACACAGTGTTATTCCACCCACAGGTGCAAGTTCCCTGTCATCCTCACACACCCAGGCCACAAAACAGCCATCGGTAGCACAGGCATGGGATAAAAGACGGCCATACTCGGCAAACCATCCACGAGCACAGGCTCTGAATGCTGTCATTGCAAAACTCCTGTCCCTTGAAATGCTGTCATTCAGGCTGGTGGAGACTGACAGTTTCCGTGAATTAATGGCATTGGCAGTCCCACAATACAATGTGCCCAGCCGATTTTATTTCAGCAGGCAAGCCGTCCCTGGTCTGCAAAAGCATGTTGAGGCAAAAATTAAACATGCGCTACTAAACGCCGTCAGTAGCAAGGTCCACCTGACCACCGATGCGTGGACCAGTACCCATGGCCAGGGACGATACCTTTCACTCACTGCCCATTGGGTGAATGTTGTGGAGCCGGGTACAGATCTTGCGAGTGGCGCTGTACGTGTTCTGCCAACTCCAAGGATTGCCGGAATCAAGTCTGTCCACATTGACTCCTCCTCCTACTCCAGTTCCTCAGAATCATCGCTGCAGGAGCCGTCACGGTCTACCTCCACATGGACCCGTGGACGCTTACCTGATGCGACCGATATGAGCACAGCCGTGGCCAAACGGCAACAGGCCGTTCTGAAATTAATTCCCATGGGGAATCGAAGCCACACAGCGCAGGAGGTCTGGAATGCCATCAAGCAGGAGAGCGACGTGTGGTTTTTGCCAGCGAATCTCCAGCCAGGTTTGGTAGTGTGTGACAATGGCCGAAATCTGGTGGCAGCTCTGGGCCTTGGCAACCTCACTCACATACCATGTCTGGCACATGTGCTCAACTTGGTCGTGCAGAGTTTTTTGAGGGACTATCCGGATCTTGATGCACTGCTGCACAAGGTCCGCCTAGAGTGCGCTCACTTGCGACGTTCCAGCATGGCCAGATCGCGCATTGCAGCTCTGCAACGCAGATTGCGCCTTCCTGAACATCGCATCATATGTGACGTATCCACCAGGTGGAATTCAACGTTACATATGTTGGAGCGGTTGTGTGAGCAGCAGCCAGCAGTTATGGAGTATCAGCTGCATCAGGCGCAATCAACACGCAATTTGCGCCGTCCACACTTCACCATTAATGAGTGGGCCACTATGAAGGACATGTGCCACGTTTTGCGTGCGTTTGATGAGTCAACGCGGATGGCGAGTGCAGATGATGCACTAGTCAGCCTGACTGTCCCCCTTATCTGCCTGCTTCAAAAAACACTGCAAGCAATAAGGGATGAGGTTTTGGAAGAGGTGGAGGATGAGGAGTCACAAATTCCATCACCTTCTGGAAAGTCAGCGCAACGTGGTTCCTCACAAAGGGCTGGGCAGGGCTCACTTTGTGAGGAGGATGAGGAGGAGGAGTCAATGGAGGAGGAAGACATCGCTCCAGAGGGAGGTACACAACGCTCTAGTCAGTATGTAGAGCGAGGGTGGGGTGATGCAGAGCAGGCAGAGATAACGCCTCTTGCAGAGGACAGCGTTTCTTTGCCAGTTGGGAGTCTGCAGCACATGGTTGATTTCATGCTGCAGTGCCTAAGAAACGACCGCCGCATCGCCCACATTCTCACGACGTCTGATTATTGGGTGTACACCCTCCTAGACCCTCGCTACCGGGACAACGTCAAAAGCCATCACACACCGTTGAACCGGGAGCGTAAAATGCGGGAGTACCAAGACACACTGGTGCAATCCCTAATGTTCTACCTTACTGCCGAGAGCACTGCTGCTGCTACTGCTTTACAAAGCAGCTCTGTGCGTCGAGGCAGTGTAGAGAGCTCTGCAACAAGAGGGAGCACACGCAGTGCCTCTGCACAGGGAAAGACCAGTATGTTCAAAATGTGGCAAAGTTTTGTGGCAGCGCCACAAATGTCTACACCATCCGAGAGGGCTCCAGTCAGCGGGAGGCAACGTATCCGTCAGATGGTGACAGACTACTTGGCTTTGCCTCTCAGTGTACTCCCAGATGGCTCTTCCCCATTCAAGTTTTGGGTCTCTAAGCTGGATACATGGCCAGAGCTTAGCCAGTATGCATTGGAGGTGCTGGCTTGCCCTGCTGCCAGTGTATTATCGGAGCGCGTCTTTAGTGCTGCAGGTGGTGTACTAACAGACCGTCGCATGCGACTATCCTCCGATAATGTAGACCGGCTTACTTTTCTGAAAATGAACAAGGCATGGATCTCGCCAGAATTTCTCTGTCCGTTTTCAGATTAAATAACTGGTTCGCAACGTTATCCATGTCTCCTGTTATGTTCATCTTTCTACCACCTGAACTCTACTCCCTGGGCTCCAACACTGCCAGTTGCTGCTCAGAAGTGTCGTGTCCACAGAACAAAACACAAGCTCTACTGTTAGTGGGGTTCAGTAACGCCAGCTGTTCCCCTGCTGTGTCAACGGCAAGAAGTGTCCTGTTCCCGACACATGGACAGAAAAACACATGACCAACATGCTCCAAATAGGGAAGAGCCGTCACCCTGCTTGTTATGCTGAAAACATGAAATTGTGAAGTTTTGCAGGCCTAGAATGATAAATTTTTAAGAAAAATATGGACAAATAATAATTTGTCATCACAGCGCATATCTGCACATGTCTATTAGAAATGGTAACAAAAAATAAAACATAGTCTACTCTTCACATTTTTAAATTAATGCATAAAAGTACATTTCAGACTTATGAATTAATGCTTTTAAAGGAACTTTATCTGTACCTGTAAGATAATGCACTCAATGGATGTACGAATCATTACATCCTCATCATCATCATGACGAGTTTTATTTATGACAGACATTATAAAATACACATACTGATGCCAACTGTAACTTCAAACACCATATATGAAATGGCCAGCATGTAAACATGGTAATAATGTCCAATAATAAATTATTACATCTAGAAAGTGCATCATGCATACTGACAATAGGTACTTATACCTGCAAGTGCTGTTGAAACAACCACAAGAGATATAAATTAATACTGGTATATAGGTATCACAGTGCATAGTTACTCATGGACAATGTTGATGTAATACTGTATCTCAATTAAGTCAGCGTCAACCATTAGGCTTGTTAGTCTTGTACATTGTTAAAGAGGGAACGTAATTTTTTGGTTTGTCATAGGTGTAGTATTACACATTAAATTATTACTGCTGTATTTTTTTTGGCGTCCCTAGTGCGCAATAACGCAGCCTAACCTCACATTTGATAGTCAGCTAATTGCCACACGCTACCCTACCCTACGCGTGACAGTAGGAAGGTAGTGTTGACGGATAAAGCTTTGCGCAAACAGACATTCTTTTACCCTCTTCAACACTCTACAAGCAAAAAATGCATGATTTCAGCCGCAGACTTTATTGACGTACAGTATAACATCGGCATTACCCATCAGAGGCTGTCCACTGTGTGATACAGACATAGAATATACCTTTGCTATCCGTAGCCTTTGTTTCACCTACACTTGCAGGCACACACTTAAATTGTGACAAACAATGCCTAATGTTTTTTTAAATGGTTATTTTTTATTGTACATTATTGTGTCATCAATCACATTGATGAGTCCATGCTGGACATGTCATACATGCTATAGAAAGTTACGATTTTATGAACTTAAATAATTAAATTGTCTGTGACTGTCACATAAAATTTGCGATGATGATGATGAGTGACTATTACAAAATCCATTGTCTTCACTATGTTATAGTTTAACATTGCGTTCCTTAAGCATTATTCATAAAAAAAAAAATGTACTTTTATTCTTAAATTTACAACACTATATTTTGTTACCAATTTTTTGGGTGTTGTGTTGTTCCATTTATTTTTGGCATGTGCATATATGCGTTTAGATTTGTATTTTCTTTATTTTTCCTTCTTGAAATTAGAAAACATGTGTATCTTTGTACCGTGTTAGCCAGTAGATAGAAAAATATTTAGACTTCAGAGTCAGCAGTGGTTCATACCTTTTTATGGATAACTGAAAAGATGGAAACAAATTGCAAGCTTTCAAGGCTACTCACGTCTCTTCATCAGGGAAAGACTAACTAAAAAAATTAAGCATCACATATTTCTATACACAACAGGACACAGGAATATTGCAATAGGTAAGACAAGTAAGTGACGTGTATCAGAACTGTCATTATCTCACAGGGATGAACATAAATATTCAAACAGTTCCTAGATAAGGATAGAAAGTTTGATTGCCCTCTCATTGGCGTATTTTTTGGGGTTTTCATGACCCTGGAAGGGCATAGACGCAGATTCCTTAATTGATATAGAATGACATAAATCCATGTGATCTATTCATTCCATCACTAACAGTGTCAAAGGTCATGATGAGCTTATATTCTGAAACCTTTGTACGTTTCTCATATTTGAAGTTATATTTTAATAACAGTAATTCCATATCCATGATGCTATGACCGGGCGGGCATACAAAAGTCTTTTGCCACAGCTAAATTCATTAATTTATCTGTGATTGTGTGGCGCTGATAATTCATCGTTGTTCTCCTTTTTGTTGCCGGTCTCCCCTCACTTGTCCCTCCCTCACTTGTCTTAGCTATTCCTGTGTCCTGTTGTGTGTAGAAATATGTGATTCTTCATTTTTGGCTTTACTCTTAGCCTGATGAAGACACCTGAGTAGTCTCGAAAGCTTTGAATTTGTTACCATATTTTCAGTTAGCCATTAAACGTTATCAACCACAGAGGACTGTCAAGTATAAATATTTTTCTATTCTTGTAATTGAAATTTATCATTTTATTGTTGTAGTAAAACTTCATTTATTCTTGTTTGAAGTACATACATTTGCAATGGCCACGTAACAAGGCAATAACTCAATATTTTATGCCTACACCCTCCTTGACCCTGGGCTCCAACACCGCCAGTTGTTGCTTGGAAGTGCTGTTAGCACAGTTAACACTTGCTCCTGTGTTACTGGGGTTCAGTAATGTCAGCTGTTCCCCTGCTGTGTGAACGGCAAAAGTCCTGCTGCCTCCACCATGTTCTCTTCTCATCCCTGGGTTACAACACCGCCAGTTGTTTCTCGGAAGTGCTGTTAGCACAGTTAACACTTGCTCCTGTGTTACTGGGGTTCAGTAATGTCAGCTGTTCCCCTGCTGTGTGAACGGCAAATAGTCCTGCTGCCTCCACCATGTTCTGTTCTCATCCCTGGGTTACAACACCGCCAGTTGTTTCTCGGAAGTGCTGTTAGCACAGTCTAACACTTGCTCCTGTGTTACTGGGGTTCAGTAATGTCAGCTGTTCCCCTGCTGTGTGAACGGCAAAAAGTCCTGCTGCCTCCACCATGTTCTGTTCTCATCCCTGGGTTACAACACCGCCAGTTGTTTCTCGGAAGTGCTGTTAGCACAGTTAACACTTGCTCCTGTGTTACTGGGGTTCAGTAATGTCAGCTGTTCCCCTGCTGTGTGAACGGCAAAAAGTCCTGCTGCCTCCACCATGTTCTGTTCTCATCCCTGGGTTACAACACCGCCAGTTGTTTCTCGGAAGTGCTGTTAGCACAGTTAACACTTGCTCCTGTGTTACTGGGGTTCAGTAATGTCAGCTGTTCCCCTGCTGTGTGAACGGCAAAAAGTCCTGCTGCCTCCACCATGTTCTCTTCTCATCCCTGGGTTACAACACCGCCAGTTGTTTCTCGGAAGTGCTGTTAGCACAGTTAACACTTGCTCCTGTGTTACTGGGGTTCAGTAATGTCAGCTGTTCCCCTGCTGTGTGAACGGCAAATAGTCCTGCTGCCTCCACCATGTTCTGTTCTCATCCCTGGGTTACAACACCGCCAGTTGTTTCTCGGAAGTGCTGTTAGCACAGTTAACACTTGCTCCTGTGTTACTGGGGTTCAGTAATGTCAGCTGTTCCCCTGCTGTGTGAACGGCAAAAGTCCTGCTGCCTCCACCATGTTCTTTCTCATCCCTGGGTTACAACACCGCCAGTTGTTTCTCGGAAGTGCTGTTAGCACAGTCTACACTTGCTCCTGTGTTACTGGGTTCAGTAATGTCAGCTGTTCCCCTGCTGTGTGAACGGCAAAAAGTCCTGCTGCCTCCACCATGTTCTCTTCTCATCCCTGGGTTACAACACCGCCAGTTGTTTCTCGGAAGTGCTGTTAGCACAGTCTAACACTTGCTCCTGTGTTACTGGGGTTCAGTAATGTCAGCTGTTCCCCTGCTGTGTGAACGGCAAATAGTCCTGCTGCCTCCACCATGTTCTCTTCTCATCCCTGGGTTACAACACCGCCAGTTTGTTTCTCGGAAGTGCTGTTAGCACAGTCTACACTTGCTCCTGTGTTACTGGGGTTCAGTAATGTCAGCTGTTCCCCTGCTGTGTGAACGGCAAAAGTCCTGCTGCCTCCACCATGTTCTGTTCTCATCCCTGGGTTACAACACCGCCAGTTGTTTCTCGGAAGTGCTGTTAGCACAGTCTAACACTTGCTCCTGTGTTACTGGGGTTCAGTAATGTCAGCTGTTCCCCTGCTGTGTGAACGGCAAAAAGTCCTGCTGCCTCCACCATGTCTCTTCTCATCCCTGGGTTACAACACCGCCAGTTGTTTCTCGGAAGTGCTGTTAGCACAGTTAACACTTGCTCCTGTGTTACTGGGTTCAGTAATGTCAGCTGTTCCCCTGCTGTGTGAACGGCAAAAGTCCTGCTGCCTCACACCATTTCTTCTCATCCTGGGTTACAACACCGCCAGTTGTTTCTCGAAGTGCTGTTAGCACAGTCTACACTTGCTCCGTGTTACTGGGTTCAGTAATGTCAGCGTTCCCCTGCTGTGTGAACAGCAAAAGTCCTGCTGCCTCCACCTGTTCTTTCCATCCCTGGTTACAACACCGCCAGTTGTTCTCGAAGTGCTGTTAGCACAGTCTACACTTGCTCCTGTGTTACTGGGTTCATAATGTCAGCTGTTCCCCTGCTGTGTGAACAGCAAACAGTCCTGCTGCCTCAACTTTAATTTCCATGGTACCTTCTGCTACCCATCCGGGTTCCAGTACCGTCAGCTGGTTCTCCGCAGTGCCTTTGGCTAGGTGCCTCCATGTCGGTATCCGAGTTCCAGCAACGTCTGCTGGTCCTTGGTAGTGCTTTGGAGCACAGGTACCTCCTGCTTAGTAACCGTGTCCCAGTAACGTCAGCTGGTCCTCGGTTGTGCCATTGGCTCTTTTCCTTCTGCTGACCCTCCGGGTTCCAGCACAGTCAGCTGGTCCTCGTTACTTTCATTGGCTCTTGTACCTTCTGCTACTCATCCGGGTTCCAGTACCGTCAGCTGGTTCTCCGCAGTGCCTTTGGCCTAGGTGCCTCCATGTCGGTATCCGAGTTCCAGCAACGTCTGCTGGTCCTTGGTAGTGCTTTGGAGCACAGGTACCTCCTGCTTAGTAACCGTGTCCCAGTAACGTCAGCTGGTCCTCGGTTGTGCCATTGGCTCTTTTCCTTCTGCTGACCCTCCGGGTTCCAGCACAGTCAGCTGGTCCTCGTTACTTCCATTGGCTTTTGTACCATCACCAACAGGACAAAGAAGGTTAAGACAAACTACAAGATACAGAACAAGAGACAGAAGAACAATAAGCAGAAGATCAAAAAGCAGAAGAACATTAAGTATAAGACCAAAATGAAGAGCAAAATATATGCTCTAAATTCTAAGCAGAAGAAGACTAAGCAGTGTATGGGGGTGAGTCCGTTCCTCCTCGTGGTGCCCCTGGAAAATGCCTGATGCTGCTGCAGGCTAAACTGAACGCGGACAAATACTGTTGTAATTAAAATCTTTTGTGACAGCAAGAACGGAAGGATGAAAATTCAGAGTTTTACAGATTACAAGTACAGGAATGTCTGTCACAAATAAGAATATGATGAAAAGGATGAATAGGAAGAAGATGAAGAAGTAGAATATGAAGAATAATAACTGTTTAATAAGAACAATATAAGTAATGTTAACAAAAAGATGAATAGCAAGAAGTTTTAGAAGATTAAGAAGGTGAAGATGAAGAATAATTTGATGAGAAAGATGATGCTGCTGAAAATTATGAAGGAGAAAGTGTGTGAAAAGTTAAAAAGGTGAAGACCATGGAAGTTGTGAAACAGACATATTTGACAAAATAGAAAAAAGGTTAACAACATTGTCAATTTGTTCGTCAATCCGAACGTATTTCCTAAAAAAAAATAAATAATGCTATTCCATTGGATTGGGTCAAACATCTATGCCTTTAATGTCTCCTCAACCTCCCCCAATACATTCTACATTACTCTTTCTTGTTTTCCTTCATGTACAATTAACCAACAAGGCAAGAATGGTTTTTTTTTAATTTCGATATTTTGTTCCCATAGACTTACATGGGACTTCCGGTATCGGTATCGGGTATCGCCGATATTTTAGTGATATCGGCGATACCATTACGATTCCGATACTTTAGGATATCGGAAAGTATCGCTCAACTCTATTCATGAGGTACAGCATGCTTAGAAAAGTCTTCAATTTCAGTCAAATGATGAAGAATAGCACGCCGAAGTAAATCTTTAGTCCACATAACGACGACATTTACGGACACTAAAATAAAGAACTGAGACAATGACATAATTAAAAAGTATATAATTAAAAACGTGGTGGAAAGATTCGTAATTACAATCAATATAGGACAAAAAACCAAAAAAACCTCAGGCAAAACGGTAAAGTGGTGGACTGGACAACCCTGCATATAAAATGTATAGGATATATTAAGGGGCTGGAGTTATAGGAATGGGGTAAATGTCACTTTTTCATTTAACCCCTTTGGTGTTAATGTGTCGAGAGTGATAATCCACCTGCACTCACGTTGTGCTAGGGTGCGGGTGAGATTACCACCTCTAATCCCACCTCTAATCCTATCAATGCCCCTAATTTTTAACCCGCTGGGGTCAGATCCATGGCATGACCGAAAGTGTCGTGGCAGCGTTTTCAATGTTGTTACATCTTTAACATCTTTAGCAGCCAGAATATCACGTACGTGCTCGCGCGTCCTAATTTTCAATTCCCTAGATGTGAGACCCACATATATGAGCGGACAGGGGCACGTGGCATAATACACCACGTGAGTGGTATTGCAAGAAATATAATCACGGATTTTAAATTCCCTGCTTCCATCTGATTTTTTGAAGGTCCCACATCTAAGGATATTAGGACACGCGACACACGTACCACAGGGGAAGCAACCCACCCGTGGGTTTTCAATTTTGAAAAAAGATGTGTTCTTTGCCACATAGTGACTCTGGACCAAATGGTCTTTTAGGTTCCTCCCCCTCCGTTGTGTCAATAGAGGTCTTTGTGGTAAATTAGCTGCCAAAATTCCATCGGTGCGCAGCACCGACCAATGTTTGTTAAGAATGTCCCGGATCTGATCCCAGCGGCAGTTTGACGTGGAAATGAACCGCAATTCATTGGAGTTGGTAGTATCCCTCTTCCTTGAGGAGACAAGTAATTCTTCTCTCCTAGTGTTTCTGGCACGTCTGTACCCTGCCTTAATAGAACGACCACTATATCCTCTCTCCCGGAACCGTTCAGCAAGGGCGACGGACTGTCGCTCGAAGCGGGCCATGGTAGAGCAGGTCCGCCTGTTCCTCAAAAATTGTCCAACTGGGATGGCCCTAATTAATGATGGATTGTGTGCCGAAGAGGCATGTAAGAGAGAATTGACCGATGTCTCCTTACGGAAGAGATCCGTCTCTATAGAACCGTCCTCTGCAACACACAAAGTCACATCCAAAAAGTCAATACTCTTGGAGTGATATTTAAATGTGAATCTTAAATTGTATGGATTCACATTAAGGAACTGCATAAACGTGGATAGGCTGGTCTCGTCACCTCTCCAAATCATCAACACATCGTCGATGTAACGAAACCAGCCCACCACTGGGTCCGCGGCCTGCGCTCCGTCGCCACAAAAAATCTGCCTCTCCCAGTAACCCAAGAATAGGTTTGCATACGACGGAGCACAGGCCGCGCCCATTGCAGTCCCCTGT
The DNA here is from genome assembly GCA_033576555.1 of Oophaga sylvatica. Lineage (NCBI taxonomy): Eukaryota > Metazoa > Chordata > Amphibia > Anura > Dendrobatidae > Oophaga > Oophaga sylvatica. Next base: position 480,805,026 of record JARQOD010000001.1, on the reverse strand, counting down.
ATCTGTAAATAAAATTTGTCTTTGAAAACAAAAAAATTTTTTGTTAAAGCAAATTCAAGTAAATCCAAAATAAATTCCAAAAAGTGGCCATCCCAGTTGGCAGTCTCGAGGAAGAACCGGACCGCCCTTAGACCATCGTTGTGCCGAATGGACGTATATAATGATTCAATATCGATGGTAACTAATAACATGTCCGCCTCGAGAGAAAGTCCGTCAACCTTGGTGAGAATATCAGTAGTGTCTCTGACATAGGAGGGGAGTGTTTCTACCAAAGGTTTTAGGTGATAATCAATAAACTTACACAGATTTTCATTGAGCCCTCCGATGCCAGAGACAGTGGGTCTCCCGGGGGGATTTTGTGCATCTTTGTGCACCTTCGGTAACAAGTAAAAAGTAGGTACCTTGGGGTATTTCGGTAGCAGGGTGTCCAAGGCTTTTCTTGGGACCAGACCCGACTCGTCCGCGTGGTCCAAAATAGTCTTTAATTCTGAAGAGAAAGGCAGAGTTGGGTCTCGAGATAACACTTGATACGTTTGTTTGTCCCTCAGCTGACGGTATGCCTCTCTCTCATATTTTTCGATCGGCCAGATCACCACGTTCCCCCCCTTGTCTGCTGGTTTAATCACCACAGATGTAAGAGATCGTAGCTCTTCAAGAGCACGTCGCTGTGTTGATGTCATATTATCACCGCAGATGGCATTGGATATCCTTCTTAGATCTTCAGTAACCAATCTGCAAAAAATGTCCACTTGTGGACAAATTGACAGGGGGGGGAACGTAAGTGATCGTGGCATAATCGAACTGGGTAAGATGTTCGCATTGTTCGAATGTTGCTCATTCAGAAGATCCTCCAGATCTGTTAGAGCTTGTTGTTCGACACTCATAGCAGTATCGTTTCTCTGGTGATGTAATTTACGGAGGACTATCTTACGACAAAATAAATGTAAATCTTTAAGAACAGTGAAGAAATCAAATCTACTATTGGGCACAAAATTAAGTCCTAGTTTCAATAAATTCAACTGTGTCTCAGACAAAACATGAGAGGATAGGTTAATTACCTGCAAACTGGAATTTTTCGCCCTCCGCTCATATGTTGGAGAAGTCAGATGTCTCTTTTTATTGAAGCGGCTTCTGGTGTTCCTCATAGAATTTGTTGTCTTTATATTTTCTGTTCCTAAATTTCTTATTTGGTCGGATCTGATACTACCGTCATCAGCTGATGTAAGCGAGGATAGAGATTCAGAACGTAATTCAGTGACCTGACGTGTTTTTTTGCCTCTATTTTTCCATCTATACACTCTATTTTCGAGAGAGTCAAGATTATCTCTCTGTAATTTTCTAGATTTGATGGCACAAATCTCCTGTTCCCATTTGGTCAAATCTTTGTCAAGATCATCATTCAATTTAGTGAGTGCATCATCAGTAAGCAAATCTTTTAGAGAGACTTGTATAGTGTCGATCTCTTTCTCCAACTCTGCCAATTTAGTCTCATCAGACATAACAAGTAATTCCATGAATCTCCGAGAGCATTTAGTAGCCGTCTCTTCCCATTCTAATTTAAATTTATCATCATCAATAGGGAAGGCCGGAAATATCTGCACCCGTAGGCCCCTCGGGATTAGTGTACGAGTCAGGTATTGTCCCAGAGAAGCCTTATTCCACCACAGTCTCGTTCGCCTGTGTAATAATGTCCTTAATTTTCTAATCATTTCATTCGAATCACCACCATTCGAAGTACTACTACCAACAGCGTCCTCTTTCAACACCTCTTGTAGTTGAGATAACCATGTACGGTCTCTCGCACGATAGTCCATGTATTTATGACCAGATGCTGTGAATAACACAGAAATATCGATTAAAGCGAAAAGTCATAAAAATAACAATCAAATAATCAATGGTGAATATATGCTCACCCCGAAAATGTATCGGCCCCAAAGCCGATCAGAGCAGAAGAAAACTCCCAAAATTATATTAAACCAAAGAAAGAAAGGAGCATAGGTCTTATTACAAAAAATATATAAAAAATAATAAATATATAATAAATTAATAAATAAATTTTGATATTTTTTGTAATAAGACCTATGCTCCTTTCTTTCTTTGGTTTAATATAATTTTGGGAGTTTTCTTCTGCTCTGATCGGCTTTGGGGCCGATACATTTTCGGGGTGAGCATATATTCACCATTGATTATTTGATTGTTATTTTTATGACTTTTCGCTTTAACATATATATATATATACAGTCATGGCCAAAAGTTTTGAGAATGACACAAATATTATATTTTCACATGATCTGCTGCCCTCTGGTTTTTATGTGTGTTTGACAGATGTTTTTATCACAGACAGAAATATATTTGCAAACATATGAGTAACAAAAGCTTATATTGACAGTTAGAATGAGTTAATGCAGCAAGTCAATATTTGCAGTGTTGACCCTTCTTCTTCAGGACTTCTTCAATTCCCCCTGGCATGCTCTCAATCAACTTCTGGACCAAATTCTGACTGATAGCAGTCCATTCTTGCACAATCAATGCTTTCATTTTGTCAGAATTTTTAGGTTTTTGTTTGTCCACCCGTCTCTTGATGATTGACCACAAGTTCTCAATGGGATTAAGATCTGGGGAGTTTCCAGGCCATGGACCCAAAATCTCTATGTTTTGTTCCCTGAGCCATTTAGTTATCACCTTTGCTTTATGGCAAGGTGCTCCATCATGCTGGAAAAGGCATTGTTGATCGCCAAACTGCTCTTCGAGGGTTGGGAGAAGTTGCTCTTGGAGGACATTCTGGTACCATTCTTTATTCATGGCTGTGTTTTTAGGCAAGACTGTGAGAGAGCCGATTCCCTTGGCTGAGAAGCAATCCCACACATGAATGGTTTCAAGATGCTTAACAGTTGGCATCACCTTGTCTTCTCCGAATGAGGCGTTTTCCTGATGTCTCAAACAATCGAAAAGGGGATTCATCAGAGAAAATAATTTTACCCCAGTCCTCAGCAGTCCACTGCCTGTACCTTTTGCAGAATATCAGTCTGTACATGATGTTTTTTCTGGAGAGAAGTGGCTTCTTTGCTGCCCTCCTTGAGACCAGGCCTTGCTCCAAGAGTCTCCGCCCACAGTGCGTGCAGATGCACTCACACCTGCCTGCTGCCATTCCTGAGCAAGCTCTGCACTGCTGGTAGCCTGATCCTGCAGCTGAAACACTTTTAAGAGACGGTCCTGGCGCTTGCTGGTCTTTCTTGGGCGCCCTGGAGCCTTTTTGGCAACAATGGAACCTCTCTCCTTGAAGTTCTTGATGCGATAGATTGTTGACTGAGGTGCAATCTTTATAGCTGCGATACTCTTCCCTGTTAGGCCATTTTTGTGCATTGCAATGATGACTGCACCTGTTTCTTTAGAGATAACCATGGTTAACAGAAGAGAAACAATGATGCCAAGCACCAGCCCTCTTTTTAAAGTGTCCAGTGGTGTCATTCTTACTTAATCATGACAGCTTGATCTCCAGCCATGTCCTCATCAACACCCACACCTGTGTTAATGGAGCAATCACTGAAAAGAGGTTAGCTGGTCCTTTTAAGGCAGGGCTGCAATGATGTTGAAATGTTTTGTGGGGGATAAAGTTCATTTTCTAGCCAAATATTGACTTTGCAAGTAATCGCTGTTAAGCTGATCACTCTTTATAACATTCTGGAGTATATGCAAATTGCCATTAGAAAAAGTGAAGCAGTAGACTTTGTAAAAATTAATATTTGTGTCATTCTCAAAACTTTTGGCCATGACTGTATATATATATATATACATATATTTATAGTTCATACACTTCTACATAGTATAATAGCCGTTAATTCAATTGCCGGCTTTTGTGAAATTAGAGAACCCGACATAAAATGACACATGGTTTACAAACAGTTAACCATGTCATTTCATGTAGTTTGATATATGGTTTTCACTAACAATTACATGAGTGTATGTGTGCAAAATTTCATACATGTAGGGGTTAATTAAATGTGTAAATTCGTTGAAAAAAAATGCGTGGGCTCCCGCTGTATTTTATCCACCAGACAGGCAAAGCCATCGAGTGGGGGCAGATAATAATAGCCTAGGGAGGGTGCATTTATTTTGTGCCCCCCCTGGCTACTAACATCTGCCCCAGCCACCACAGAAAAGACAAATCTATAATTAGATGCGCCCTTTCTGGCACTTAGCCCGTCTATTCCCATTGCCCTGTAGCGGTGGCTAATGGGTTAATATGGGTTAAAGGCATCTTGCTATTGGAAGGTGACTTTAAGCCAGGTTAATAATTGAGAGTTGTCAATTAGACAACTATCAATTATTAGTCCTATTGCATGAAATAAAAAAAAACACGCACACATTAATTAAAAATCATTTTAATGAAATAAACACACAGTTTTTGACCATCTTTTATTGCACTGGTATTCCTTCGATTCCCTTGTTCTCCTGTAATAAAAAATAATAATAAAACATTATTCTTACCTATTCGGCGCTCAATCAGGTCCAACGCTGTAATCCTTCACAAAGGGTTAACATGTTTACTGAGGGGACCGGAGCTAATGCTGACAGCGTAGCAGTAAACCCCCGAATGAATGAGTTCCTCTCCCGGCTGACAGGAGAGGAAGTGATTAGCTGGGAAGCTTAATTGATTGTTTCCCACAGTAATCAGTCCAGTTCAGGTCAGCCGGGGACTCCCTCTGACGTCACTGATGCTGTGCCAATTCAAGTGAGCCCATCAACCGCGATAAGGTGACACTTCTCTGATGGGTCCTATCATCTAAAACATGACTCTCTTGTGCTATAAGTCTACAGTGTGAATGGGCAAACATGCCCTTCCTGGGTTACAAACCTGCACATTTAAGTAAGCTGGTAGAAACCAGAGCTGATTATAAACACTGTTGGGCTGATGGGTGGGGTGAAAATTCAGAAAGGAGGCAGTAGCAACCTCCAATGGCATGTTTTAGATGATAGGATCCATCAGAGAAGTGTCACCTTGTCGCGGTTGATGGGCTCACATGAATTGGCCAATTTATGTGCTAAGAACTTAGCTCAAGAGAAGAGAGGGATTTTTGATTCATTTCTTTAAGGAGTAACATGAATCCTCTAGAACATGTATCAGCAGTGGTCTCCCATTTATTTTTAAATGTATCCTCTGTTCGTCCAATGCCAGGTTCGAGGCACAGACCTCGGATTTGACTGTACGGTTTCAGTCACGGGGCTACTCAAACAGGTGCATCAAACAGGGTTACAGGAGAGCCTTGAGCTACCCCCTGAGACAGTCTTTTGAATTCCAAAAAAGCTCATGAGTCCCCTATTGATATAGGACCTATTAGGTTTATTTCAACATTTAATCATGCGTGGGAGGACATGAGAGCAGTGTTGAAAAAGCACTGACCTGTTCTGAGTGCTGAGCCGCGTCTTGGCATCCCCTCTGGTGAGCTTCCTTCTATGACAGCTAGAAGGACCAAAAACTTACAAGATCTTCTTGTCAAAAGCCATTATGTTCCAAGTGTCACTAATCCTTTTGGATCACGTGGTCCTATTGTCGGTTCAACACCATGCGATCGCTGTCTTGCCTGCACAAATGTCCTGCGCTGCTCCACATTTCAGTCCTCAGATGGAACCAAAACTTTTGATATCCGTCATCGGATTTCATGTAATACGGCGAATGTCATTTATTACGCCACTTGTGGCGGTTCCAAAATCTACATTGGACTTACATCAAGAGAACTTAGGATTAGGACTAGGGAGCATGTGCAGGACATTTGTGCGGCCAAGACAGCGACAGATCCGTCCATCTTAAAAACCATCCCGCTCCATTTTTTCTATCATCACAATTGTGAACCTATAACTTTTAAAGTTAGAGGTATTGATGTGATCCACCTTGGCATTAGGGGAGGTGATTATAAAAAGAGACTTGCTCAAGCAGAAGCAAGATGAATTGTGGTGTTGGACACTATGACCCCTCGGGTCTAAATGAGACACTTACATTCTCACCCTTCTTGTAAATCCTCTCTCTTATCTCTGTTTGAGTATAATAAGTCTTGATATTGAATTCTTATTCATGCCAGCCCTCCGATACCCTTACAGGTTTCTGTGGTCTGTTTTTAATTTATTTTTTATGTATTTTATTAATTTTTTATTGTCTTTCATCATTTTCATCTAGTTGGACTTTTTTTTGAACTGGCCTATATTTTTCCTGTTAAAAACAAGCGCTGAACCATCACACCAATGCTACATCATCTTCATATTCTTCAAATGATTCGTTATGCTTAAACTGGATCTGGAATTTGCGGCACTTTATTTATGTATTATTTCTTACTTCTTTAATTATTGTTAAAATCTTGACTTGTGCTTCATATCTATTGTTGTATTATATATGCACTAGAATTGACATTTATGCTGCATATACCTGAAAATTATTTGATCCGCTTAAGCATATGTTTATCTGCACCACCTTTTGACTTACTTTCATTCCTGATTGGTGTTGTGCGCGCGCACAGCAGCGCTTTGCTGCTCCTGACATGCGGGGGGTGTCTTTGGGCCGACTGGGCGTGTGTCCAACCTTTGTGATCGGTGCATGCACATTAGCGGCTTTAACGCCATCTCTGCATGGTCTCAGGACCTGCGGCACTGTGCGCACGCGCCGTTATACTCACCACCATTGGCCTTCAATGTACCACGTGATATGATCACATGTACTCTTAAAGGTCCTTCTTGGCGTTATTATGTATACTCCCCTTGAGGAAGCGGTGCGTTCAGGCACGCGAAACGCGCGTCGGAGGTCCACACTACCCGGCCCAGGGTCTTTCCCCACTTGGTAAGTTTGTCCTTAATAGCAGTCTCATCTTACTTTGTGGTATATTACTGCGATGGATGTCATTTGGGACTCTTTATTGACTTTATTTGTTACTCTATGCACTGGCACTTTAGATCATACTGTCAAGTTCTTTTTCAGTAGCAGGCTTAATTTAAGCCTTGCTTCTTCTCACCGCAGTGGCTGCTATTATAGATTCCTACCAACCCTATGCATCTTATACTATGCACTGGCATTTGAGATTTATCATGATGGTTTTGTTATAACATGTATTAGGGAGTACTTAGGGGGGTTTTGTACTCTGGGGGCTTTGGGCTTTTTCCTGCAACAGTCCTTTTATGTATATGTTCTGTGTATTGCTATACTATTTTGATACTTATCTTTAATAAAATATGAATCTGATTTCTATCACCTTATTAGTCCAATTTCTCCTATTGTGCAGGTTATGTGATATGTAGCGAACTGGACTAATAAGTTCCAAATGGACCCTCAGCTGCTACAGTCACAATTAGAAGGCAGTGGAATACACGTATAGGGCTCATATTTCATCTTGCGTGGACTGAAAAGATGAACAAAGATGATATTTTCTCACTTCCATCTTCACAACTAATTGCAAAATACGTCTTCAACAATTCATAGCAATGAAATTACACGTTATTAATGCTGTATGGCTTCCTCCTCAAAAATATTCAGTAACAAAACAATGATGGAGGATCGGTATTGCTGAAAAGAGCTCAGGGATCATGGACAGTTGACAGCAATTTTCCAAATATATGAATGATATCATTGCTAGCAATTGGTGGTGAGTATCTGTCACGGGGCAGTAGTAGGAATACAGGGGACGAGGAACCTGAGCCCCTGAACTGCCCCTAAGGCTAAGGGAGGGCCCTGTCTTTCCTTAACTTGGGGGTACACTTGAAGGTAGTGAGGCCCAAGTCACCGACCTGTCCCTGTATCCTGTTTAGCCCTGAGCTAAACCTCCAACCCCCTCCCAAGGAGGTGAGACAGGGAATAAAGGGAACCACACTAAAATAACCAAATGAAAGACGGACACATAGGGGTTAAATCAACTAAACAGCAAAAACTTAGCTTTCTCTGCTGCAATGCACTGCACAGCAGAGTAAGGCACCAGATCAGGGAAATAGCAGAAGGACCACTGAACTCAGCAAGCTCCTGACTCCAGCTTGGTTGGTCTCCAAAAACAGAAGTATCATCAACAGTCAGCTGATGCCTCAGGTGACCTTTTAAAGGATGGTGGGAGTGGTCACCGCCTTCTCCTGACAAGTTAGCAGCAATGTACTTACACCAGTGGCCACCGGGGGAAAAGACTGACATTAACCCCGATGGTCTGAAAGGAAAAAGGTTTTAATATAGAAAGCAAAATCTGCCACAGATTTCAAAGTGGATCGTGACAGTATCAGTCTTCACTTCCCCCTCACAGACAACTACAACTATCCAGAATATTGCATTAAATAGTTGCTAAGGTATATGACCTAATGAAAGGGTATGTGAATATGGTGTCTATTTCAGGAGGGAAAACCAGCTGTTTTTTTTCCAAGGGGAAGATGGTTCAGGAAACGCCAACATTTCTTTCTCATGAAGCATCTTTCCTTCATCGTTTATGGCCCTCTGTGTTTTTTTAGCCATCTCATAGCCTTTCTTTGTAAAGTACACAGTGTTTTCAGAATGGAAACTGAATGAAGAGGGGTCAGGTTACTACTTTAACCACTTGGCATCTTTGAAAATATGAATTGGTTAAAAATGCTTAAGACTGAACATACATATTAGTTGTTTTTACATAGAAATTATTTATTTTGCCTAAATACCGCTATCTTATTCTGCAGAGCTTTACAAACATCATAATTTTGTCTCTATTTGGGGGGACAATCTAGGGTTTCCCCACGTATGTCTTTGGAGTGTGAAATAAACGGAAGAATCCCCCGTGAACTGGGAGAAAAAACAAAACGCCTTGCAGAGTTGTCCTTGGGGGGGATTTGAAACCATGACCCAGTGTGCCCACTAAACTGAGACATGCACTAAAATGCATTGTTCTGTTTTTGAGCATTTTCGGGATCTTTGGAAGGTTTCAAAGCGCAATTACGTAAAAAAGTTGCGGCGCATTCCAAAAATCAAAAAAGGGTGTCAAGTAAAGCCGATTAACAAAAAAAGTACAGAATTAAGTACATAAACCAAAAGCTCATGGATTATAAAAAAAAAAAAACGATTTAAAAAAAAGGAGCAAATTGACACCACTGGACTGTCTCTGAGTCAGTCAAAACACTATGGTTGGGGATATTAAAAATTTTTGTGGAATGTAAAACAAAAGGAATTTAGGAAAAGAAACACTAAAACCTAATAGGGGCTGTAACTTTTTTTCCTTTATTGATAAGGGCCCGTAACAGAAAGTGTATGTTTTGGAAGATTAACAAAGAAGTTCTGACATTACCTTGGTCCCTGTCATAAACTTTGCACCGGATCATTTTTTTTAGACCTACAAACATTATCTCCTGGTAAAAAAAAAACCCTTTTATTGGCATACTCGGCCTGGGACAAAAAACAGTGGCTGCATTGGTACCCCCTCTAAATCCTCAGTTGTTTTGTGTACCCAAAAGGTCCCCTCCCATTGCCCTATCGATCTCACTTTGTTTTTCTTATTCACCCTATGTCACCTTAGTTTTGTTTTTTTTTCCCTCCAACGTTTCGCAGTACCAGTCCCTTTAAAAAGCCATTTTCAAAAATACAAAGGCCAACCGGCACCAACCTGCAAGATATTTCCTTATTTTTAATCAATCATCGCAACAAATAAGAAAAACCCCCTAGTTTTGCTAAAATTAAGTGATTTTTTCCGACAATTTTGGGGGATATATATGTAAAAAACTTTGGTGCGAGGTCTAGTGTTTCTTGAGCTTCGCATCTAAAAAACTTTCCTAATCAATAAAGGTCTTGTAGGTTTGATCAATTCCCTGATTTTCCCCTTAGAAAGCGAGAACCTGATCCCCCGCATTTTCCCATCCCGCAAGGAATCAGGCCTGTCGTGGTTGTGAAGGGATAAAAAACAGCGTGCCCCCCCTTCGCTCCAGGGGATGAATCCTCCCCAGAACAATTACTTTCATGCTAAGAGGGAGTGGGGCCCCAGTTTGTTTTTTCTGCTAAACTTGAATTTTTTTTTACCCCTAAAACTTTTTTTTTTTTCAGCAAAATTTGAAAACACGTTTTAGAAACATTGATCAGCAAATCTGAAGAATTAAGTAAAAACCACTTTTGAACAAAAAGGTCTCACCATTGTCAAAAAAACAAAATCTTTCTCGAGACACAGTCCCAGAACCCTGAATGTGATGTGATAAGTGAAAAATCAACTATTCAATTGTTAAGAAATTTATCATCTTATGATAAATATGTTCATGTGAATTAAAACATTTGTTCCCTGTTTTTTAACTTCCCAGTTTTTTGGGGGGTCAAAATATAAATTTTATTAAGATTTCATAAAAGTGCCTAACGAAAATTTTTCCCCCTATTTGCCTAACAAATACCCTATACCGTCAAAATTTTAT
>JARQOD010000001.1:480757908-480794552 GCA_033576555.1 Oophaga sylvatica | reverse complement strand
AACCTACTTCATTAAAGGCTCTTCAAAGATTTTTGGGTTTTGCAAATTTTTATCGTAAATTTATTGGTAATTTCTCGGTTATTGTTAAACCTTTAACTGATTTGACCAAAAAGGGTTCTGATGTGGTGAATTGGCCTCTGAGGCAGTCTCTGCATTTCAGGAACTTAAGCAGAGATTCACTTCTGCTCCTGTTCTACGGCAGCCTGATGTTTCTCTGCATTTCAGGTGGAGGTTGATGCCTCTGAAATTGGGGCAGGTGCCGTTTTGTCCCAAAGAGATCCAGAGACCTCTAAAAGTAACCTTGTGCCTTTTTCTCTCGAAAATTTTCTCCTACTGAATGTAATTAAGACGTGGGTAATCGGGAGTTATTGGCCATGAAGTGGGCTTTTGAAGAGTGGAGACATTGGCTGGAGGGAGCCAAACATCAGGTGGTGGTCCTTACGGACCATAAGAATCTGGTTTATCTGGAATCTGCCAAGCGACTTAATCCTAGACAGGCAAGGTGGGCCTTGTTTTCACACGTTTTAATTTTGTGGTTTCCTTTCTTCCTGGCACTAAGAATGTTAAGGCGGATGCCCTCTCGAGGAGTTTCCTTGCGGACTCTCCTGAGTTATCTGATCCTTCTGTTATTTTGAAAGAAGGTGTAGTTCTTTCCGCCATCTCGCCCAATTTGAGACTGGCTCTGGAGGGGTGTCAGGAGGATAGGCCCGAGCGCTGCCCTGTTGGGAAATTGTTTGTCCCGGACCAGTGGAAAAAGAGTGTGATGTCTGAGATTCATTGTTCCGCGCTGGCCGGTCATCCGGAATTTTTGGTACCAGAGACTTGGTTAGTCGGTCCTTTTGGTGGCCTACCTTGTCTCGTGATGTCAGGGAATTTGTGCAGTCCTGCAGGACTTGCTCTCGCTCCAAGCCTTGCTCTCGCAATAGTGGTTTGTTGATGCCATTGCCTGTGCCCAAGAGACCATGGACCCATATCTCTATGGATTTCATTTCCGACCTCCCTGTTTCTCAGAGAATGACCGTCATCTGGGTGATTTGTGATAGGTTTTCCAAGATGATACATCTTGTGCCATTACCTAAGTTGCCTTCCTCCTCTGAATTGGTGCCTTTGTTCCTTCAGCACGTGGTTCGTTTACACGGCATTCCTGAGAACATTGTGTCTGACAGAGGAGTCCAGTTTGTTTCAAGATTTTGGAGGACCTTTTGTTCTAAACTTGGTGTTCAATTGTCTTTCTCCTCGGCGTTTCATCCTCAGACCAATGGTCAAACTGAGAGAACAAACCAGACATTGGAGACTTATCTAAGATGCTTTGTGTCTGCTGATCAGGATGACTGGGTCTCTTTTTTGCCTTTGGCTGAGTTTGCTCTTAATAATAGGGCTAGCTCTGCCACTTTGATGTCTCCATTTTTCTGTAATTCTGGGTTTCACCCTCGATTTTCTTCAGGACAGACGGAGGCTTCTGTCTGTCCAGGTGTTGACTCTGTGGTGGAGCGTATGCAACAGATTTGGGACCAGGTAGTGGAGAGGTTGTCCCTCTCTCAGGAGAGGGCCCAGCGGTTTGCTAACCGGCATAGGACTGATGGTCCTCGGTTTAAAGTGGGGGACTTGGTCTGGTTGTCCTCAAAAAATATTCCTATGAGAGTGGCATCTCCTAAATTTAAGCCTAGGTTCATTGGACCTTATAAGATCATGGAGATTCTTAATCCTGTTTCTTTTCGTTTGCTTCTTCCAGGGACATTTAAGATCCATAATGTGTTCCACAAGTCCTTGTTGAAAAGGTTTGTTGAGCCAGTGGTTCCTACTGCTTTGCCTCCTGACCCTGTTCTGGTTGAGGGCAATATGGAGTTTGTGGTTGAGAAAATATTGAATTCTCGTTTTTCTAGACGGAAACTCCAGTATTTGGTTAAGTGGAGAGGTTATGGTCAGGAAGACAATTCTTGGGTGTTTGCTTCGGACATCCATGCTAGGAGACTCATCCGTGCTTATCATAGAACTCATCCTGACCGACCTGGTTGCTCAAGTGAGGGTTCGGTGACCCCTCCTCAAGGGGGGGGTACTGTTGTGAATGGACTTGAAATGAGTTCTGAGCAGAGGCTCCCTCTGGTGGTTACAAGCGGTACTGGACTGTCCAGTGAAGATTGTGAGGAGTGGGAATCAGGTGTTACTGACTGGTCTTATATAAGGGAGTCGCCTTCCCATCAGGGTTGCCGGTGATCAATTGTTCTGGTCTCAATCCTTGAGTCCTGTTTCCTTTGTAGCCTGCTGTGTCGTGTCTGCATCTCCTGCTAACAGATAAGACATTTTCTTCTTTTTGTTTTTGTGCTTGATTTTTGCATTTTGTCCTGCACTTCTGTGGGGGCCTTCAGGGTCCCCTCCGGGGGCTTTTGCCCTCTCAGTTTAGTTCAGCCACTGATGTTTGTACTTTTGCTTTTTCCAGTTTTTTCAGTGGCTGCTGTTTTGATTTTGTTACACCAGAGAACTAATTTAGGTGGTAGAGGTCGTGTGATCTCAGGTGATTTTGAAATTAGTAGAGTTGGTGCTTTTCAGGGTTTTTTGGGATTGCAGTAAGTGCCCTTCCTATCCTTTTCTTTTAGGTAGTTTGGGCCCCAACGTTTGCTCATACTATTTTCTGTCTGTGTCAGTATTTCTTCTTGTCTAACCGCCATTACATGTTTGGGGGCTTTCTATTATCTTTGGGGTTCTGCTCCGGGGCAGATAGCTTTCCTATTTCTATCTTTAGGTGTAGTTAGTTTCTCAGGCTGTGACGAGGCGTCTAGGACCAACGTAGGAACGCTCCACGGCTGCCTCTAGTTGTGGTGGTTAGTCAGGGTACTGCAATCTCATAGATTCCAACTTCTCTGGTGTATTGCCTTTTTTACCTGCACTCCTCAGCTACCGAAACATAACAGCGAATCTAATTATAGATTTGCCTTTTCTGGGGTGGCAGGGGGCAGATATTCATAGCCAGGGGGGGGCACAAAATAAGTGCACCCTCCCTTGGTTAATATTATTATCTGCCCCCACTCGCTGGCTTTGTCTGTCTGGTTCAGAAAATAGCGCGGGAGCCCACGCATTTTTTTTCATCGAATTTACACCTCATAATATATATATATATATATATATTATATATATATACACATGTCATTGTGACAATTATATATATATTTATTTATAGTTCATACACTTATACATAGTATAATAGCTGCTAATTCAATTGCCGTCTTTTGTGAAATTACAGACCCGACATGAAATGACACATGGTTTACACACAGTTAACAATGTCATTTTATGTAGTTTGATATATGGTTTTCACTAACAATTACATGAGTGTATGTGTGCAAAATTTCACACATGTAGGGGTTAATTAAAGGTGTAAATTCGTTGAAAAAAAAATCAACGAATTTACACCTTTAGTTAACCCCTACATGTCTGAAATTTTGCACACATACACTCATGTAATTGTTAGTGAAAACCATATATCAAACTACATGAAATGACATGGTTAACTGTATGTAAACCATGAGTCATTTCATGTTGGGTGGTTCTGTAATTTCACAAAAGCCGGCAATTGAATTAGAAGATGGCGTACAGTTTTCCTGCTACAGTTTTCGCTCTGTGCATTTTTCTTGCGATTTTTTTGCTCCTCTGCCTCTGCAAACTCTTTCCCCATTATCCTGAGGTGTTTCCCCTCCATTGTATCCATTATATAGCACTGTAGTGGTCATTTTGTAATTCCAATTTTTTTCTCCCATTGTCTTGCATTGATATCGGAAATCAGAAATTCCGATATCCAATATTTTTCCAATATCGGAAATCGGAATTCCGATACGATATTGGGCAATATTGCTCATCCCTATATGCCGCCTGTTTGCCCATTTTAGAAAGTCAGCTGCAGCATCAGCTGCCCTTGCCATGCTTCAGCAGCGTTTGCAGCTTCTGGCTCACCGACTGGTGTGTGATGTCCCCACGCTTTGGAACTCTATATTGCATATGTTGGAAAGGATTTGGGAGCAGAAGAGGGCAGTTGTTGACTACCAGCATCAACAAGGCCATCGGTATTCAATTCAGACTCCACACATAAGACCTCAGGAGTGGACATGGATGTCAGGCATATGTACCATCCTACAAAACTTTGAGCAGTCCACCAAGATGGTGAGCAGTGATGACGCCCTAATTAGCATCACCGGGACGCTTCTCTGTATTCTGAAAAGCTCTCTGCTTTCAATAAAAGAGGATGCATTGCAGATGGAGCATGATAAGATGGAGCAAGGAACCATACAGGGTGGTTACCTGTATGATGACATGAGCCCAGTCTCATGTCATCCCATCATGGATTGGTTGACAATGAGGAAGAGGAGGAGGAAGAACAGAAGCTACTTTCCTGCACTATAGACGGTTGTTGTGAATTCTCTGGATTCTGAGTTGGGGCTACCTCTGGTGGCTGCTGATATTAATGAAACTGTCTTGACTGTCAGAGACATTTCAGCTGAGGATTCAGCTGTGGATGATTGGCAATCTGGGAGTCATGACTGGGGAGATTTAAGGGAGTAACTTTCCCATGATCCTCGCCTGTAATTAGTTTTCTCTTCCTGGTCCAGTTTGGCAATCAGCTTGCTACGGTCTCCTGAATCTTTCAGATAAGCTATTTCTTGCTTGTTTCTGTGGTTTTGTTTTCTTTTGTTTTCTGCCTTCTGAGTGAGGTCAGCCGGGTCCCCCCGCTGGGGACTGCGCTGGTCTCTGTTTCTCAGTTATCTGTTCATTTGTTTAGTCCCTGTTATTTTAGTGACTGCTGGGTAGCTACCTGTTCACACCAAAGTTCTGAGATAGTGGGGAGAGATCGTGTGGTCTCAGTATTTTTTTTGGAATCTGAAGTGTTGGAATTTCTCCTAGGGTTTTGCTGGATTGCAGAAAGTATTCTTTTCTGTCCTGTCCTATCTAGGCAGTTTTGAGCCCAGCGTTTGCTTACTCTATTTTCTGCCTGTGTTTGTATTTCATCTTGTCTCAGCGTCAATATATGTGTGGGGGCTTCCTATTCCTTTGGGACGCTATTCCGGGGCAGTTATCTTTCCCCTTTCTATCTTTAGGCTTAACTAACTCTCCGGCTGTGTCGAGGCGTCTAGGTCATCGTAGGTACGTCCCACGGCTCCTTCTAGTTGTGCGGTTAGTTCAGGGGTCTGCAATCCATTAGTTACCAACCACTCTTGGTGACTGGCTGCCTTGGCTACTTTTGTTACAGTCCTCCTCGGCTACCATATCATAACAGAATCACCGACCGAGGGTACTCAAAGGAAGGAAAGAATAGTAAAAAAAAAAAAGTTGTCAGAATTTTTTAATTATTTTTTCTTCTTTTTCTCTGGGGGCTGTAGGAGGACTTTTTCTTCTATGGAAATTAAGCATTTGTCCGATCGTGTTGAGCAGCTCGCTGCTGAAGTTCGGAGTATTTCTACCTATCTCACTCAGTCGTCTGCTGTAGAACCTAAGATCCCTATTTCTGATTTATTTTTTGGGGATCGGTCAAAATTCTTGAACTTTAAGAATAATTGTAAATTGTTTTTTGCCATTGAAACCTAATTCCTCAGGGAACTCGGTGCAGCAGGTTAAAATTGTCACCTCCCTGTTGCGTGGTGACCCTCAGGATTGGGCGTTTTCACTGACACCTGGGGATCCTGTTTTGGCTAATGTTGATACCTTTTTTCAGGCTCTGGGCTTATTGTATGATGAGCCTAATGTGATTGATCAAGCTGAGAAAACCTTATTGGCATTGAACCAGGGTCAGAAAACAGCAGAGTTAGGGTATGTTTCCACGGTCAGGAAACAGTCAGGATTTGCTGCATGTTTGACGCTGTGCGTTGCCACAGGGTCAAACACGCAGCGTCCAGATGTTACAGCATAGTGGAGGGGATTTCAAGAAATCCCGTCTCCACTATGCTTAAAAACACGCAGGGGGAAGACCTGCGTTTACGGACATGCGGCGCGTCTTTTTAGACCGCAGCATGTCCTATTCCCTTGCGGCGACGCTGCATCGCCGCAAGGGAAATAACACAGGGCTATGTAGCCCTGCGGTCATTCCGGATGTGTTCCGGATGTGTTCCATGAACACATCCGGATTGACCGAGCATTCAGTAGGGGGCGGGGCTTTGGGCGGAGCGGACTTTCCGCTCCATCCAAAGCGCTGTGTTTCCTGACCATGGAAACACAGCCTCATATTGTCAGAAATTCCGAAAATGGGCAGTTCTTACTAAATGGAACGATGATGCAATCGAGGCTCTTTTCCGGAAAGGGCTGGCAGAGACTGTAAAAGATGTTATGGTTGGATTTCCTGTCCCCTCGGGGCTCAACGATTCTATGTTATTGGCTATTCAAATTGACCGATGTTTGCGTGAATGTAAAACTATGTGAGAGGTGGTGTTGCCTTTCGAGCAGGCCCATGAGCCCATGCAGTGTGATGGGGTTGTTTCTGGGGTTCAGCGTTGAGAATTTCGGAAGCATAATAAGTTGTGTTTTTATTGTGGAGACGCTTCTCATACTAATTCCGTCTGCCCTAAGCGGGGAAGACATTTTTCGCGCTCATTTGCTTTGGGCAATGTACAGTCTAAATTTCTCTTGACTGTTACCTTGATCTGCTCCTTGTTCACATTTTCTACTCAGGCTTTTGTGGTTTCAGGAGCTGCCCTGAACCTGATGGATTTTGATTTTGCCAAACGTTGTGGTTTTCCCATGGTACCCCTGCGGACACCTATTCCTTTGCTGGGCATTGATTCAACCCCTTTGGCAGAGAGTATACTCCAGTTTTGGACCCAGGTGATAATGCGGGTAGCCCCGAACCACCAAGAGAATTGTAAATTTTTAGTGTTGCACAATTTGCAAGACATTATTGTGCTGGGTTTTCCTTGGTTGCAGACCCATAATCCTGTTTTGGATTGGAAGTCTGTGTCTGTGGCCAGTTGAGGTTGTCAATGTGTTCATGGTGAAAGTCCTGTGTTTTCTACATCTTACCAGCGTCAGGAGATCCCCAACTATTTGGCTGATTATTCTGATGTGCTTAGTGAAAGTAAGTCTGCGTCGTTGCCTCCTCATAGGAGTTATGATTGCGCGATTGAGTTGGTGCCCGGTTGTAAATTTCCCAAGGGTTGGCTCTTCAATTTGTCTGTACCTGAGCATGATGCTATGCGATCTCATATCAAGGAGTCATTGGAGAAGGGTCATATCAGACCATCCTCTTCACCTTGGGTGCCGGCTTTTTCTTTGTGGCCAAAAAGGATGGTACATTAATACCATGTATTGACTATCGTCTCCTTAATAGTGTTGAGCGATACTGCCCGATATCCTAAAATATCGGATCGGATTGGATCGGCCCGATACTCAAAAAGTATCGGGTATCGCCGATCTGATACCGGAACCACAACGCAAGTCAATGGTACAGAAATATCGGAACTAAAAAAAACCCTTTCTTTCCTTGTAAACACTAGATATACACACATAGAATACATATATATAATATATATATACATGTCATTGTGACATGTATATATATATATACATATATTTATAGTTCATACACTTCTACATAGTAAAATAGCCTCTGATTCAATTGCCGGGTAATGCCGGCTTTTGTGAAAATACAGAAGCACCCGACATGAAATGACCCATGGTTTACATAGAGTTAACAATGTCTTTTCATGTAGTTTGATTATGGTTTTCACAAACAATTACATGAGTGTATGTGTGCAAATTTTGACACATGTAGGGGTTAATTAAAGGTGTAAATTCTTTGTAAAAAAAACACATTTTTTTGCTACGAATTTACACCTTTAATTAACCCCTACATGTGTCAAATTTTGCACACATACACTCATGTAATTGTTAGTGAAAACAATATATCAAACTACATGAAATGACATGGTTAACTCTATATAAACCATGTGTCATTTCATGTCGGGTTCTGCATTTTCACAAAAGCCGGCAATTGAATTAGCGGCTATTATACTATGTAGAAGTGTATGAACTATAAATATAAATATATATGTATATATGTGTCACAAATTCAATGACATGTGTATATATATATATATATATATATATATATGAGGTGTAAAATTGTTGAAAAAAATGCGTGGGCTCCCGCCCTATTTTCTCAACCAGACAGACAAAGCCAGCGAGTGGGGGCAGATAATGATAGCCCAGAGAGGGACCATTATTTTTGGCGCCCCCTGGCTACTAACATCTGCCCCCAGACACCCCAGAAAAGGCAAATCTATAATTAGATTCACCCTTTCTGGCACTTTGCACGTCTATTCCCATTGCCCTGTAGCGGTGGCGAATGGGTTAATAAGGGGTTAAAGCCACCTTGCTATTGAAAGGTGAGTTTAAGCCAGGTTAATAATTGAGAGCTGTCAATTAGACAACTATTAATTATTAATCCTATTGTATAAAATAAAAATAAAACACACACACTTTAATTAAAAATCATTTTAATGAAATAAACACAGTTTTTGACAAGATTTTATTTTACTGCAATTCCTTGCGAAGCCCTTGTTCACCTGTAATAAAAATAAAATAATAAAGCAACATTACTCTTACCTATCCTATGTTCAGTCAGGTCCCTCGATGTAATCCTTCTGAAAGGGTTAATGTTTACTGCAGAGACCGCAGCTAATGCTGACAGCCTCACAGTAAACCCCGACTGAATCATCTCCTCTCCTGGCTGACAGGAGAGGAAGTGGTTAGCATAATTGATTGCTTCCCACTTTCAATTCAGGTCAGCCAGGGACATTGCACTGCATCAGTGACATCAGAGGGAATCCCGGCTGACCTGAAGTAAACTGATTAACAAAAATAGGGGATCCCCTCTAAAAAAAAAGTGGCGTGGGGTCCCCCCTATTTTTGTTAACAAGCCAGATGAAGCAGACTGCTGAGGCCTGGTTTTTCAGGCTGGTAAGGATCCAATATCCATGGATCTTGCAAGCCTGATAATACCAGGCCACAGCAGTCTGTTAGCTTGGCTAGTTAACAAAAATAGGGGATCCCCTCGAAAAAAAAATGGCGTGGGGATCCCCCTATTTTTCTTAACCAGCCAAGTAAAATGCAGACTGCTGCGGCCTGGTATTAAAAGACTGTCAAGGCCCATGGATTTTGGCCCTCAACAGCCTAAAAATACCAGGCTGCAGCAGCCCCACAATTGGTGCATCCAAAGATGCGCCAATTGTGGCACTTTACCCGGCTCTTTCCACTTGCCCTGTAGCGGTGGCAAGCGGGGTAAAAAGGGGTTAATTTCACCTTTGATTGATCGGTGACAGTAAGCCCGGTTAATAATGGAGAGGCGTCAATAAGACACCGATCCATTATTTATCATAGTTTGAAAATTTAAAAAAAAAACACAGCCAGAAAAAAGTCTTTTAATGAAATAAAACAGCACACAGTTTTCATTAATTTTATTTCACTCTCATCCTGCGACGCCATCGATTTCCTGTAAAAAAACAAAAATAATAAACCAATACAAATACTCCCTGTCCGACGCAGTCCAAAATCACGAGTGTCCCACGACGAGTCCAGCTCTGCTACATCTGGATGACAGGCTGAGCCTGACATCTACATAGAGCACAGCTGCTTACCAGAGCTGCGTCCCCGGCGGTGACGTCATCCGGACTGGTTTACGGCCAGTAGTGTTGAGCGATACTGCTCGATATCTAAAAATATCGGACCGGAATGGTATCGCCGATATCACTAAATATCGTCGATATCCGATTCCGATACCGGAAGTCCAATGTAAGTCTATGGGAACCAAATATCGACATTAAAAAAACCCATTCTTGCCTTGTTGGTTAATTGTACATGAAGGAAAACAACAAAAACTAATGTAGAATGTATTGGGGGAGGTTGAGGAGACAATAAAGGCATACATGTTTAACCCAATGCATTGGAATAGCATTAATATATATTTTTTTGGAAATACGTTTGGATTGACTAACAAATTGACAATGTTGTTAACCTTTTTTCTATTTTGGCAAATATGTATGTTTCACAACTTCCATGCTCTTCACCTTTTTAACTTTTGCCAGTGCCACACTTTCTCCTTCATAATCTTCAGCAGCAGCATCATCTTTCTCATCAAATTATTCTTCATCTTCACCTTCTTAATCTTCTTCTTAAACTTCTTGCTATTCATGTTTTTGTTTACATTACTCATATTGTTATTATTAAACTAATTAATCTTCTTCATATTCAAATTCTTCATCTTCTTCCTCTTCATCTTCTTCATCATATTCTTATTTGTGACAGAGATTCCTGTACTTGTAATCTGTAAAAGTATGAATTGTTCATCCTTCCGTTCTTGCTGTCACAAAAGATTTAAATTGCAACAGTATTTGTCCGTGTTCAGTTTAGCCTGCAGCAGCAGGCATTTTCCAGGGGCACCACGAGGAGGAACGGACTCACCCCCATACACTGCTTAGTCTTCTTCTGCTTAGAATTTAGAGCATATATTTTGCTCTTCATTTTGGTCTTATACTTCATGTTCTTCTGCTTTTTGATCTTCTGCTTATTGTTCTTCTGTCTCTTGTTCTGTATCTTGTAGTTTGTCTTAACCTTCTTTGTCCTGTTGGTGATCTTCTTCTGGGTAATCTTTTATTTTTTCTTTGTGATGGTGTTCAGGCTGGTTGGCTTCATGCTCGTCGTCCTTGTTGTCGTCATCTTCTTCTGGGTGGTCTTTAAGGTCGTCTAATTTCCGAGAACCAGCTGACGTTACTGGAACCCTGACGGGTATCAGATGGAGCAAGAGACAATGGAAGTAACGAGAACCAGCTGACTGTGCTGGAACCCGGAGGGGCAGCAGAAGGAAAAGAGGCAATGTCACAACCGAGTACCAGCTGACGTTACTGTGACACGGTTACTAAGCAGGAGGTACCTGTGCTCCAAAGCACTACCAAGGACCAGCAGACGTTGGTGGAACTCGGATACGGAGATGGAGGCACCTAGGCCAAAGGCACTGGGGAGAACCAGTTGACGGTACTGGACCCGGACGGGTAGCAGAAGGAAAAGAGGCAATGTCACAACCGAGTACCAGCTGACGTTACTGTGACACGGTTACTAAGCAGGAGGTACCTGTGCTCCAAAGCACTACCAAGGACCAGCAGACGTTGGTGGAACTCGGATACAGAGATGGAGGCACCTAGGCCAAAGGCACTGGGAGAACCAGTTGACGGTACTGGACCCCGGACGGGTAGCAGAAGGAAAAGAGGTAATGTCACAACCGAGTACCAGCTGACGTTACTGTGACACGGTTACTAAGCAGGAGGTACCTGTGCTCCAAAGCACTACCAAGGACCAGCAGACGTTGGTGGAACTCGGATACGGAGATGGAGGCACCTAGGCCAAAGGCACTGGGGAGAACCAGTTGACGGTACTGGACCCCGGACGGGTAGCAGAAGGAAAAGAGGCAATGTCACAACCGAGTACCAGCTGACGTTACTGTGACACGGTTACTAAGCAGGAGGTACCTGTGCTCCAAAGCACTACCAAGGACCAGCAGACGTTGGTGGAAACTCGGATACGGAGATGGAGGCACCTAGGCCAAAGGCACTGGGGAGAACCAGTTGACGGTACTGGACCCCGGACGGGTAGCAGAAGGAAAAGAGGCAATGTCACAACCGAGTACCAGCTGACGTTACTGTGACACGGTTACTAAGCAGGAGGTACCTGTGCTCCAAAGCACTACCAAGGACCAGCAGACATTGGTGGAACTCGAATACGGAGATGGAGGCACCTAGGCCAAAGGCACTGGGGAGAAACAGTTGACGGTACTGGACCCCGGACGGGTAGCAGAAGGAAAAGAGGCAATGTCACAACCGAGTACCAGCTGACGTTACTGTGACACGGTGTCACGACGTATAACAGATATATTCAAAGATAGCAACCTATATCTAATGTGACATCATTCTAAATTACATATAATAGAGAAAATCAACATGTATACATAGTATCTGCCAGCAATGTCTTACCTGACATAATATCCTATGTATTGTGGGTCAATACTGTGTACGTGTCACGCTGTCTCTGGATAGAGGTGGACCGGGGTCTATGCTGACCCTGAACTGGGGTCCTGACTAGTCCCTCTACCTGGAGGTACTGTTAATGGTACAGAGGTCCAGGCCGCCAGCGTAACCCTGTCTCCTGTAGATCCCTGACCACTGTAATCTAGTCCTGAGAAGGACCCTGATTACCACCACAGGGAATGGGCAGGTCACAGCTTACACACAGTCTAAGACAAACGAGACAGACAAGGGTAAAGACAACACAGCCTTGCATACAACACTTCCACTAAAGAGGAACACAAAAGGTTAAGGAGATAAACAATAAGCGAGGAGAGGAAAAACCACAACAGGCACTCTTAGCTTAAGTCTTCTCAGAAACGATCCGCTCTGCTGGTCTGAATGAATGCTTTCACCGGCAACTTCCCCAGCAGACTAGCAGGTATATGAAGGAAGCTAATTAACAAAACATCAATCGCAGCTGGGCGAGGCTGGTCAGCCCAGCACCGAGAGAGAAAGAATTAACTCCCTCAGTGCCGAAAAACACCCAGCACCAGAAACTCAGCTGTGCGAAGTCAGGGTGTGCAATCGCGACGATCTCCGCCGCGACACACCCGTGACAGTACCCCCCCTTCTACGAGGGGCCTCTGGACCCTCAGGGCCTGGTCTATCTGGGTGAGTAGTGTGGAAGGCCCGAACCAAACGGTCTGCGTTAATATCCGACGCAGAAACCCACATCCTCTCCTCAGGACCATACCCCCTCCAATGAACAAGGTACTGAAGGGACCGGCGATTCAGACGTGAGTCAATGATCTTCGATACCTGAAACTCCAAATTACCATTGACCACCACTGGAGGAGGAGGTAGAGGTGACGGTATAACTGGTGCCACGTACCTCTTAAGCAACGATTTGTGGAACACATTGTGGATTTTAAATGTAGGAGGGAGGTTAAGACGGAAAGCCACCGGATTAACTATTGAACTGATCCTGTATGGCCCGATGAATCTGGGACCGAGTTTCCAGGAGGGAACCTTAAGTTTTATATTCTTGGTAGACAACCATACCAGATCGTTCACACTTAGGTCCGGACCAGACACTCTCCTCCTATCAGCCATACGTTTGTATCGGTTCCCCATAGTGCTCAGATTATTAAGCACTCCTCTCCACACTGAAGCAAGTGACGACGAAAATCGTTCCTCCTCAGGAACCCCAGAAGAGCCCCCCCCATTGAAAGTACAAAACTGGGGGTGAAAACCATATGCCCCAAAAAACGGGGACTTACCAGTGGACTCGCTCCGCCTATTGTTAAGAGCGAACTCTGCCAGAGGCAAGAAAGAAGACCAGTCCTCTTGGTTCTCTGAGACAAAACACCGGAGATATGTCTCTAAGCTCTGATTCAGACGCTCTGTCTGACCATTGGTCTGCGGATGAAAAGCCGAAGAAAATGACAACTGCATCCCCGACGAGAACAAAATGCCTTCCAGAATTTGGACACAAACTGAGACCCCCGATCCGACACCACATCGGAAGGCAACCCGTGAAGTCTCACAATCTCCCCAATGAACACCTGCGCCAGAGTTTTAGCATTAGGAAGAGCAGGAAGAGCAATAAAATGTGCCATCTTGCTGAACCTGTCAACTACAACTAGTATGACAGTTTTACCTGAAGACGGAGGAAGGTCCGTAATGAAGTCCATAGACAGATGGGTCCATGGACGCTCCGGGATTTTCAACGGTAAAAGGGCCCCAGACGGACGGGTATGTGGGGTCTTAGAGCGCGCACATACCCCACAGGACGCGACAAAAGTTACCACCTCTTTATTTAAGTTAGGCCACCAAAACCGGCGAGAAACGAGATCTACAGTTGCTTTACTCCCTGGGTGTCCTGCCAAAGCAGAATTATGGTGTGCCTCGATAACCTTTTGTCTTAACTGATCTGGAACAAACAGTTTCCCTGGAGGTCCTACAGGGGCGTCCCCAGAGCCTCCAATACCTCCTCTTCAAGCTCAGAGCATACAGCCGACACCACAACTCCCTCCTGAAGAATAGGAACCGGGTCATCCGTCTTCCTGGCCCCCGGGAAACTACGAGATAAGGCATCAGCCTTTACATTTTTTGACCCAGGACGATATGTGACGACAAAATTAAACCTGGTAAAAAACAACGACCATCTAGCTTGTCTGGAATTCAGACATTTTGCAGACTCTAAATACAGCAGGTTCTTGTGATCAGTAATGACGGTGACCGGGTGGACTGCCCCTCCAAAAAGTGACGCCACTCTTCAAAAGCCAACTTAATGGCCAAGAGTTCCCTATTGCCGACATCATAATTCCTCTCGGCGGACGACAATTTTTTAGAGAAGAAAGCGCACGGATGCCATTTACCAGGGGACGGACCTTGAGATAATACCGCACCCACTCCTACGTCAGATGCGTCTACATCCACAATGAACGGTTGTGATGCATCAGGTTGGATGAGTATGGGTGCTGAAGCAAAACATTTTTTCAAGGAGGAAAATGCTTGACAAGCTTTGTCAGACCACCTAGAAAAATCCGTCCCTTTTTTTGTCATGTCAGTGAGAGGTTTGACAACAGATGAGAAATTACGAATAAATTTCCGGTAGTAGTTAGCAAACCCCAGGAAACGCTGCAGTGCTTTAAGATCCTCTGGCCGATCCCATTCAAGCACAGCCTTCACTTTCCCAGGGTCCATACGGAAACCGGAGGCTGACACCAAGAATCCTAAAAACTGAAGTTCTTGTACAGCGAATACACACTTCTCCCATTTGGCGTACAGTTTATTATCTCGCAAGATCTGCAACACTTGTCTCACATGCTCCTGATGAGACACAAGATCCGGCGAGTAAATTAAGATGTCATCTAGATAAATGACAACAAACTGTCCCACTAGGTGGCGAAAGATGTCATTAACAAAATGTTGAAACACCGCCGGGGCAGTAGTCAGACCGAAAGGCATGACAAGGTTCTCATAATGTCCCTCCGGAGTGTTAAACGCTGTCTTCCACTCATCCCCTCCTTTATCCTAATCAGATTATACGCCCCCCTGAGATCCAACTTAGAGAACCATTTGGCGCCCACA
Source organism: Oophaga sylvatica (assembly GCA_033576555.1). Taxonomy (NCBI): domain Eukaryota; kingdom Metazoa; phylum Chordata; class Amphibia; order Anura; family Dendrobatidae; genus Oophaga; species Oophaga sylvatica. Next base: position 480,779,427 of record JARQOD010000001.1, on the reverse strand, counting down.
ATCTGATTGAAGAGATCAGGAATAAGTGGGAGCGGATACGGATCTCGGACCGTAATCCGATTAAGCTCACGGAAATCCAGGCAAGGGCGTAGGCCTCCATCTTTTTTCTTCACAAAGAAGAACCCCGCGGCCACTGGGGAAGATGAAGGTCTAATATGCCCCTTGGCCAGACTTTCCGAAATGTAATCCTTCATAGCTTGCCTCTCAGGACCAGAAAGGTTATATAACCTAGATTTTGGTAACTTAGCATCAGGAAGCAATTTTATAGCACAGTCATATGCGCGATGAGGATGTAAAACCACAACAGGCACTCTTAGCTTAAGTCTTCTCAGAAACGATCCGCTCTGCTGGTCTGAATGAATGCTTTCACCGGCAACTTCCCCAGCAGACCAGCAGGTATATGAAGGAAGCTAATTAACAAAACATCAATCGCAGCTGGGCGAGGCTGGTCAGCCCAGCAACGAAGAGAAAGAATTAACTCCCTCAGTGCCAAAAAACACCCAGCACCAGAAACTCAGCTGTGCGAAGTCATGGTGTGCAATCGCGACGATCTCCGCCGCGACACACCCGTGACACACGGTTACTAAGCAGGAGGTACCTGTGCTCCAAAGCACTACCAAGGACCAGCAGACGTTGGTGGAACTCGGATACGGAGATGGAGGCACCTAGGCCAAAGGCACTGGGGAGAACCAGTTGACGGTACTGGACCCCGGACGGGTAGCAGAACGCACCCATGAAAATGTAAGTTGACAGGACGCAAGCCGTCCGCAGTTACCGAATCACACAGTCCTACAGTGGGTGCTTGTCCTATTGTCACAATGGAAACAGCCTTTATTTACATATCCCACAGCACACATAGGAATCACCTAAACTGCAGGCACCATAGAGTCGGCTAACCCGAATGCAACACGACAGCACAACTTATTGGAGGATAATTGACGTTCACACTGCCAGGAAACAGCTGTCGTGCTGTAACCAGGCTGGCCATGAGTCAGTACCCCTGCCAATTACTTACGAGCAACAAATGGCGGTGTTGTAGCCCAGGGAGTAGAGTTCAGGTGGTAGAAAGATGAACATAACAGTAGACATGGAAAACGTTGCCAAACAGTTATTTAATCTGAAAACGGACAGGCAAATTCAGGTGAGATCCATGCCTTGTTCATTTTCAGAAAAGTAAGCCGGTCTACATTCTCTGAGGATAGTCACATGCGACGGTCTGTTACTACACCACCTGCAGCACTAAAGACACGCTCAGATAATACACTGGCAGCAGGGCAAGCCAGCACCTCCAATGCATACTGGCTAAGCTCTGGCCATGTATCCAACTTAGAGACCCAAAATTTGAAAGGGGAAGAGGCATCTGGGAGTACACTTAGAGGGAAAGCCAAGTAGTCTGTCACCATCTTATGGAAACGTTTCTTCCTGGTGACTGGAGCCGTCTCGGATGGTGTAGACCTTGCTGGCGCTGTCACAAAACTTTGCCACATTTGTAACATACAGCTCTTGCCCTGTGCAGAGGCGCTGCTTCTGCTCCCTCTTGTTGTAGAGGTGTCTACACTGCCTCGACGCACAGAGCTGCTTTGTAAAGCAGTAGCAGCAGCAGCAGCTCTCTCGGCTGGAATGTACAACAGTATGGATTGCACCAGTGTGTCTTGGTACTCCTGCATTTTACGGTCCCGGTTCACCGGTGTGATGAGGGTTTGTAAGTTGTCCCGGTAGCGAGGGTCTAGGAGGGTGTACACCCAATAATCTGACGTGGTGAGAATGTGGGCGATGCGGCGGTCGTTTCTCAGGCACTGAAGCATGAAATCAACCATGTGCTGCAGACTCCCAACTGGCAAACAAAGGCTGTCCTCTGGAAGAGGCGTCATGTCTGCCTCCTCTGCATCACCCCACCCTCGCTCTACATACTGACTAGAGCGTTGTGTACCTCCCTCTGTAGGGATTTCTTCCTCCTCCATTGACTCCTCCTCCTCCTCATCCTCCTCACAAAGTGAGCCCTGCCCAGCCCTTTGTGAGGAACCACGTTGCGCTGACTGTCCTGAAGGTAATTGAATTTGTGACTCCTCATCCTCCACCTCTTCCAAAACCTCTTCCTTTAGTGCTTTCAGTGATTTCTGAAGCAGGCAGATAAGGGGGACAGTCATGCTGACTAGTGCATCATCTGCACTCGCCATCCGCGTTGAGACATCAAACGCCCGCAAAACATCGCAGATGTCCTTCATAGAGGCCCACTCAGTAGTGGTGAAGTGTGAACGGCGCAAACTGCGAGTTGATTGCGCCTGTTGCAGCTGATACTCCATTACTGCTGGCTGCTGCTCACACAACCGCTCCAACATATGTAACGTGGAATTCCACCTGGTGGGTACGTCACATATGATGCGATGTTCAGGAAGGCGAAATCTGACTTGCAGAGCTGCAATGCGCGATCTGGCCATGCTGGAACGTCGCAAGTGAGCGCACTCTAGGCGGACCTTGTGCAGCAGTGCATCAAGATCCGGATAGTCCCTCAAAAAACTCTGCACGACCAAGTTGAGCACATGTGCCAGACATGGTATGTGAGTGAGGTTGCCAAGGCCAGAGCTGCCACCAGATTTCGGCCATTGTCACACACTACCAAGCCTGGCTGGATATTAGCTGACAAAAACCCCACGTCGCTCTCCTGCTTGATGGCATCCCAGAGCTTCTGCGCTGTGTGGCTTCGATTCCCCATGGAAATTAATTTCAGGACGGCCTGTTGACGTTTGGCCACGGCTGTGCTCATATCGGTCGCAACAGGTAAGCGTTCACAGGTCCATGTGGAGGTATACCGTGACGGTTCGTGCAGCGATGATTCTGAGGAACTGGAGTAGGAGGAGGAATCAATGTGTACAGACTGGATTCCTGCAATCCTTGGAGTTGGCAGAACACGTACAGCGCCACTGTCAAGATCTGTACCCGGCTCCACAACATTGACCCAATGGGCAGTGAGGGAAAGGTATCGTCCCTGGCCATGGGTACTGGTCCACGCATCGGTGGTCAGGTGGACCCTGCTACTGACGGCGTTTAGTAGCGCATGTTTAATGTTTCCCTCGACATGTTTTTGCAGAGCAGGGACAGCTTGCCTGCTGAAATAAAATCGGCTTGGCACATTATATTGTGGGACTGCCAATGCCATAAAGTTCCTGAAACTGTCAGTCTCCACCAGCCTGAATGACAGCATTTCAAGGGACAGGAGTTTTGCAATGCCAGCATTCAGAGCCTGTGCTCGTGGATGGTTTGCCGAGTATGGCCGTCTTTTATCCCATGCCTGTGGTACCGATGGCTTTTTTTTGTTCTGGGAGTGTGACGATGACTGTGAACTTGCTGCTGTGGGTGGAATAACAGTTTGTCTATGGACAACAGTGACCGAGGTTCTTCCATGGAGATCCTGTGAGGAAGCCGAACCAGGTGTGTGTGAGCTGGAGGTAGAGGCTCGAACACGACCTGAAGATTTAGGTGCTGCTGTAGGTTGGCCTACATCTCCAGTGTGTCTTTGTAACTCAGCTACGTGCTTTGTCCGTACATGTTTCCACATATTTGTGGTATTCAGGTTACTTATATTTTTACCTCTTTTAACTTTTTGCTTACACAGCTTGCATTGAACATAGCAAATATCATCTACAAGTCTGTCAAAAAAGGACCACGCAGTGCAAGTCATGGGAGCGCCAATTTTGACATTTCTAAGAGAACTGCTCCCAACAGGTGCCAAACTGGAGGCTACAGGCAAGCGAGTCTGCAGCCTACCTCTCCCTCCTCTTTGTACCGTTGGGACAATCTCTTCCTCACAGCTGCTCCCACCACCTTCCTGTTGCTCACGCCATGTTGGGTCTCGGACTTCATCATCTCCACTACCCTCTTCCAACACCTGCTGCTGTTGGATGGTCTGGGCAGCACCATGCTCCACAAAACCTGGCACCTGAGTCTCATCATCATCATAAGATGCGTTCTGCGGTGTGCTGTCCATCGGCACTGGCTCACCCGCCTCTTCAGATTGAGAGAGACACAGCTGTTGCGCATCACTGCATACTCCCTCTTCTTCAAATTGCAGAATGCTGCTTGCCTGTGCCCGTGTTTGCGAGCCAACAGATTCTGAGAACAGAAGCAGAGACTCAGCTGGCTCCTGTACAGAACTCTCTGACTGCCTGGGCAATTTGACAGGCGGTGAACAGACAGATGGTTGTTCAACAGTGTTGTGTTCCTGAGAGGAGGTGGAAGGAATTGAAGTCGATGTATTGGCTGCCATCCAACCAACAACGGCTTCAATTTGTTCTTCCCGCAGCAGGGGGCACGCCGAGCTCCTACCAAAGTGCGCATAAAGGAACGCTCATGGGTAAAACTGGTGGATGCTGTGTCACTGAGGGCGGCAGCAGCCACAGAATCCCCACGTCCTCTCCCTGCTGAAACTCCACGGCCACGACCACGTGCCTTACTCACTGACTTCTTCATCTTGGTAGATTGATAAAGAAAGTCAGAAAAGTTATAAGGCCTAAGTGTGGTTATTACGCAGAGACTGAAGTGAACACTGAAACACAACTGTTCACAATCTGTGAAAGGCTACTCCTTTGTCTACTTCTATAGTGTTTGCAACCAATGTATTGGATATGGATGGAAGCGCGTCACACTAATAGATTATATTTTAAATGGAATGGAGCAGAACCAATTGGAGATAAATGAAAAGGATGAGGCACTGAGACACGCTCAGCAGAGTACAAGCAGCAGTGCTTGAACAAGTAACTGGAGCGTGATGTGCACTCAAAAAATAAAAAACACAGACTGAAGTGAACACTGAAACACAACTGTTCACAATCTGTGAAAGGCTACTCCTTTGTCTACTTCTATAGTGTTTGCAACCAATGTATTGGATACGGATGGAAGCGCGTCACACTAATAGATTAGATTTTAAATGGAATGGAGCAGAACCAATTGGAGATAAATGAAAAGGATGAGGCACTGAGACACGCTCAGCAGAGTACAAGCAGCAGTGCTTGAACAAGTAACTGGAGCGTGATGTGCACTCAAAAATAAAAAACACAGACTGAAGTGAACACTGAAACACAACTGTTCACAATCTGTGAAAGGCTACTCCTTTGTCTACTTCTATAGTGTTTGCAACCAATGTATTGGATACGGATGGAAACGCGTCACACTAATAGTTAAATTGCATGGAGCTGCAAGAATTACAATGAAGAAAAAAAAAAGAGTCTGTGAGTGACACGTGCAGATGCCTACAGACAGCGTTGCATGCAGAGCAAACTGCAGCGTCACCTGCACTCACACACACCTTGCAGAGCTGTTAAAACAACACTGCAGGCAAAAGGAAGCTTTACACAGCGGTTGGTGCTAGCCTGCCTACAGCACAGTACACTAAATCGCAATCTCTAACTGTCCCTCAGAGTCAGCACAGCAGCGTTCTGTCCCTTACTGAATTCACAGCACAGTGACGCTAAAATGGCGGCGGCGCCTTTTATAGTGCATTCTGACATCATTTCAGCATCCAATCACAGCCATGCCATTAGTTAACATGACCGCAGCAGTACAGGATGTGCCCACACTTCTTAGGATTCCTCATTGGCTGACTAAAATCACATTGCCTCTCAAAGAATTATGGGAACTTCCGATTCCGGTATACGATATATGGAAAATATCGAAACTAAGTATCGAAAGGCCGATAGAGCTAATATCGGCCGATACCCGATACTTGCGGTATCGTATCGCTCAACACTAACGGCCAGCTGTCGCGAGAGTACAGTTGGCCGAGATTACCCAGTACCCTGCTGTCACTGCAGTTATCGCGAGATTCTGCACGTAACCGCCAGGGACAGGGTAATGGCGGCCATCCAGGAGGACGTGACCACCAGGGAAGGGGATCTTCTGCCAGGTAAGTGCTGACTCTGCTGAGTCCTGACACCTGACAGACCCGACCGACACTGACAGTGACAGTTTCGGGAAGTTCCTGTGTCACTTACTTCGTTCTGTGACACAGGAACTCCCATAGACTTTACAGGAAAACTCCGATTCCGGTATCCGATATGACAAAAATATCGGAACTCAGAATCGGAATTCGGATACAGCAAATATCGGCCGATACCCGATATTTGCAGTATCGGAATGCTCAACACTACTCCTTAATAAGATCACTGTTAAATACCAGAATACGTTATCCCTGATTTCTTATTTATTCTCCCGAGTGAAAGGTGCTAGTTGGTTTACCAAGCTTGACCTTAGGGAGCGTATAATCTTATTCGCATTAAGCACGGGGATGAATGGAAGACGGCATTTAATACCCCTGAGGGGCATTTTGAGTACTTAGTCATGCCTTTTGGGCTCACTAATGCCCCTTCTGCCTTCCAATCTTTCATGAATTATATTTTCCGGGATTTTGTGGATAAGTTTCTGATCGTCTATCTGGACGTATTTTTGATTTTTTTCTAATGACTGGGATTCTCATGTGGAGCATGTTCGGATGGTGTTCCGTATTTTGAGAGAAAATGATTTGTATGTCAAGGGATCAAAATGTCTCTTTGGAGTACAGAAGGTTTCGTTTTTGGGATTCATTTTGTCTCTGTCTTCTATTGAAATGGACCAAGTCAAGGTTCAGGCCATTTCATTGAAGGCTCTTCAGAGATTTTAGGGTTTTGCTAATTTTTACCGTAAATTTATACATAATTTTTCTGGTATTGTAAAACCACTTACTGATTTGACCAAAAAGGGCTCTTATGTGGTTAATTGGTCTCCAGAGGCAGTTTTGGCTTTTCAGGAGCTTAAGCAGAGATTCACTTCTGCTCCGGTTCTGCGGCAACCTGATGTTTCTCTCCCATTGTAGGTGAAAATAGAAGCTTCTGAGATTGAGGCAGGAGCTGTCTTGTCCCAAAGGGATCCTGTAACCTCTAAGATTAACCCTTGTGCCTTCTTCTCCCGAAAGTTTTCCCCAGTGGGATGTAATTATGATGTGGGGAATCAGGAATTATTGGCTATAAAGTAGGCGTTCAAACAGTGGAGACATTGGTTAGAAGGAGCCAAACATCAAGTTGTGGTCTACACTGACCACAAAAACTTGATCTATCTCGAATCAGCCAAGCGTTTGAATCCTAGCCAGGCCAGATGGGCCTTGTTTTTTACGCGTTTTAACTTTGTGGTCTCCTTTCTCCCGGGTACTAAGAATGTTAAGGCGGATGCCCTCTCTAGGAGTTTCCTTGCGGATTCTCTTGATGTGACTGAGCCTACGGCCATTCTGAAGGAGGGTGTCATTCTTTCTGCTATCTCACCCAATTTGAGACTGGCCCTGGAGAAATATCAGGGGGATAAACCTGACCGTTGCCCTGCGGGGAAATTGTATGTCCCAGACCAATGGAGGAAAAAAGTTATTTCTGAAGTTCATTGCTTTGCGTTGGCTGATCATCCCTGTATTATTGGTACTAGAGATTTGGTGAGTCAGTCCTTTTGGTGGCCTACCTTATCTCGTGACTTCAGGAACTTTGTGCAGTCCTGTGGGACTTGTTCTCGGTCCAAACCTTGCTCTCGCTCTAGTGGATTGTTAATGCCATTGCCTGTGTCCAGGAGGCCATGGACCCATATCTCTATGGATTTTATTTCCGACCTACCTGTCAGAGAATGAACATTATCTGGGTGATCTGTGATAGGTTTTCCAAGATGATCCATCTTGTGCCACTGCCGAAGTTGCCATCCTCTTCCGAGTTGGTGCCCTTGTTATTTCAGCAGGTGGTTCGGTTGCACGGCATTCCAGAGAACATTGTGTCTGACAGAGGAGTCCAGTTTGTTTCCAAATTTTGGAGGACCTTTTGTTCTAAACTGGGAGTTCAGCTGTCTTTCTCCTCTGCATTTCACCCTCAGACCAATGGGCAGACTGAGAGAACAAACGAGACCTTGGAAACTTATTTGAGATGTTTTGTGTCTGCTGATCAGGATGACTGGGTCTCTTTTTTGCCTTTGGCTGAATTTGCTCTAAATAATAGAGCTCGTTTTGCCACTTTGATGTTCCCTTTTTTCTGCAATTTCGGGTTTCATCCTCGATTTTCTTCGGGGCAGATGGAGGCTTCTGTCTGTCCGGATGTTGACTCTATGGTGGAGAGAATGCAGCAGATTTGGGATCAAGTAGTGGATAAGTTGTCTCTCTCTCAGGAGAGTGCCCAACGATTTGCCAACCGGCATAGGACTGATGGTCCTCGGTTTAAAGTGGGTGACATGGTTTGGTTGTCCTCAAGAAATATCCCTATAAAGGTTGCTTCTCCAAAATTTAAGCCAAAGTTCATTGGATCTTATAAGATCTTGGAAATTTTTAATCCTGTTTCCTTCCGTTTGGCTCTTCCAGAGACGTTTAAGATTCACAACGTCTTCCACAAATCTTTATTGAAAAGGTTTGTTGAGCCAGTGGTTTCTATGGCTGCGCCCCCTGAGCCTGTTTTGGTTGAGGGCAATTTGGAGTATGAAGTGGAGAAGATATTGTAATCTTGTCTGGCTAGACGGTGACTCCAGTACTTGGTTAAGTGGAAAGGTTATGGTCAGGAGGACAATTCTTGGGTGTTTGCTTCTGACATTCTTGCGGAGAGATTGGTTTGTGCCTTTCACCATGCTCACCCTGATCGGCCTGGTGGTGCAGGTGAGGGTTCGGTGACCCCTCCTCAAGGGGGAAGTACTGTTGTGAATTCTCTGGATTCTGACTTGGGTCTCTCTCTGGTGGCTGTTGATATTAATGAAGCTGTCTTGACTGACAGAGACCTTTCAGCTGCGGATGATTGGCAATCTGGGAGTCATGACTGGGGACATTTAAGGGAGCAACTTTCCCATGATCCTCGCCGGTGATTAGTTGTCTCTTCCTGGTCCAGTTTGTAAGTCAGCTTGCTGCGGTCTCCTGAATCTTTCAGATAAGCTATTTCTTGCTTGTTTCTGTGGTTTTGTTTTCTTTTGTTTTTGTGCCTTCTGAGTGAGGTTAGCCGGGTACCCCTGCTGGGGACTGCGCTGGTCTCTGTTTCTCAGTTATCTGTTCATTTGTTCAGTCCCTGTTATTTTAGTGACTGCTGGGTAGCTACCTGTTCACACCAGAGTTCTGAGATAGCGGGGAGAGTTCGTGTGGTCTCAGTATTTTTTTTGGAATCAGAAGTGTTGGAATGTATCCTAGGGTTTTGCTGGATTGCAGAAAGTATTCTTTACTGTCCTGTCCTATCTAGACAGTTTTGGGCCCCAGCGTTTGCTTACTCTATTTTCTGCCTGCATTTGTATTTCATCTTGTCTCATTGCCAATATATGTGTGGGGGCTTCCTATTCCTTTGGGGTGCTACTCCAGCTCAGTTAGCTTTCCCCTTTCTATCTTTAGGCTTAGCTAAGTCTCCCGGCTGTGTCGAGGCGTCTAGGTCATCGTAGGTACATCCCACGGCTGCTTCTAGTTGTGCGGTTAGTTCAGGGGTCTGCAGTTCATTAGGTACCAACCAATCTGGGTGACTGGCTGCCTTGGCTACTTTTGTTACAGTCCTCCTTGGCTACCATATCATAACAGACGGTACTACAAGCACAACTGTCATACAGTCTGTTCAGCGTGAATAGCCTGAGGACATGGAGGAGGACAGCATGATCAGTCGTCCTGTTGGTGAGGACACGGAAGTCTTGCCAATTAGCACTCTGGCATGCCTGGCAGACTTTATTTTGTGCTGCCTCGCATTATCAAAATTTGTGCTGACACTTATAACTGGTTGGTGACACTTCTAGACCCATGCTACAAGGAGAACTTTCAATCTCTTCTTCCAAAGGCAGATAGGTGTACTAAAATGTTGCAGTACCAGAGGGCCATTGTTGTGGAATTATTAAAAAAAATCCCATCTGAAAACACTTGTGGCAGGGGTCACAGTTTGTTGGACAACCAAGGAGTAGAGGCAAGAGAGAAACAACTCCAATCCAGCAGAGGCAGGGTAACACTGGCAACGTTCTGGGATAGTTTTCTTAGACCCTTCCATTGACCTGGCCCAGAGTCAAAGGGTACTGTCACAAGGAGTTGAACGATTGGGAAAATGCTGAGGGAGTACCTTGCTGACCGTACTGATGTCCTCTGTGCCTTTTAATTAATGGATATCCAAGCTGGACACGTGGCATGAATTGGCTCTATGCCTAGGAGGTCCTGGCCTGCCCTGCCGCTAGTATTTTGTCAGAGCGGGTTTTTAGTGCCATTGGTTGAATTATAACTGATAAGCGCATCCGTCTGTCAACTGAAAATGCTGACAGGCTTATAAAAATGAAAAAGGACTGGATTGGGCAGACTTCTGTACACCACCGAATGATAACAGTGAAATATAACCTCCAATACAGTGTCTTTTTTGGGGAGTTGTATTACCATGCACCTCTTCGCACCCACACATGGGTATACACTTCCTGACTTTGGCTATTTGGTGTGTTATCCTCCTCCTTCTCATCATCCTCATCATCCACCACCACTAGATCAACATGGTGACAGTGGTCCGTGATGCAATTGCCAACTTATTGTGAAAAAAGGCTGTTTTTGATGCCCTGTTAACTAAAATTTTTTGCACAGAATGTTGATGTCTACCCCACAGGGGGAAATGTTTGTCAGCCCATACACTTAGTGTATGGGCATTCCAAGTATAAGAGACCCGCCTTTAAACTGGGAAGATGTTTTTCGGAAGCCATCCTCCACATCTCTTCAGACACCACCACTAGAACACGAGGGTGAACGTGTTCCATGATGCAACAGCCACTATATTTTTTTGCAAGGGTGTGTATGATGTCCGCAACCACAAATATTTACACAGTAGGTTGATGTGTACCCCCAGGGGGAAATGTTTGTCAGCCCATACACCTAGTTTATGGGTATTACAAGTATAGGAGACCCGCTACTTTAAACTAGGAAGACCTTTTTCGGAGACCATCCTCCACGTCTCTTCAGACACCACCACTAGATCACAAGGTTGAACGTGTTCCGTGACGCAACAGCCACGTAATTTTTTTGAAGGGTGTTTTTGATGCCCGTAACAAAAATGTTGAGACAGTATGTTGATGTGTACCCACCAGGGGAATTGTTTGTCAGCCCATACACTTAGTGTATGGGCATTACAAGTATAGGAGACCCGCTCTTTGTAATGGAAACAGATTTTTAGGAGGCTTCCTCCATGTCTCTTCAAAGTGGTATTTGGGTGCATCTAAATTTGGGGCAGGCCATGCATTCACTGCATAGGCAAACAGTATGGGAGACCCACTTCCTTATAATGTGAACTTTGTTGGTTGTTTAGCTTCAACACTGAAATGCAACAATGCTGGGTTTTCAGCCTCACCACTGCAATTCGCCAATGCAGGTTCTTCAGCCTCAACATTGCAACTCTTCACTGCTGGTTCTTCAGGCTCAACAACGAAATGCTCCACTGCTGGGTGTTCTTTCTCAACACTGCAATGCTACAATGCAGGTTCTTCAGCCTCAACACTGCAATTCTCCCTGCTGGGTCTTCAGCCTCAACACTGCAATTGTCCACTGCAGGGTCATAGAATCATAGAATGATAGAGTTGGAAGGGACCTCCCGGGTCATCTGGTCCAACCCACTGCTCAAAGCAGGATTCACTAAATCATCCCACACAGAAGTTTTTTTAACATCTAATCTGTGTCTCCTCCCATTCAGTTTCATCCCATTGCTTCTAGTCTTTCCTTGTGCAAATGAGAATAAAGATAATCCTTCTACAATGTTACAGCCCTTGAGATATTTGTAGACAGCTATAAAGTCTCCTCTCAATTTTCTTTTTTGCAAGCTAAACATTCCCAAATCCTGTAACCGTTCCTCTAGGACATGGTTTGCAGACCGGACACCATTCTGGTCGCTCTTCTCTGAACTTGCTCCAGTTTGTTGATGTCTTTTTTAAAATGAGGTGCCCAAAACTGGACAAAGTATTCCAGATGAGGTCTGACCAAAGAGGAGTAGAGGGCAATAATGACTTCACGTGATCTAGACTGTATGCTTCTGTTAATTCATCCCAGAATTGTATTTGCCTTTTTTGCTGCTGCATCACACTGTTGACTCATGTTCAGTCTGTGATCTATTAGTATACCCAAGTATTTTTCACATGTGTTGTTGCTTAGCCCTATTCCTCCCATTCTGTATACGCTTTTTTCATTTTTATTTCCAGATGTAGTACTTTGCATTTTTTCCCTGTTAAAAAACATTCTTTTAGTTGCTGCCCACTTCTCCCAGTTTATTTATGTCTTTTTGAATCCTCTCTCTCTCTTCTCTAGTATTAACTATCCCTCCTAGCTTTGTGTCATCAGCAAATTTAATCATTTTACCCTCAATTCCTTCATCTATATCATTGATAAAGATGTTGAACAATACAGGGCCCAAGACAGAGCCCTGTGGTACCCAACTTGATACATTCTTCCAACTGGATGTGCAGCCATTTACTACCACTCTTTGGGTCCTATCACTAAGCCAGTTATGAATCCACCTAACAGTTGCCTTGTCCATTCCATACTAGTCATTTTCTCAATAAGGATTGTGTGAGATAATTTGTCAAATGCTTTGCTGAAGTCAAGATATAATATATCTACAGCATTTCCCTGATCCACCCAGTCAGTGATTCTGTCATAGAAGGAAATTAAATTAGTCTGACATGACTTATTAGTTACAAACCCATGCTGACTCTGGTTAAGCACTTCATTCTTGTCCAGGTACTTACATACATGTTGTTTAATAATTTGTTCAAAGATCTTTCCTTGTATAGATGTCAGACTCACCGGCCTATAGTTCTCTGGGTCCACCTTCTTCCCCTTTTGAAGATGGAACAACATTTGCTCTTCTCCAGTCATCTGGGACTTCTATTGGTTTCCAGTTGTCTGGGTAATCTGTGATAGGTTTTCAAGATGATACATCTTGTGCCATTACCTAAGTTGCCTTCCTCCTGGTGCCTTTGTTCCTTCATCACGTGGTTCGGTTTCATGGCATTCCGGAGAACATTGTGTCTGACAGAGGAGTCCAGTTTGTTTCCAGATTTTGGAGGACATTTTGTTCTAAACTTGGTGTTCAATTATCTTTCTCCTCTGTTTTTCATCCTAGACCAATGGATAAACCGAGAGAACAAACCAGACCTTGGAGACTTATTTGAGATGTTTTGTGTCTGCTGATCAAGATGACTGGGTCTCTTTTTTCCTTTGGCTGAGTTTGCTCTAATAATAGGGCTAGCTCTGCCACTTGATGTCTCCATTTTTCTGCAATTTTGGATTTCACCCTCGATTTTCTTCGGACAGGCGGAGGCTTCTGTCTGTCCGGGTGTTGACTCTGTTGTGGAGCGAATGCAGCAGATTTGGGACCAGGTAGTGGAGAGGTTGTCTCTCTCTCAGGAGAAGGCTCAACGGTTTGCCAACCGGCATAGGATGATGGTCCTCGTTTTAAAGTGGGGGACTTGGTTTGGTTGTCCTCAAGAAATATCCCTATGAGGGTTGCATCTCCAAAGTTTAAGCCCAGATTCATTGGACCTTATAAGATCATGGAGATTCTTAATCCTGTTTCCTTCCGTTTGCTTCTTCCAGAGACATTTAAGATCCATAACATGTTCCACAAGTCCTTATTGAAGAGGTTTGTCGAGACAGTGGTTCCTATGGCTGCGCCTCCTGACCCTGTTTTGGTTGAGGGCAATCTGGAGTATGTGGTTGAGAAAATATTGGATTCTCGTTTTTCTAGACAGAAACTCCAGTATTTGGTTAAGTGGATAGGTTATGGTCAGGAGGACAATTCTTGGGTGTTTGCTTCGGACATCCATGCTAGGAGACTAATCCCTGCCTATCACCGAGCTCATCCTTATCGGCCTGGTTGCACAAGTGAGGGTTCGGTGACCCCTCCTCAAGGGGGGGTACTGTTATGAATGTGCTAGAGATGGTTTCTGAGCAGAGGCTCCCTCTGGTGGTTACAGACAGTACTGAACCTTTCAGCGAGGATTGGCAATCTGGGTTCACCTACTGGTCTGATATAAGGGAGGTTCCCGCCCATGATGGTTGCCGGTGATCAATTGTTCTTGTCTCAATTGTGGTTCCTGGTTGATTTGGAAGATTGCTGGTTGATTTGGAAGATTGCTGGAGTCTTGCCTGCATCTCCTGCTTTCAGATAAGATATTTTTTGCTTTTCTTTTTGTGCTTTCTTTTTGCATGTTTTCTGCACTTTTGTGGAGGTCAGTCAGGTCCCCTCCTGGGGCCTGTGCTCCTCACAGTTTATCTGCAGCCACTGTTATTTTTTCATTTGCTTTTTCCCTGTTTGTTCAGCGGCTGCGGCTTGGTTTTTGTTCACACTAAGATCTGATTTAGTGGGTGGCGAGATCGTGTGATCTCAGTATTTTTGTAATCAGAATTGTTGGATTTTTGTAGGGTTTTCTGGGTTGCAGAAAGTAATCTCTCCTGTCCTATCCAATTTAGTCAGCTTGTGGCCCCAGCGTTTGCTCAGTCTATTTTCTGCCTATGTTTATGTTTTCTTCTTGTCTAGCCACCATTATATGTTTGGGGGCTTCCTATTTTCTTTGGGGATCTGCTCCGGGGCAGATAGCTTTCATCTTTCTGCCTTTGGGTGTAGTTGTCTCTCAGGCTGTGACGAGGCGTCTAGGATCAACGTAGGAACGTTCCACGGCTACCTCTAGATGTGTCGTTAGTTTAGGAATCTGCAACCCATCAGTTACCAACATCTCAGGTGTTATGTTTTGGTAGCTGAGGAGAGCAGGCAAAAACGGCAATACACCAGAGAGGTTGGAATCTACTGGATTGCAGTACCCTGACTAACCACCACAACTAAAGGCAGCTGTGGAGCGTTCCTAAGTTGGTCCTAGACGCCTCGTCACAGCCTGAGAGCTAACTACACCTAAAGATAGAAAGAAGAAAGCTATCTGCCCCGGAGCAGATCCCCAAAGAACATAGGAAGCCCCCAAACATGTAATGGCAGTTAGACAAGAGGAAATACAGACACAGAAAATAGTATGAGCAAACACTGGGGCCCAATCTGCCTAGACAGAAAAGGATAGGAAGGATACTTACTGCAATTCCAAAAAACCCTAAAAAAAAACCAACGCTACTAATTGCAAAAACACCTGAGATCACACGACCTCTACCACCTAAATTAGTTCTCTGGTGTAACAAAACTAAGCCGCAGCCACAGAAAAAACTGGAAAAGGCAAATGAACAAACAACAGTGGCTCCAGGGAACCGAGAGGAGCCCAAGCCCCCGGGGAGGGGAACCTGGCCAACCTCACAGAAATGCAGAGAAAAATGCAAATGGCAACACAAAAACAAAAAACAGAAAATATCTTATCTGAGAGCAGGAGAAGAGGCAAGACTCAGCAAGCTTCCAAGTGAACCAGGAAACAACGTTGAGACAAAAAAATTGATCACCGGCAACCATGATGGGGGGGAAACCTCCCTTATATCCAGCCAGTCTGTAATTCCTGATTGCCAATCCTCATTGAATGGTTCAGTACTGTTTGTAACCACCAGAGGGAGCTTCTGCTCAGAATTCATTTCTAAAAGATTCATAACACTCAGGTGTTCGGCTGCCCTGCTGTTGTTCCTGTCCTCCTCAGCTACCGAAACATAACAGCAGGCCTTGCATTCAACACATAGGCTAACACTATGGGAGACACACTGTCTTCTATGGGGAACATATTTGTCATGAAGCCCTCAAATACGTCTGTTGAAAGGGTTATTAGGGTGTGTGTTACTTTGGTGAGGGCAGGACTTGCATTCAATGCATAAGCAAACAGTATGGGAGTACCAAATGAATAATGTGAGCTTGGTTTTCATGTGGCCATCCAGTACATGGGTCCATAGGCTTATTGGGGTGCATGTTACTTTGATGCAGGGCAGGCCTTCCATTCAATGCATAGGCTAACACTATGGGAGACCCATTTTCTTATAATTGGAACACCTTTTCATGAAGTCCTCCTGTACGTCTCGTCAAAGAGGTATTGGGGTGCATCCTAATATTTGGCAGCCCAGATCACTCTGCATAGGCAATAACAGTATAGGATACCCACTGTTTAATAATGGGAACAACAAGTCATAGCCAGCTGATGGCCTTTTAAAAAAATTAATTCATGCCTGATGCCTTTGTGACTTTTAGAGTTTTTTCTTCTTAAATAAAAAAGGATTGTATGATAGTAAAAAACCCCCCAAACTGGCCGACAAAGGTTGTTAAATTTTAAAAATTAAATTTCCCCAAAAAAATCTTTTTTGGGTTAAAAACCAAGAAAAAGTTAAAAAATCACCCAAAAAGAAACGCTTGAAAAAACCCAAAAGTTTTTTAAAAAAGGGAAAAAAGGGTTTTTGAGCAAGGTTTGGGGTTTACGCAAAAATTTTTCAGGGGAATGGAAATTGGGATCACGGTTGGTCTGAATGGGGGGGTTCCCCCCCATAAAGGTTTTGGGGTGATAAATTGTTCTTGTCCAATTGGGTTTTGGTTCTTTTTGGAAAAAATTGCTGGGTCTTCCTGCTCTTTGAAATCAAAAGTTTTTTCTTTTTTTGGTTGTTTTTGCTTGTTCCCCCCCTTTGGGGGGTTCCCGGGGCCCCCTGGGGGGCTTGGCCCTCTCAGTTTGTTGGACCCCCTTTTTTTTGTTCTTTTTTTTTTCCCCCTTTTTTTTGGGGGCTGGGCCCGTTTTTTTCCCCCGAAAATTTGGTTTAGGTGGAAGGTCTGGATTCGGGGTTTTTTTGAAATCAGGATTGGGTTTTTTTTTAAAGGTTTTTTTTTGGTTGCAGGGGGCCCTTGTTAGGGTTTGGGAAGCCCCCAAATATATGAGAAAAAAGGGGTTTTGAAAAGGGGGGGACCGTGCGGGGACCCCGCGTTTAAAAAAAGGGGCCAAGAAGGAACTTTTTATCCTGCAGGTCCCCAAAAAAAAAGCTGTAAACCGCTGGGGGAATATTTAAAATTTGTTTTCCCCACAAGGTAAAGGGTTTTCCCCGTGTTTTTGGGATATGTGTGAACCCCTTTTAAACCCCCCCGATGGGCAAAAAAAACCGCTGGGCGCTGTCTAGGGGGGGAAAACAAAACCCCCGTTACGTACAAAAACCCGCTGAAAAAAATTTTTCTGGGGCCGTCAGGCCCCAGGTACACTTGAGCAAGCGAAAATAGAACGTGATCATCGTAATTTTCCCCGTGGGAGACACCCCCAAACATGGGTTAAACGCATGGCCCTGAAAACGGCAACCAAATCCCCCCCGGGTTTTTCCCCGGGAATCGGGGGTCAGGACCGACCCGACCCTAGATCCCCAAAATCCCCCCTTTTAAGTCGGTTTCTAGGTTTATTTCCCCCGGGGCCAAAAAACCCCACACACGTGACCCCCTGGCGAAAAACATAAACGATTGATTTTAGGAAAAGGGGCCCACCCCATTTTCCCCTTTTTATAACAGCTCAGCCCGCCAAAACCCAAGGACCAAAAAATTTTTCCAAACCGTGCCCGGGGGAAAACCTTCCCGGGGCCCAATAGGAGCGCGCGTACCTGAGCTGAACCCCCCCTTGACCCCCAATAAAAAATTCCCCGGGGGGGAATGTCCAAAGGGGGAAAAAAAAGGGGCGGGGGCCAAAGACTTCTCCCCGCAACCCAATACGGGCCCCAAAAACAGACCCTTGGGGGAAGCAGTAATCCCTGAACCTGTCCGGGGAGGCGGGGACCAATGCAAAGTAGCAGGCCCCACTGGGCGGAGATGGGGGGGCCCGGGGGGGAGGTTCAAGACCCCCTTGTCACCAAAAAACTCAAACCCCCTAACCCCTTTTTTCTGTTAGCAGATTGAGCCCATGCAGACCCTTTATGCTATTTCGTCTGCCCCCCCCCAAAGGGGAAACGTTTTTTGCACGCTCAGTTTTTTTGGGAGTGTTAGACTAAAATTTTTGTTGGTTTTCCCCGATTTTTCCTTCACTTTTTTTCTCAGGATTTTGTTGACAGGAGGCCTATTAACCTATGGTTTTGATTTGCCAAAAATTGTGGGTTTTCCCCGTACCTGTAAACTTTCCCCCCTTTGGGCATTGTTTTCCCCCTTTGGCGGAGAAAAAACCCCCGTTTTTTTCCCGGGTGATAAAAGGGGGGGGTTGGGATGGACTGGTTAATGTCCCGTCCAATAGGGTTAACTTTTGCTGGCCCCTTTGGTTTGGGGGAAAATTTTACCCCGTCCCGGGGACTCTGTCAGCTAAAATTTCGTTGTGTGGTATTTGACCCCCCCCTTTGCGTTTTATGCTCTTTGTTTTATTGTTATGCCCGGGTTTTTGTCACTCTCTCTCTGTCCACCCCTTTTGTTTATTGTCTTTTCCGGTTTGACCTTGGCTTGGCTATCGATACTCGTTACCGTTTTTTTCCCTATTGTATGTTATTGCCCGTTGGGTTTTCTGATCTATTGCCCGTCCTGACATCCGTTCTGTTTAAAACCCCTTTGGTACGTCGTGCTATCTTGTGTTGATCTCGCCTGTCCTGTTTTCGTCTTTTCCTTTGCCCTTGGTAACTTTTTGGTCGTTTACCCGAGGGGTTTTTGCGTTCAGATTTTGGAGTTGGCCCCGCCCCCCCGCAGTATGTGCGGCAGTCCCGTTAGTCTGCTTTCCATCATTTTTAGATGCCCCTGAGAGCTGTGAAGTCCCCTTTGGGGGGCACGCTGGGGAAGGTCCTGGCCAGAAACAACGTCTTCTTGTGCCGGCTCTGCTTCAGGATTTGGGCACAGTTGTTTCTTAGGCCCTCATGCTCAGTGAGCTGTGCAGTGCGTTTTTTCCTTAATTATGTGCCCATTACATTTTTTCCCGGTGGGGGGTTTGAAAACATTATGGGGTGTGCTCCCCTGAGAATTAATGGCCTCCCTTTGAAAGTGTTTGGGACAGCAAATTTGGTTCCGGCTAGCGGTACAGAGAGATCCAAAACCTTAATGGGGTCTGTTCCGGGGGGTTCCCGGGGGGGGGGCCCCCAGATGTTCTTTTGCGGACCCCCCCCCCCTGAAAAATTCCCGACAATTTTTTTGGAGAAAAAAAATTGTTTGGGGTTTTTTAAGGGGTGATTGTTTTTGTTTCCCCCCCCACCTCTAAAATGAAAAGGCAGGGGTGGGGCGAATGTCCTTTTAAAGGGGGGCTCGAAGCGGGGTTTTCTCTTCTTCCCCCCCTGAAGAGTCTTGAACTGTTCTTGGGCCGGGGGCACTTAAATGACGACTAAAAGAGTCTCTGGCTGGGGAATGGTGATGAGTTGAACAGGGGAAACCGCTGAAGGTTCTGTCGAGTTCAGAGTTGGCCGGGGAGTATCCGGGAATGAGGCCCGGGGGGGTTTGTTCTGCGGGGGCCTATTGCCGTTGCGGGCCTTTGGGTTTACCCCTCCCCCCCTATTGGAGGCCCCATGAGAGGGGGTCCTATGGACTGGAGTCCTGCGGGGGGAAATGATGAAAAGAGATCCTTTGTACCCCTTTGGTTCACCCCCCCGCCGAGCCCTGGGTGGAGGGGTTAGGAAAGGAACGAGGGGAAGCCCCGAAAAACGCTAGCTTTTCTTGGAGCCTTGGCATTGGAAATGGGACTGCCCTTCCTCCCCTTTGTGAAATCTGGAAAACTACTGGTTGGGGGGAACAAAGTGGAGGTTGCCAGCTCCGGTACTTTTTTTTTACTTGCTAAAAGGTTTCCCCAGGTTGTTGGTGCTGGGGGGTTTGTTTAGACCACGCCCTTTTGTTTGACTGTGGTTTTCCCCCATTTATTGTGCCCTTTTGACCTTTAAAAAAAAAAGGGGCCCGTCAGGTTGAAAGTCCCTTTTAAAAAATTTGGCTGTGGATTCTCCCCCCCTTGCCGGGTGGAAATTGTTTTATGTCTGAGTTTTTTTTTGAAGTGGGGGGCCCGCAGTGGAAAAATTTTAAATTTCTTTTTCTTAAAAATCTGCCTGCAGGCTGGGTATTGGGTCCCTGGCTCAACCCCAATCCCCCATTGATTGGGCAAAAGGGGAGCCCGTGTAATAAAGGTTTTGGGTTTTTAAATCCGTTTCTCTTTCAAACCCATAAAATTGTATTGTGTCGTTGTCGGGGGGATTCGGGGACCCCGGAAAGTTGAAGAGTTTTTTCGAAAGTGAGGGAGGCGTCCCCCCCAGACCCTAGGTGCGCCATTGATTTGTTACCCCGGGGCCCCAAAAACCCAAAAGGGGTTTGTTTAAATTTTTGGGCCTGGGCCCCAAACCCAAAAAACACAAAAAAGCCCTTGAAAGGGGAAATTTTTGCCCCCGGTGTCCCCCTGGCGGGGGGGTTTTTCTTTGTAAAGAAAAAAGATGGTGGGTTGCGAGGGGTCCGACTTTGGAACTGAAAAAAATTCCGTTAAGAAAACCCCTCCCTCTCCCCCTTATTCCGATCTATGCAATTAAACCCCGGGGGGGCCAAATTTTTCTAAACTCGATTCGAGGGGTTAAACCTTATAAAGGTCCCTGAGGGGGGGGCGAATGGAAAAAAGTTTCCCCGACAATGAGGGGATTTTAAAACTGGTTATGCCTTCGGTTCATAATGCCCCCGTTTTTCAGAACTTATAATTTGTTTTTTCTGAAATTGGACTTTTATTTTTTCCATTTACGGATCATTTTAATATCAGAAGAAGTCTACCCTGCACAATTTTTTGGGTTTTTTAGAGATCCCGGGGGGAATTTGTATGCTAGTGGAGAAATGTTTTTTTTTATGCAAGAACGTTTTTCTGTGTAATTGTAGGGGAGGGGTTCCCCATGGATAGAAAGGTTTAGGCCCTTCAGTTTGGGGGGGGCCCCCATGATCTGAAAGGGGGCAAATTTTTTGGGGGTTCGCAAATTTTAAAAAAAAAAAAGGAAGTTTCAAAAAAGGTTTTTAAAAGGTGTGAAATTTTGGGGGCCTCACTCTTAAGGGGGCAGAGGGAAAAAAAAGGGCCCTGGGCCCCAAAATTTTCCTTTTCATTGGAAAAAAATGCTTTTTTCGCCCCTGGGGTTTACAAAACCCGTTTTGTCAAGCCTTTTTTGTGGATTTAGTTCAAAGGGGGGGTGGGGGGCGTGTTGCCCCCGGGCCCCCCCACCCCCTAACTTTTAAACCCGTGCCCTCAAAAGTTCTCTTTTGGGGGAGAAAAACTAGGCGGAAAAGGGAATTTTTTGGGGGGAAACTGGGCCCTTTTAGAAAGGGGCTTTTTTGGAGGGGCCCCTTTTTCCATTCGCACACGATCAAAAACCCCGGCCCTTTCGAGTCTGTAAGAGTTGCCCCCAGACGGTCGGTGGGCCTTTTTTTTTCCCCGCTTTCATTTAGCATACATTTTCCGTCCAGGGTCTAAAAATGTAAAGGGAGTGTTTAAACCCAAATTTGAATTTTTGGGTCCCCCCCCCCCCCCCCAAACCCCCCCCCCCACCAACCGGGAGTGGTTTTTAGCCGAAGTTTTCCCCGAGTTCAGAGAGGATTTTTGGAAGCACAACACAAACCCCGGGGTAAAACCCCCGGTAAAATGTTGCCCCAACGCTCCCTCTCACACCCGAAAAAATTTTTTGTTCTTTTTAAAATGCACACCCGGGATTTCGCTCCGGGG